>CM053787.1:846322957-846815457 GCA_028749045.1 Cupressus sempervirens | reverse complement strand
TTCAATAATTCATACCCAAAAAAAATACTCATCATAAAATTATAAAAAATTACACAACTTCTAGATATGACTCTTAGCTATCATCCTACCAAATGGATATGCAAAATACTAAATATAACTATGTCTTTTGTGTTGCACACAAAAACAACTATGTTATATTTTCTAAAAAAATCAAGAACAAAGTTTGACCCACCTAATCTTATCCATTTTTAAAAAACTCTATTATTTTAGAAAGTAGATTCAAAGTACTATAGTTTATATTTTTTATGTATCCTGTCATTTGTAGTGCATGACCCTCAAATGTCTCAACCAAGTTCATATGTGTGTGTGTGTGTGTATACATACATACATACATACATACATATATATATATATATACATATATATATATATATATATATATATGTATGTATGTATGTATGTATGTATGTATATATATACATACATATGTAGATGTATGTATGTATGTATACATACATACATACATATACATATGTATGTGTATATATATATACACACATACATATGTATATGTATGTATGTATGTATGTATATATGTGTGTGTATATATATATATATATATATGTATATGTATATATGTGTGTATATGTATATATGTATATGCATATATGTGTGTGTGTATGTGTGTATGTATATATATTTTTATTTATTTATGATATGAGATATAATATATATGTATATGTATATATAACTATAAGTAAATCTATTATTGTATTTTAACAAATAGACATGACCCATGAAGAGACATGTCTCTTGGGTCATTCTCAATATAAATAGAAGAGAGATTGTTGCTCTTGGAAAACACATACCAGATAGGCAATGTCATTACAAATGTAGCGATCTTCCTAGAAAATCAACACATTAAAGTTCCCACACATTATAATACAAATATTATGTTTTAAACTAAAAAATAATATGTTTCCTCAACATAGTGAGCTACCACTAGAATATATTGGGTGTTGCACAATAGTGACCTTTCCAAAATAATCTTAAAGCCTTTATATTACAAACATAGTTGCACGAACAATTCTTCTATCATGATCCATGCTCGCTGAAGTTAATTTCACCTCACCAATAAGCTACATAAAATATTCTAGCAATAGCCTTTGAAAATATTTCATGTACACTTGTATGTTGCTAATCTTCACCAAACATATTGTAACACAATCATAACTGAACATAAGTCCTATGGAACATAGATAGGATATCTATGCTTGTGCTTCTTTACAAATATAATATTCCATAGCTTAACTTGGTATGTGTCAACAATCATCCTATGATATACATAATCTTTGTATGTCATGATCACATAAACATATGTTGTCATTAATGACAAAATATGACATCAATAAAAAAATCTATCATCAATACAACACAATCCAAGTACCAACAAAACCTCTCTTTCTAACAAGACTTCCCTATCTCCCCCTTCACCAATGGATTTATTCTCTCTTAGAGAAATTAGATGAGGCTCTTGGAGATTTTCTAATGGTAGATGTAGAATCTTCTAATATTTTTCACTCTGCATTTTCCCAAATTCCAGTTGATTTGGATGTTTCAAAGGGGCTTCAGATGGATATTAAACATGAATCTTCTAAGACTTGTTGAACTCAACCTTTGGACTATAAGTGATATGTATTCAAATATAGAAGATGATTTAAAATAGGTCATGTGGAAACTCAATATGGATTAAAGAAAATTAAAATTTCTACCTCATGGTGGAAAGGTGCTTCTACTCATCATTATACGGTCAATAAGACTTCTTCCCACTAGAGTTTATCTCAGGTGGTTGTGTAGGATAGCCTTCTATCTTTTTCTCAATTTTCTCTAACATCAAAAGGTGGATGTGTTGATAGTAGTGCACCTCAGGTTACTTGTGTGGATTTTTCTCAATATGGTGTCATTAGGATGCTTGGTACTATTGGTTCTATACCTATTGTGTCATAGAAAAATGATGCCTATGATAGAGCTTCTACTAAAATTTGTTCTTTAATTGTTGAGAGTGTTTATAGTGTTTTCTATTTGGTTTTTGTTGTCCCTTAGGATGTTGTTGACCCCATCTCTAGTTCATTTATGGGTGTGGTTGGTATTCCACTTAAGGTATTGATATTTCAATGATGGATTAGATGGCTTGGTAGGATGTGGCCACTAAGTTGGAAGAGGGCTACATTGTAGAAAAAGGTAGAAATCCCAAGATGTCTTCACCCTCTTTTGGCATGACCCTTTGTTCCAACAAGAGCCTAAAGGAAAATCCTAATGGTTGTTGGTCATGGGTGTTGGGGCTAAAGTTTTTTGGTGGCCCTTTCTTTAATCTATGGCTGCATGTTGATCTTTTATGTTGTGTTGGTTTATATTTGAGGGAGCCTATGGGTAAAACCATCATCTTGATCTTACTTGTTCCTTATTTCTATTTTCTTGGAATGTCTAATGCTACCATCTTGAAAGGGTTTTGGGTCTCTTAAAAATATGTTTGTCATTAATAAAACACAGCTACCAATCCTATAATATACTTGATGTCTTCTACAATAAGAGAACCCAACTTATTTTTCTCTAACGCACTAACAAATTATAATTTTTTCTTTCTTCATCAATTTCATCCATCATAATTATATAAAAATAAATTAAATTATGCAAGTTTATGATATTAATTTAATAAATAATAATCTTATCAATATTTAATGTTTTCACCATATTCTAAGACTTAAATTCAACCACAATCAATGGTTGTAATAGATTAACTAAGCAATAGAGTTCACTGAACGCATTGGTCATGATTGACCAAATCCTTTCAAGTTATGCCACACGATCATAGATTTCTACCTTCAAAGAAAGGTTACGTCCACTGTCAAGTACAATTCTTGAAGTTATTGTCACGTTGGATTCAATGGTGCCGAACTCGACGATGAATTACCTTTACGGTGGATCACAAAATGGTCATTTAACCCAAGAAGTTGGTCAACAAATTCAGTGTGTTTATCCGATCCCCAAATAGACGTAAATAAACCACATACAAGTTAATTATGAAACATATTATAAATACATAGCTAGTAAAATTTCTTCCAAGCAAATTTATCATTTATTCCATTAGTTTTCAAATTTAGATCTAGTAAGGAGAAGAATGTTTTCATGACTGTGAAGCTGTTGTATCTTTCGTCGCAACCCTTTGCCCAAATCAATTTGAGCTTTTGTTAATAACTTGACATACAATGATAAATTATTTAAAGAAGTCATCCATAATAACCTATCTAATGATAAATTATTTATAGAATTATATTTGAAAAAAAATAACTTTCACGTACGATAGTGCCCGTCCTACGTGTACTACTTTGCCCAACTATTAGTTTGGGCAATATAATAGGAATATATGTTTCCCTCACCAAGGAACCTAATAACGACATATTCACCATAACTTAAAGGTGCTCAAATGTTAGCAATACTCGATCCCTAAAATTGCAATACCACTTTCATTTAGTCCTATGAACTTTAGGAGCGATTAAGAGACTTGTGGATCCAAGATATCTATATAATTGTATGTTACTATTCATAATTAATTATATTGAATGTTGAAGCTCATAATTCCAAGGCGACTCACTTGTGGATTCAAGATATCTATATAATCTTATGTTACTATTCATAATTAATTATATTGAATGTTGAAGCTCATAACTCCAAGGAGACTCACTTTTCAAGGTGAGGAAGTGAATTAAAATAAGAGAAGAAAATGTTGAGTTCAATGATTATCATATTGACACCAATTGACTCATCCTAGAGCTTGTGTGAAGTATAAATCTCACTCTTCGTCAATCAAACCAATTCTCAAATAAGCATGGATATTAACTAGATAGCACTCTTCATAATTCCCACCATACGATCTAAAACCAGTAACATTTGAAAAAATATGGATTCAAATTATGTAAATCAAACAATAGTATATCAACATGATCAAAAGCAAGGGACATTATCCAATAGGTTATTAATATATCTTTCTAGCAATTGCCTTCAAATTGATGTCTTTTATTTTAGTAAGTCGGGATAAAACTTGGATGATGATAAATGCATTAGACCTCTGTGATAACTAAGCATTCACAAAAGTTGTACTATGGAAGAATAGGGATTTATGTTGGAAGTAATGGCTATTCTGAGGGGGGGGGGGCAAATTAAAATAGGATATTTTTTAAACATTTAATCTCATTAAACATATTAATGCACATATCAATCAGAAGTAGTTGTATACACAAATTGAACATATAAATGAAAATGCAAGATATCATAGCAATGAAGACAACTCATAGAAGAGACACACAAAATTTGTGTGCTAAGTGGGAAACCCTCAAAACCATTCAGTTTTCTCATAGGGAAAAACCACTATGTTGGAACTTGACATCTTTATTGAGCAACAACTCTTCACTTTACATTGTTTAGTGGCATCAACTACAAGGAGCTACAACTCCTCTTTTTCTTCTTACAATGTATCTTTTCAAATTACGTGTACATGAACATATGTTTTTTATTCCATATATTCATATACAAATAACCTAATTATTTGGCTTTCAAGTTTTCATCCAAATACTAAATACACAAGAGAATATAAACATGTACCCCGTTTCTATTATTTTCTTCATATTTGGCACACATCCACTCTCTTATATAAGGATGTGTTTTAATACATTTAGATATTTCAATATTAGTTACAACTATATAACTGGATCATAAAATTGTTTGATCCACAACCAGGTATTTACCTTTAGGAGATCACCATACCCTCTATTAATGTTAACATTTTCAAAAGAAAAGTTCTTCATAATCACACCAATAGAATTGTAATCAACCCAAAAATAAATTGTAACAAAAACTAAAAAATGTGTTTGATTTCCACTTTGAATTATGGATTTAAAAAACTTTTCAAAAGTTAAAATGAAAGTATATTATAAAACCCAAATTGTAATGAGAACAACTCTTGCATGAAATAATAATTGTAAAGCCTACACTTCACTTCAAACAATAATTATTCCTCTTTAAAAGAAACAAGCATTGCATGTACCCAGACTCTCAATGATTCATGAAAATATATCATGAAAGAAGCACTGTCAACTAGAGCAAAAAACCAAAATTATTTATACCCTATGAATCAAATAACTTCATCTTTGAGCCTTGTTCTAATCTTAGATAGAAACTTCCTTCAGATTGTCATTGATTTTCATAAAGAGAAGAATCAAAAGTTGGATTTCTACATACATTTGAATGAACCACAAGAATAATGATTACACTCTTTTGTGAATACCTTCTACTCATCTTTAAAAAAACCTCTTTGTACCTCTAATGCATATGCACATAACATTTGCATTCAACCATAGTGAGCACATTTGAAAATAAAGCATTAACCATGTCTTCTTCAGAGAATAAAAAGAAATAATCATATAAACTACAACCTCCACAATCTTGTAAAAATATGAGAGTAAAAGATGAAACAATGTTGCTAAAAATTGCTCCACTATCACCATGATTAAAAATTATATTTTACCTCTTCATACTAATCCAAACCTCAGCAAGAATAGCATCAATAGGATCGCCTCAACATAGAGATAATCATATCAAAAATTCACCCAAAAATTTGAGCAACATAATCACCAAGATTACAATCAAAAATTAATCATGGCGACGTCTTAGGGATAAAAATGAAACAAAGAAATGGCTCCTCTTTGAAAGCTATTAGCTTTCTTATATTTACCCTAAACATATTTGATATTATTTTGAAATCTGACATACTTTACTGCCATGTGGTTAATCAACCACCAAGTGAGCCTTAAGTATGATTCATGTAAACTCAACTCATGTTCATTTTTTAAAATGCCACTAAACCCACGGCCGAATAAACTACCACAATATTTGATTTAAACATTTTTAATAAATACATTTGCATTTTCATATTGCTAGTTATTGTTACATTTAATAAATAAATGTATTGACTTTTCAACTTATCAACTTGCTACATTTGTCATTATTTGCATCCAGGAATACGTGAATGTCAACAAACTCCCTCATTGTCCTTGAGGAAAAATCATTTTCTTCCTTGATACATCATAGTATATGTAGATATAAATGGATAAAAATATGACTACATATACAAATATGTGTGTGTGTGTGTGTGTGTGTGTGTGTGTGTGTGTGTGTGTGTGTGTGTGTGTGTGTGTGTGTGTGTGTGTGTTTCCAAATACTGTCGAGTTTCAGTTACATGTCAAGTTCCAAATACTACTGAGTATCAGTTCCTACTAAGTTCTAGTTACTGTCGAGTGCCAATTTCCAGTTTCTATCAAGTTCTAGTTACTCTTGAGTTATCCAGTGTGTGTTGAGTTATACAATGTGTCGAGTGAGCCTATTATTTGCTAATGCTCGATTCCTTCTTTAGTCGAGTTGTCTGAGTTTTGGTTCTTAGTGGGAGCCAACTTGTGTATTTAATTTTGATCGTGAATTTTTTGATAGGATCTTGTTTAGGGATGATTGTTGACCATTTTGAGGTCAGCCTTTCTATTATGTAATGTTCTAGGATTTTCTATAAGTCATTTTGGCAAGTATAAATAAAGTGCTTAGGCTTAGTTTAAAAGGGACTTTTTGGAGGGGTTTTGAAAGGGGAAGGCATTTGTGTTTGGAAATGTGAATTTGAAGATGGATCATGAATTTGGAAGTTGTATTTGGTATCTAGTCATAACCCAGAAGTTCATACAGTTGGGCATGTATAATGATTACTTGAGGAATCAATAATATATTTTGTTCTCTCTCTCTTGGGTATTGTTCCTTTTTTTTTACTTCCGTTGTGTTTACTCTACAAGGTGGTTGGGATAGTTGGGTGTGCCCTTGGCCCTAGTTATTTATTTTCCTCCTTGCACCAGATGGTATCAGAGCTCGAGGTTCATCCTTATGGAGATTGGATTGTGTAGAACCCTAAGTGAATTTGGTTGTGGGGTAGAAAATTTGAGGATTTGGCCTACGACTTGTAGAGGGTTACAATCTTGCAAGACCATGATTTGCAAAAATGGTTCGAAGTAGAGGAAATGTTATAAATGTAGTATTAAATACATTTAGACAAATTGAAGCCAAATTGGATGTTGTAGAGATTGCTCAAAGTAAAGGAGCACATCTTGATGACGTGAGTGATGATGAAGGAGTAGCACCGACCCTAATCTAGAACCGTAGGAAGATCAAGATGAGACAAGGTTGTTGAGAGTATTATCTAGGGAAAATTCAAATCCTTCTATAGAAGTTATTTCTTATGATGGAAAATTGGATACCAATGTTGTGTTAGATTGGATCTCTGAAATGGAGAAGTTGTTTGAGTATGAAAACACTCTTGATAATAGGAAGGTGAAGATTGCAGTTACTAGGTTGAAAGGACATGCCTCACTATGGTGGGAGCATTTGCAAACTGATAGACAAAGGAGAGGAAAGGAGAAGATTAGAACTTGGGTGAAGATGGTGAACAAAGTGAAGAACAAATTCCTTCTTGTTGATTACCAAGTTAGCTTATTAAGAAAGATGCATAATTTGAGATAAAGAGAGATGACTGTGAAGGAGTATACCAAGGAATTCTATAGATTGGATATCAGATCTAGACATGTGGAAGATGATGTTGAGAAGATTGCAAGGTATATAAATGGATTGAGATCTATAATCCAACAAAAAAAAAATTTGTGAAATGGAAAGTGTAGAAGAAGCATACCAATATGCCTTGAAAGATGAGGACATCTTGACAAAGAAGTATGAACAAAGACAAAGAGGTAGAGGTGGTAGATTCTAGAGAGGCAAAGGTAGATCCTATGGAGAAGGTGGTAGATCTAATAGTTATGTGCAAGATAAGGAAAAATATGAATGGAAGAATGATGACAAAGGAAAGACCGAGTGGAAAGATGGTGACTCTTACCAAGGAGGTACTGATTCTTACCAAGTAAGAGGTAATTCTTCTTCTAGAGGTGCATTTTGTGGTAATTGTTTCAGATGTGGTAAAGAAGGGCATAGATCCTTTGAACGTAGATCTTCTGAAATCAGACAAGGTAACAAAAATGTTGTGATTTGAGGAGACGCCAAGGGTTCACCAAGTGGACTTGAGGCTGGAGAAAATCTGATGGTGGGAAGAACCTTATGTAATAAGGGAAGTGATGAGGAAATTGTCCTAAGGAGAAGTCTTTTCAAGACCAGATGTAAGATGGTTGGAAAATGTTGCAAGGTAATCATTGACAGTGGAAGTTTTACAAATTTGGCATTGGAAGAGTTGGTTACAAAGTTGCAGTTGCAAAGGCTGAAGCATCCTAAACCCTATCATGTTTCATGGATCAAAGATGAGCATAAGATATTGGTAAGTGAACAATGTATTGTGAAGTTCAAGATTGGACATTATTTTGATCAAGTGTTGTGTAATATTATGCCTATGGATTGTTGTCATATTTTGTTGGGTAGACCTTGGCAATATGATAGATATGTTATACATGATGGAAGATTGAATCTATATACTCTTTGGGTGAATGGGAAAAAGAAAATATTGCTGCCTTTAATTGAAAGTCTAGATGAGGTTAATTTTACTACTATGAAAATTTGCATGGTCAATGGGAAACAATTTGAAAAAGAAATGAAAAGGAACCAAGTTTCTTTTTCTCTAATTCCTAGAGGACAGACTTTTGGTAGTGATAACGAAGTGACAACAGAAGCTAGTAATGACCAAGTGATAGTAGAAATTAGTAGAAGCTAAGTACCACCAAAAATTAGAAATTTGTTGAATGAATACAAGGATATTGTTGCATAAGATATACCTGATGGTTTACCACCAGTAAGGAGTATAACTCAGTGTATGGATTTCATTGTCAAAGCTAGTTTTCTGAATTAAGCACCATATAGATTGACACATACAAAGAATGAAGAAATTGATAGACAAGTGCATGAGTTATTGGAGAAAAGTTTGATCAGAGAAAGTTTGAGTCCATTTGTTGTATGATGCCATATTAGCAGCTAAGAAGAATGGAGAATGGAGAATGTGTACTGATTCTAGAGCTATCAACAAGATCACAATGAAATACAGGTTTCCTATGCCAAGGATGGATGACATAATGGATTGTTTAAGTGGAGCAAAGTATTTTACCAAGATTGATTTAAAGAGCGGCTATCATCACATCAAAATCAGAGAAGGTGATGATTGGAAGATTGCTTTTAAGACAAAAGATAATTTGTATGAACGGTTGGTTATGCCTTTTGGTTTGGCTAATGCACCTATTACTTTCATGAGGTTAATGAATGAAATTCTAAAAAGATTCTTGGGTAAGTTTGTGATTGTTTATTTGGATGACATTTTGATATCTAGTAAGACTAAGGAAGAACATCTTGAGCATGTTAGACAAGTATTGCAGAGATTGCAAGAGAAAAATTTGATGATTAACCTGAAGAAGTGTTCTTTTATGCAAGAGGAGATTATGTATCTAGGATTTTTGATTTCAGCTAACGGTTTGAAGATGGATCCTGAGAAAGTTAAAGCAATTTTAGAATGGCCTACACCTGAGAATGTGGGTGAGGTAACATCATTTCATGGGTTGGCTAGTTTTTACAAAAAGTTTATAAGGAATGTGAGTTTTGTTTGTAATGTTCTTACTAAGACAATGAGAGGAGATAAAAAGGAATTCAAGTGGACACATGGAGCTAATAATAGTTTTGAGACTTTGAAATAAAAGGTTGCTGAGTTTCCTATATTGGCTTTGCTTGATTGCAATAAGGTATTTCAAGTTGAATGTGATGCTAGTGGTAGTGCAATAGGAGCTATATTGAGTCAAGAAGGTAAACCTGTTGCTTTCTTTAGTGAGAAGTTGAATGATGCTAAAAGGATATATTATGTACATGATCAAAAAATTTATGCTATTTTTCAAGCCTTGAAGAAGTGGAGACATTATTTGATTCCTAAAGAGTTTGTCATGTATACTGATCATAAAGCTTTACAGTACTTGGGAAGTCAACATAAATTGAATTAGAGACATATGAAGTGGGTTGAGTACTTTCAGAGTTTCACATTTTTTATCAAGCATAAGAGTGGAGTTACTAATAGATTTTTTGATGCTTTGAGTAGAAGACGTTCTTTATTAACTGAGATGAAGGTTGAAGTTCTTTGTTTTGATGAAATGAAAGAGTTGTTTGGGACTAACCCTGATTTTTTTGAGGCATGGAGAGAGTGCAGAGCACCAAATCTAATAGATCACATAAGTAAGTATGATGAATATTTCATTCAAGAAGGTAGTTTTTTTAAAGGAATTTATTTGTATATCCCTAGAGGTTATATGAGAGTTAATTTGATCAAGAAAAAGAATAGTGGTGGATTGGTTGGACATTTTGGAATTGATAAGACATTGAAAAGGAGAAGTATTATTGGCCACAAATGTATAAGAATATTTAGAAATTTGTGAAGAGTTGTGGAGTATGTTAAGTTGGAAAAGGAGTAAGTCAAAATACTGGTTTGTATACACCTCTTGTTGTTCCTGAGAAACCTTGGAGTGGCATTAGTATGGATTTTGTTCTTGGATTTCCTAAAATAGTGAAGGGGTGTGATTCTATATTTGTTGTTGTGGATAGATTTTCTAAAATGGCTCATTTCATAGCATGTAAGAAGGCATCAGATGTTGAGCATATTGCTAAACTTTTCTTCAAAGAGATTGTGAGATTGCATGGATTACCAAGAAGTGTTATTTCTAATAGAGATAGTAAGTTTGTTGGTTATTTTTGGAAGACTCTGTGGAAGAGGATGGGTATTGAATTAAAGTTTAGTTCTACATTTCATTCGCAAACAAATGGATAGACAGAGGATATGAATATAAGCTTGGTTAATTTTTTGAGATGTCTAGTTGGATATAAGCCAAGTAATTGGGATATGGTATTGGCACAAGCTAAGTTTGCATATAATAATTTTGTAAATAGGAGTATAGGGAAAACACGTTTTGAGATTGTTACAAGAATGCAACTTAGAGGAGTATCAGATTTGAGGGATGTTGCTAGTGAAAAAAAGAGAAGTGTTGTAGGGGAAGAATTTGTTGATTTTATGGAGTGTTTGCATAAGGAAATAAAGTTGAGGTTGGAACAAAGTAATCAGAAGTATAAAGAGAATGTTGATAATTCTAGAAGACATCATGTTTCTAAAGTTGGTGATGAGGTGATGGTTCATTTAAAGAAAGGAAAATTTCCTATTGGAACATATAGTAAGTTGAAGATGAAGAATTTTGGACCTTGTAAGATCTTGAAGAAGTTTGATAGTAGTAATGCTGGTAAAGTTGAGTTACGTGATGACATGGATATATTTTCTATATTCAATGTTGTTGATTTATATAAGTATCATGAGTTAGATGATGAAGTTGTTGTATTAGATGATTATCCTAAGAAGAAAATTGAAGAAGTTGAAAAGGTATTGGATGAAAGAGTGGGTAAGAGAACAAGAGGAAAAGATTACTATGAGTATTTGGTAAAGTGGAAGAATAGACCAGTTGAAGATGCTACATGGATTTCTCAATCTGAGTTGGATATAGCTTAGGTTGTGACACTTGCATGGTTTAGAAGAATCATTTCTTCCAACCCTGGTTGTCGAATGCAAGAGCATCCTAGGTTTCCTTGTAATCATGCACTTTTGTCATTTTTTCCAGTTACTATCGAGTGCCAGTTTTCGGTTGTTGTCGAGTTCTAGTTACTGTCAAGTTCTAGTTACTATCAAGTACCAGTTGCTATCAAGTTCCAATTACCATCGAGTGTCAGTTTCCAGTTGTTGTTGAGTTCCAATTAGTGTCAAGTTATCCAATGTGTATCGAGTTATCCAGTGTGTGCTGAGTGAGCCTATTATTTGTTGATGCTTGGTTCCTTCTTTAGCCAAGTTGTTTGTATTTTGGTTCTTAGTGGGAGCCAACTTGTGTATTTAATTTCTATCAAGAATTTAATGATAGGATCTTGTTTAGGGATGAGTGTTGATCATTTTGAGGTCAACCTTTCTATTATGTAATGTTCTAAGATCTTTTATAAGTCATTTTGGCAGGTATAAATAGAGTTCTTAGGCTTATTTTAAAAGGGAATTTTAGGAGGGGTTTTAAAAGGGGAAGGCATATGTGTCTGGAAATGCAAATTTGAAGCTAGATTGTGGATTTGGAAGTTGTATTTGGTATTTAGTCATAACCCAAAAGTTTGTATAGATAGGCACGTGTACTAATTACTTGAGGAATCAATAATGTATTTTGTTCTCTCTCCTTGGTGTTGTTCTTTGTTGTTTGCTTCCATTGTGTTTACTATGCAAGGTGGTTGGGATAACTGGGTGTGCCCTTGGCCCTTCTTTTTTTTTCCTCCTTGCACCAATGTATGTATGTGTGTGTGTGTGTGTGTGTGTGTGCATTTGTATATAAGTATATATGTATATATGTATATGTATATGTATGTATGTATGTATGTATGTATGTATAAGAAATTGTATTGATCATACATTTATTTTTGTGCATGATAAACATATCATTCACTTACATTTGAAATTATAGATTATGATATATAAATAAATAACAAAGGAAATGGAAAATGGCATAAAACCATGTGTACTTGACCATGTATGCAAACCACCTTTACATTTACTTGTACCTATAATCCAATTGAACTAACCAAAACAACTGTGAGAATACTGAATAACAAACAACTGTGAGATTATTAAATCATATACTAAATCATTATTAATTGAGTCACATATTGAATTGGTGTTGAATCATAGGAATTAGATTAATTATTGAATCACATACTAAATCTGAATCATAGACACTCTCTCTCTCTCTCTCTCTCTCTCTCTCTCTCTCTCTCTCTCTCTCTCTCTCTCTCTCTCTCTCACACACACACACACACACACACACACACACACACATATTGAAATTCATTTTCAAGAACTTTATCCTTGAGAAAGTGAAGCTTTGTGGCAATATGCTTTGTTCTTGAGTGCTGAATTTTTTTTTTTTTAATTGAATGGAACTAGTGTTATCACACATAATTGAAATAGGTTTTCATACCTAAATACCTAAATCTAATAGCTAATAGGCCATCCAAATTAGTTGAATACAATATGCAATAGCAGCTATATATTTAGATTCACATGTGAACAATGTAACACATTCTTGCTTTTTTCTATACCAAGCAACTAACTTGTCACAAAGAAAAGATGCAGCACCATTGGTGCTTTTCTAGTCATCAGAACATCCTCCTTAATGTGCATCTGTATAACCAATCAAAGAAAAATCAATACTATGTGGACACTAGAGGCCACAGTCAACTGTACCTTGAATATACTTGAAAATTATTTTAGCAGCATTGAGATGTGACTACTTAGGTGCAGATTGATGTGTATTAAATCAAGCCTTGAGGTCATTAAATAGAGAAAATTGGCAATCATGGATCTATATAATATTTTACTAACTATTGAAGAATCCTCATTTTTAACTAGCTTACAACTAGTTTCCATAGGAATGCTAGCTGATTTTCACAATCAGACATATCAAATTTCTTTAACATTTTTTTTCATACTTTGTTTGTCAAAGAAATAAGTCATGCTCAAGTTGTGAAACTTGTAAACCAAGAAAGAAATCAATTTCTCCCAAAAGAGACATTTCAAACTTAGATTTAATAATATTGGAAAACTATTTTGGCAAATCATCACTAGTGGATCCAAATATGATATCATCCACTTAAATTTCAACTGCTAAGATGTCATCATTAACAATTTTGGTGTACAAGGTTCTATCTACACCACCACAAATAAAACCATTTCCAATAAAATGTTTATCCATCCTAGAATAACCAAGCTCTAGGGGCTTGTTTCAAACCATATAATACCTTACAAGATGACATATAAAGTATAATTTTATAGAAGATTCAAAACCTTCTAGTTATTCTATGTAAACTTCTTTGTCAAGATAACCATTCAAAAATGTTGTTTCTACATCCATTTGGTAAACAATAAAAAAAATTAAACTAGAATATGTAATAAATATTATAACTGATTCCATTCTTACTACCAGTGCAAAACTCTCACCAAAATTAATACCTTCCTATTGAGCATGTCCTTTGCACACAAACCTAGCTTAATTTCTCACAACTTTTCCATTTTCATCAAGTTTATTGTGAAACACCCATTTTTCACCTACAACATTTTTGTCATTGAATCTAGGAACTAGTTACCATGTTTTATTTTTTTCAATTTGATTGATTTCATCTTGCATAGCATTCAACTAGTAGGGATTTATTAATGCTTCAGCCACATTTTTGGGTTCAAATTCTAAATATTAAGTAGAAATATTTTGCAATATGAGCATGTTCATTATTATTTTTTTTCATCTAGTTAAGATTTATGCCTCTTTATCTCCTATAACTTGAGACTTGGGATGTCTCTTGGCAATGATTCTAGAAGAAGTTTTCATATTTGTATTAGTCACTTTAGGAGTTGAACAATTTTCTTGTTCATTTGAGTCGGACATTTTTTAATCAGCACAATTAGATTCTTGATCATCATAATTATATTAAATTCTTTCTAGGGATTCTTCTTCAATATCCTTTTCACTATTGTTATTCAACAAAGAACTTTCATTGAACACCACATTTATGGCTTCTACAATTATATTTGGTCTTTTACTTGAACACTTGAAAGCTTTGCTATGTGTAGAATACCCTAAGAAAATTCTTTCATCATATCTTGAATTGAAACTTTCTAAAGTGTCATTATCATTTTTGTTAAAGCATTACAACCAAAAAGTTTAATGTTCTTAACATTAGCAATTTTACCATGCCATAACTCAAAAGGAGCATAAGCAATTCTAACTCTTATTTGAGCCCAATTTAGGATATATACAGTTGTATGAGCGACTTCTTTCTAAAATTTATTAGGTATTTTTTCTTCTTTCGGTATTGTTCGAGTCATTTCTTTAACTATCTTTTTCTTTTCTTTTCACAACACCATTTTGTTGTGGTGAACAAACAATTGAATATTATCACTTGATTTCATGTATCAATAAACTCTTGAGAGCTGAATTCTCCACCTTGGTTTGATCTTAAACATTTCAATTTCATATCAATTTCTCTTTCTACCATTTTCTTGAATATTGTCAAGCATTCAAAAGCTCTATATTTATGTTTTAAAAAAATTTCCCATACAATTCTTAAGTAATCGTCCACAAATAACACAAAGCATTTCTCACCATTCAAGCATGGAATTTTGATTGGGCCACATAGATCAATATGCACAAGTTCTAGTGTTTAGATAGCTATTCCTTTGTTTTAAATGATGTTTTTATTTGCTTTCTTTGAGCACATTCTTCACAATTTTTTGTTGGTTTACTAGTTAGAGCTAAACACCTAACCTTTTTGTTCTTGTTGATTCTAGCAAGATTATCAAAATTTAAATGACATAATATTTTGTGCCACAACCAATTCTCTTCAAATTGGCTTATATGACAAGTATTGATTAATTAAAGATAATTTTTTAATTATTCAATTGATTAGATTGTAAATATTTCGTCATGTTGTCAATCCACTAGAAATAACTTTATTCTTTGTGTTTTTGATAGAACATCCCTTAGCATGAAATAAAATAGAATATCCATTATCACATATCTAACTCACACTTAAGAGATTGGTTTAGACCCTCTCAATAATATAAATCATGTATAGGAGTATCTTTATTCCAAGTGTTTGGGCCATGACCCATAATATATGCACCTAAATTATCTCTAGATCTAACAAACCCTTCATCAAAGTCTTCTAAGGTTTTAATCTTATTTTAGTTGCAATTTATATGGTGAAAACAGACATTGTCCAAAACCCAAGTTGCAGGTTTATGAGAAAATAGGACTATTTCCACAATTAAAGGCTTGTCCACATTCATATTTCTAGATTTCCATACTTGTTTAGGCTTTTAATTCAGTTTACACTGATTTGCAAAGTGCCCATAGTGGTAGCACTTAAAACATCTAATTATTTTCTTAAAGCCATATATTGATTCATTTCTTGCTAACTTTCACTTATATGTCTTATGACCAAATAATTTACAAATAAAACAATGACCTTTAAAGAAAAGATTTGAACCAATTTTGAAGATTCTCCTTTTTCAACTATATTAAACCTTGAATTGGATTGTCAATATGTTTTTGTAACAAGGTTAATTTATTTTCCCTTTAATCTCTTTAGTTCTTGTAGACAATGAAATAGCTCTTCTTCAAGATTTATGTCTTCATCTGAATCAGATGAAAAATCTGATTGAATAGATTCTACATTTTGAATATTCATTATTTTAGCCATAAACAATGTTTCTCCTTCCTCACCTAAATCATTTGATTGTTCATTAGAGCCTTCCTTTGACAAAAATATTCTTTTTAAAGTTTTGAATCTTTTGTTCTAATTCCATGGTTTCTTTTTGAATGATTTTTCATCATTTCATCTTGATCAACAGAGGGACACTTTTTAGTAGTGTCCTAATTGTCCACAATCAAAACATTTTGGTTTCCCTTGATATTTATTTTTTAATTTTTCTAAGTAGTAATGCTTCAAGATAAGATAACTATATTAATGTCCAACAAAAAACCACAACACGGGTCTATAGGAATGGAAGCTTACACCAAGAAGAAAGCAAGCAAATGGAGCACCAAACAGTGTCCAAAAAAGAAAACAAGTACAAAAAAAGAAGAAGAAAGAAAGAGACATCATGGAAAAGATTAGATATCTATCCTCACAAGGAAAAATTCCAACAATGACTAATCTATGCAGCTACCAGAGGCTCTATGATGAAGCTAAGTGCTACAAAATGAGTGTCATTGGTGAAGAGAGCCCCTATGGGGTCTCACAGATCTAGAATGGCCCATGTCAAAGACATTGTATGTTCTCTTCACACCTCAAGCCAGAGCTAAGGGTGAGAAGAAGGTCTTAATAAGTTGTGCCTGGGTCAAAATCCTAGAAAATGATAGTTGTAAAGTATGGTCATGAAGCTGTAAGGACTCGCAGAGATAGAGAGCAATGCAACACTGATCTATGTACCTCAAAAAATCTAAGAGGGATCTACAATCTCTAAATAGACAATAAAATATCCCTCTAATATCGTACTATATGGGGCATTAGAAAAGGAAATGGATCTCAGATTCAACATCTCTTACGGTATAAAGTCTACACACCTAATCCTCTCTAGCAATATGGTGATCAACCTAGATTCAGAGTCTGTGCAAGCCCACCCTGAAGAAGCCAAGGGAGATTACATAGGGCTTGTGTCCAGTATCTGTGTAAGTACTCAGGGCATACAATAATCACATCTTGAATATTTAAGAAGTGCTTGGTGTAGAAAGCCATCCTCAGACGTAGTCCCTATGTAGGATCCACCCAGGTTCGTATGATATAATACTTACAAATGTCAAGTCTGAAATGCCCATTCAACTCCTGTTGAGAGGGGAGTAGATGAATAGGAGCATCCAATGAGAATTGGTAGGGAGGTAGATGGTCAATGTCGATCCCAACTGAACTCAGTAGGATAGTAGTCTGAGTATACCAACAGCGAGCTCTAGTGGCTGGATCGAAGTCTACAATAGCAACTAAGGAGCAGTAGGCTAAGTAAGGGTATCTGTGTTGGCCTTCAGCTGAGTCTGCAAAGAAATGAAGATTGTGGATAGACCAAATCAAGTCAAAAATGGTTGCAAGTCTGAATGGGTAAGTTCCAAACTTAGCCAAAATAATACTGTGGGGATAGATTTATGACATCTAATAATCTGACGGAGTAGTAGAGTCTAGGTACACTCGATCATGGCCCAATCTAAGTCTAAAAAGGAGGGACCCCAAACCATCAAACCATAGAGCACTGCAGGTCTTACTAAGGAATCCAGGAAGGATAACTTAGATGATGTGTCCTAAAAGTGGTGTCTGAAGCACTGTCTCTCGAGCATGATAAGGGAACCCAATCCTTTATTGATCTGAGGTTGAATGGCTAGTCTCAAGCTGAAATAAGATCCAAAAAACTTAACCCCAAGGTATGTGTAAGATGATGTAATCTCAAGTTCCCTACCCTAGAAGTGAAAATGGAGATGTGAGGTCTTTAGACCATTGAAGACCATACAACAAGTCTTCTCAAGGTTCACAACTAGCTGTCTCATGTCACAAAATAATGCAAGTATATCCAAAAGCCTTTGAAGACCATCAGGAGAAGAGGCAAGAAGAACCACATCATCAGCAAAGAGAAGGATCGAGATCAATACTTGATGTAGATGGAAACCATCACCTAGAAGTAAGGAGTCACTGAGAAAAGCCTCAAGCTCATCAATGTTGATCCTAAACAAGGTGGGGGAGAGGGAGTAGCCCTACTTAACCCCAATGGTGCCCTAGATAGGGTTGGAGAGGCCATCTATGGTCCTATGTCTACCAATCACTATCTCATATAACCTCATGATAGCCGTCGGTAAGATCTCAAAAATACCAATATCTTTCAGTCTCTAAAAAAGTGTTGCTCTAGGGATGGAATCAAAAGCCTTACAAAAGTCCACAAAATAGCAATAGGCTTTCTTTCAGTGGTGTCAATATTCCTCGATAATAGCCTATAGTGTAAAGATATGGTCCATAGTCTGGTAGTCTACCCTGAATCTTGCTTGACCCGTAGCCCTACAATTCCTTCTGTCAAGCTAACTGGATAAGATAGTATTCAATGTTGTAGCATAAAGTTTGGCAAATGTATGCCTAATCATGATGGTCTTTTAGTTTCTGAGATCAGAGGCCAACCAAGACTTATGGATCAGTTGAATAACATGTCTCAACCATGAGTCTAAAAAACCAAAACAAACCACTCTATTAAAGAGTGTAGAGAGATAAGGGCCCAAGATTGTGCTACCAAGCTTGAAGAGCTCATCCTAAAAACCCTCCTCATCAACTTCCCTATTGCATCTCATAAGTCTGATGGCCTTGTAAATGTTGGAGGTGGAGAATAAGTGGCAATGGGGGAGTAGGCTGGGAAGGGGAGCAAGCTAACTTGGGATGTCATACAACGTGGAGACATGGGAGGAAAGGAGGCAAAGGTTGGGGATGGACTAGGGTTGGATATGTTGGGGCAACATGATGTGCCAAAACAACTTAGGATTCTGAATAAACGTGTCATGGAGGGATCTACCCTATGAAGCAATAAATAATAATTACTTATGGAAAAGAAAGAATTTGTAAGAGAGTCATAAATTGGTGAAAGTGGGGGAATGAGTATCAAAAGCCAAGTGCAAGGAGCAATGGAAACTTTTACAGACATCATCAAACCACTAGTTCATGGGATAAGTTTTTCGTCAAACAGATCCGGGAGTGTTGGGAATGGAGCAATTGTTATATCTAATTCATTTCATCTTATTTTTCAGCCTTAAATGATGTTTTTTTTGAAATAGAATCAACATTATTGTTGATTCTCATTTCAAAAATAGATGGAGTTCCTTGTAACTGATGAAAAGTTATTTTAGAGAAGTTTTTCTTTTCTTCCAAAGTAGATATTTTTATTTCAAATTTAGGTAGTACAATTTGTACTACTTTTGAAATAATATCATATTCTTCGATTATTTCTCCTAATCCCCTTCTAGCATTCACTACTTCATCAATCCTTAAGAAATAGGCTACTATGCTTCCATCCTCATTCATTTTTAGATTATCAAACTATATTTTCAAAGTTATTAACTTTGATTCCTTTACTTCTTCATCCCCTTTATAAATGGTTTCTAATTTTACCCAAATACTATTAACAAATTGACAATACATGCCTTTGACAAACACATCTTTTCTGAGACTGCATAAAATAGTGAATTTAGCTCTTTTATCAAGTTCATACTTAGTTTTTTCATCAAGATTAGTAGCTATGCTTTTTGGTACAGTATATTTTGTGACTACGACTTCCCACACACAAACATCTAAAGAGTTTATAAAGGCTTACATCATGACCTTCCAAAAAGCATAATCAGTTCCATCAAATAATGATGCTTGGACAAGAGAGGCATCTTCAATCTATGCCATTGATACTTCCAAAATACCCCTATATAATTCCTATAGGCATACCTAGGAAGGAACCATATACTCTGATACCATTTTTTGGAAGTAATGGCTATTCTAAGAGGGAGGGTGAACTAGAATAGGAGAGTTTTAAAACTTTTAATCTCATTAAATAGATTAACGCAAATATATCAATCAAAAGTATTTGTATACACAAGTTGAACATATAAAGGAAAGTGAAAGATATCAAAGCAATGAAGACAACTCACAAAAGAAACACAAGATTTTTGTGTTGAGTGGGAAACCCTCAAAACCTTATAATTTTCTCATAGGGAAAAATAGACTCTTTCAGAAGTTGTCATCTTTATATAGCAAAAAACTCTTCACTTTACAATGTTCAACATCAATTGCAAGGAGTTGCAACTCCTCTTTTTCTTCTTACAATGTCTCTTTTTTACAATGTCACTTTTTTAGATTATGTATACATGAATACATGTTTTTGATTTCATACATTCATATACAAATTATCTTTTTCCATCCAAAAATACATACAATAATATGAACATGTACCCCTTTTTTCTATTTTTCTTTTCATATTCAACACACATTCATACTTCCTTATACAAGGATGTATTTTAATATGTTTACATATTTCAATATTGGTGACAACTCTAGAACTGGATCATAAAACTATTTGATCCACAACCAAGTATACAATTTTGAGAAATCACCATACCCTCTGTTAGGGTTAACATTTTCAAAAAGAAGTTTTTTGATGTCATTTTCGTACCACTACATAACATATAGCAATTGAATACTTGATATAGAATATCAAACACTCAATCCCTCTCTTGAAAAGTAAATACTCATGAAGAACATGAGAAAAAGCTCCAACGTCCATTACACCTGTGGATACTAACTTAGTTATATTAATGTGATTTGTTGTTTAATCACGTAGGTAGGCATATGTTATTTTTACAATGATGTTAGACTTTGTTGTGATGGTGATTAACTCTAGCATTATAATGTATACTAGCACCAAATGATGTTGATGGTGATGATGGAGAGTACGTCCACCAATAATGCTCTAATTTTCTAACTTGTTCCAAGAATGAATTCCAACTACTACACTACTCACTACTTTAATTTTAATCCTATGAATGGAAGTATTAGCAAATGGACGGGGATAAAATCTAATGAAAGCTTACCAGCGGTGCTATCTCCATAGATGCAATGAATCAAAGGAAAAAGACTAGATTACCAAGCAAGGCTTTTTAACTAGCCACTAGGACGCTAGTGGCCTAGTACATAGATCCCTATCAAACATCCACTAACATCACCATACAACTATCCATCTATTCTTACTCTTACTTAACAACTTTCTTGAAATGAAATCTAGTTTAGCAACTTTAATTGAATTTAACTCTAACTATTGGAAGTAGAAACCATGTAATAACACCAAGTGTTCTTATCACCATGCGACTCACAACAATGATAAGAGAAGCATTTTTGGTATTATCTTAAGCAACAATTTTCTTCAATCCTTAGAAGTAGAAACCATGCAATAATACCAAGTGTTCTTAATCACCATGCAAGACACAACAATGATAAAGAAGCAATTTTCATATTATCTAAGCAACGATTTTCTTCAACCTTTACAAATGAGAGCAAATGGCCTTATGTAGAGGCCAAAATTTAAACCAATGGTAGAGATTAAGAGGCAAAATTAATGATCTAGATGAAATCTTAGAAACCCTAATTAGGGTTGCCACCCCCATCATCCAATGAGAAGATGCCACTTTATCAATGGACCAATGAAAAAAAAGGAAAAGTGGCAACCAATGAGAAGGCACCAAAATGGTAGCCAACCAGAATCACACACCTATCCTACATAAGAAGAAAAGAAAAATTTCCATTTGGGCTTACATCAAATGATCTAATATAATTCTACCCTTTTCTTTCATCTTTTTAGTCAAGGAAATGAACTTGGCTAGCCTATCATTGACTTCCTTCATGGGAGGGCAAGGCGTGTGCTTCATCTTGAGCTCAACTAAATTCATCATGTTTTAGCCACTTGCAATGTCTTATCATTATCCTTCTCATATTCTTTCACATATATGATGAAGGCATTGAGGGAGGCTAGGGTGCCTAATTGCTTCTTCCTGATGACAACCTTCCCCAATTCATCCAATCTTGATCCAAACTTTGTCTCATGAACATTCTCCACTTTGATAACTTAAAAATCAATTGCAACCCCAACAATGCCCAAGATGATTGAAATGGTAGTGTCAACTCCTAGGTTGTGTTGTGCAATCTCATTCTATCTCTCTTCAAGTATCATCAATCTAATGGTCAAGGAAACATACCAACACTCCACCATACTCATTCCTCCTTCATCCACCAATTTGATTTTTTCCAAATATCTATCTGGTAACCCAATAAATGCTCGTAGCCTAGGAATGGCTAAGTCCTTTACTGGAAGAAAATATTTCGACTACCCTTCAAATGTTCTGAATTTGTCTCTAATAACCACCAATGAATTGAATGTCGAGATAAAGGAAGACAATAAATTTTTCCCATCTTGAATTATATCACTAATTCAATCTTTGATTTTATCCAGCTGAGCCAATATCTCTTCTATGTTTCTCCTGTTGTCTTATAGGAGGGTTGCTTGATGTAACTGTTGGATAGGATGGCAATCTCTCCAATACTTGTTTTCGGCCTCCAACTTTATAATCCTTTTATTTTCCTTCCTCAACCTTTCTCTAATTGAAACCATGCCTTCTTCGATCTCCTTACACTCCGTGTCATCTGTGATTCTTCCCCAGTTATGTTCTACTATCTCATACTCCTAGGCTACAAACTCATCCACTACCTTGCTAACCTTTGGTATAGCAATCTAAACTTTTCGTTGACCCTCATCATCACTCCTAATTACCTTTGCCACCATTTTTGCAATTTTTTTATGTTTCTCACTGTCTTTCTTTTCCACTAACCCTTGAATATCTTCAATTGTCTAGATAGTCACCACCTTACCTCTTGGTATAAGCATTTTCCTTAACCATAGTGGTGCAATGCATCTCCCCAAATCTGGACTTGGTTTGACTAGCAAAGCATTACCAACAACCTCAAGCACATAGCTTATTTCCTTAATATCAATTGGCCTAATCTCTTCTTCACTAGTGACTGTCACACCATCTCCATGTTGGTTCTTCGAGAGATGAGAGTATTCGATACTATCTCTGTAACCACTAGATTTTGAATCAAATCTTGCCTCTACTGAGACCCTTTTTCCACTTGTATTAACCTCTCAGCTCCTAGCCTCAATTATGTTCTCCCATGATGGTACTACATTATGTATCTTTGTTGGAGGTTCCTAATGTTCTTTATTTTTCTCAACCTTCAAATTTATCTTCTTGCTCTTAACTGCTCTTTTTTGTTGGCTGCTACCCCCACCTTTATGTCTGATTGACTCTGATGGACCTTCTTCCTCTGGTTTCATCTTCTCTTAAGTAAGATATACCTTCTAACTTTGGAATTTCCTTAACTTCTTATTGTACCACAACTCAGTGTATAGATCAACTATTCTTGTAACTACCTCTAAGGAAGGATCCTAATGATCATCCCAATCAACTAGACCCAATTTTGTTCCATCAACAGTATCATAATCTTCTCTTAGTACATTTTGATCATCTTCTAATTGATCAGGAATATCAAGGCCTCTCCATCTGATTGCCCTCATCATGCCAACTAACAATACTGAGAAAGCTAGCTTCCTCACATGAAAGTCATCTTATCCATTGGCCAAAAAATCTTCTATAGTAGGAATATGTTTGAATGTGTTTTCGTGAGATGCCTTGATAAGACCATTAGGATTGAATCCCTGTCTTGCTCTATACCATCCTAGATGATACCCAACTCCTTCTCCGCAACTACAAAGGTGACAAGATTGGGGCAAGTATCATTGCCTATTCCAAATGAGAAGGAAATCCATGTCTCACCTTTAACTTTCATCATCTTGTCATAATGCTCAAGTTGCCTAACCAACTCCATCAAAACTATTTTTTTGGGTGGGTACCTTGGAAGTCTCTTGGGACAAACTGTACTTCCTACCAGTCTAAAATTTGTGAATTATGGAAATTGGATGAACCAACTCCTATACCTCTTAACTTTTGCTTTTGCTTTCGATGAGAGCCTCCTACTAGGTGTCTCTTGTAATATCCTTACCATCTTCATGGAAAAGGCATCATAAAACATCTTACAATCTTTGTTGTTGTGCAAATGAAGTTGTGGATAACACTCATGCACCAAACATTGCCCTAGCCCATTGTTAATCACTCCTAAATCCTTAAGTCTAGGATTTTTATATAGTCTCGCAATCAGAGAGAAAAGGTAGGACCCCATGTAGAACTGTTTTTGAATTTGTATTGTCCTTAATTGCAACTCTAAATTTTCACTTATAATTCTAACCCAATCAAATTTTCTCCTTCTATTTTCAATTTCATCAATAAAATAGTACATTCAGTTCCTGAATTGCATACCTTGAACCAGGCCCATGATTTGGTTGAGAAGCACAATAAGGTCGCCATACTCTGACTTCAAATCTGACTTGGTGAGCCTTGACGACATGGTAACTCCCTTATTACCTTTGTGTAACCAATTCTACTTTAGATGAATTAAGTAGGCCTCATGATTATCCTGAAATAACTTGGTTGCCTAATCCATCATTACCATTGTCATGCCTTTATACTAGGGAATATTAAATACTTCTTCAAGAACTTTTCCGTTGATGTTAGCCAACACTCTCTTCCCTTCATGAGAAATGATGGACTTGGTAACAATATCAAACTGGGATGTACACTCCATTACCAATTCTAGACAAGGCAAGGTAGGAGGGAAAGTCATCACATGTACAATTCTACTCTTGTAGATCTTCTTCGTCATGGGGGATTGTCCTTCCTTCAATCTATCCTTCAACTATACCATGTTCACCATGTCGATATTGGTATCACTTACTCACCTCACTTTTAAGATGGTCTTAAGCATCATGTCTTCTCTATTTTTTTGATATTTTTCCCTTTGGTTTGTTGCTTGTATTGACATCTAGCATCCTAAACACTTATTCTTGTCTCTTCATTCTAGATGATATGGACTACACTTATCAATCTCCAAACTTCTTTCTATCAAAGGAATCTAGCTTGTTTTTGCCTCTCCAAATCCTATCTCTACACTTATCAATCTCCAAACATCAATCCTAGGGGTGGAACTATCACTTATTTCTGCCTCTTTGTTACCTTAAGATGGACTACACTTATATCTCCCAACTTCAATCCTAGGGTGGTCTAGCTTATTTCTACCTCTCCAAGTGTCCTATCATGAAATCTACACTTATATCCCCCAACTTTGGCCTATCAATAGAAATGATGAAGTGGTGGATGAGTAGTGCAAGAAGAAGATAAGGGAAATGAACCAAGCAAGAATAAGGAATAAAATTTTCCTTTAAAACCAATATTCACCTCTAAAAATGAATGAGAATCTTACCCTAAATTTTCCTTTACCAATAATTGGGCCTCTTCAAATTCAGATCTGATCTAAAAAAATTCAGTCCCTCTCGCAAATAATGAATCTCTAGCAAATGAATTGCTTCCAAAATTGCCTTAAATTAGAATTTTGACTTCCCAAACTCGCATTGCCTCTTCACCAAATAAAAATTGCCATAGCTGAAAAAGAAAATCACAACCCTAGGAGGAAAAATCAAACCCCAAAAAACTGCCCAATGTTGCAAAAATTGAATTTGCTCCTCCAAAATTGCCTTAGGGCAAAAATTTCCCATCCAAGGAAGAAGAAATCACTACCAAAATGCAAAATTAGATCCTCAAAAAATCGTTGCGAAGGAGTAATTCACCTAGCTAGAGGAAAAAATTGCACAACCAAGCAAGAGAAGATTAAATGAATGAGGAAATAAGAGGGGGGAAGCCCCTTCTTATATCCTCCAATTGATCTCTAAAGTGGGTTGACCTGTCTGGAGGGAAACAAAAAATTAAGTTAAACCTCCAAACATAGCCCAGTTTTAAATGAAACATTAAAATAACCAAGTCCTATAGCAAAATTGACCCATTTAATTGTCAGTTTGTTCCAAAATTGCAAAATAGAAATAAGGTAACCCTAGGAGATGTCAAAATTTTCATTTAATAACATTTTGGCAATTAAAATATCATTAAAATCGAATCTAGCAAGCCAAAATCAATTTTCAATTCCAAATTAATAATTTTCTTTAACATTTCTAAAATTCTCTAGGCAAAATGTCAACCAAATTAATGAGATTTTGCAATTTAATCTAATTTCAATTTTGCAACTTTCAATTTTTTAACAAAATAAATCATTTTCCTGACAATTGAAACTCAAACTCTAAATCCAATTTCACTATCAAAATTTCTTTCCACCGAAAAAATTCAAGATTTTCCAAAATGACTAAATCTTTAAAAAAAGATGAAAATGCTCAAGCTTATACAATTATATCATTTTTTTTCAAAAATCTGTCTAAATCCGAAATTTACAAATTTGTCCTACTAGATATTATTTTAACCATCAATAAAATGTTGTTTTTGAATTTTTTTAGGCCTAAGGATAAAATTACATGTTCTAAAAAATCTAGTTTCACGTCGGGTGAAAACAAAACCAAAATCCCCTTCTCGCCCGAAGGTGTCCAAGGTGTAAAATTACCAATTGGAAACCTCTAGACAACTCCAAATTTGCTAAGGCAAATGAAAAAATTATGATGTTATGAAAATTGCCAATGCTTGCCCAAAAAAGGGGGTCCCCAAAAATTTTGGGGCAATGGTGTTAAAACCTCACAACAAAGTTCTTCATAATTACACCAACTGAATCATAATCAACCCAGAAATAAGATGTCAATGAACCTGTTGTAAACAACTTTCTTAAGAAACATGCTTTAACATAAACTATAAAATGTGTTTGATTTCCACTTTGAATTAAGGAACTAAAATACTTTTCAAAAGTTAAAATCAAACTATATCATTAACCCAAACTGTCATGAGAACAACAATCGCATGAAATAATAAATGGCATGCCTAAGCTTCACTTTAGACAATAATTATTCCTCTTTAAGAGAAACAAACACCGCATACACCTAGACTTAATGATTTGTGAAATTTTATCATGAAAGCACTTGTTAACTGAAGCAAAAAATTGAAATTATTTATACCCTATGAATCGAAGAACTTCATCTCGAAGCCTTGTTCTAAAACTTAGATAGCAACTTTCGACTGTCATTGATTTTCACACAAAAGAATCAAAAGTTAAATTTCTACATACCTGTGACTGCCCAACAAGAATAATTACCCTCTTTTGTGCATGCCTCATGATGAAAACAAATTTCTCTTTATATTCCGTGAACCCTCTGATGCATATGCACAAAACATTTACATTCAACCACAGTGAGCACATTTGAAAACAAAGCATTGCCATATTTGATATTATTTTGAAATCCACCATACTTTACTACCGCATGGTTAATCAACCACCAAGTGAACCTTAACCATGATTCATGTAAATTCAACTTGTGTTAGCTCTTATTAGTTTTTGCCTTTGGTAGGATACTATTATTTTCATTCAATTCAATTTTTCAATTTAGCTAACCAATCAATTCATAGGATTTCAAAGATTAAAAGAAACTTCAAATTTTTATATCTTTTTCTAATTTTTGATTATTTTATAAATCACATTTTTCATTCATTCTATTGGACCATTCTATTTTTGGAAATGAAAAATTCAATTTTCTCCAACAAAAATATAAATATTTTCTAACAACTCTATTAATAAATGCATTAATTACAACTTTATATTTTTCACATTTGTGGCAAGTGGATTAACTTTTCAAACAAATAGTCATTTTTATCTTCCACCTCACAAATGAATGTCTAATCAATATTAATTATCCCTATCTATTTTACTTACCAATTTCAAATATAGAGTTAAATGTTTTATATTTATAAATTTAATATTTCAACTTATAATTGAAAAGATCTCTAATTTTAAATAATAATAAATAATGGGCTAAAGGGGCAGCCTTGTATAACAAGGGAAAGGAAATATATTGTTAGGAAATCAATGAGAAAAAAAATTCTCCCTCGTATATAACGCTTACCTTGGGATGTTTATCTAAACATCCAGTCACCATTACTTAAACTATATTCAAATAAATGTCACATAGTCTTACCATTCATTTCAGATTAAGCTTTTTAAAAGAAAACATCATAATTTGTCAATGCTTTTTTACGGAGCTAACTAAATTATAACTAAATTTTGAAACTAAGAAACTAAATTAATTATAATTTAAATTTATTTTATTATAATTTTTTAAAAAATATATTCTAAATTGTAATTAAATTAATAAATAACAAAAGTATATTTTAAAGAGCCTAATTATTTCATAAGTTTTTACTAAAAATATTTATAAATTTTGTTTTAAAAAAAATAAGGAATTTGAATAATAAGGTCATATTTTTTTTAAATACTTATATATTTTGATTTTAATATTATTTATAATTTTAAAACATGTATTATATAAAATTTAGATATCATTGTTATTTAACTTTGAAAAACATATATCAAGCTTTGAAGCTTTTAGTAAGTATAATTATTATTGAAATGGCATTGTTATTTTGAAATGTTCAATATTTTACATATGAGACTACTCAAAATTGAATAATGAGGAGAGAAGTGGTGACAAGAAGGGGACGGTTTGTGATTTTTTGCATTGTGTTACGAGTTTTTATTAACGTTTTTCTCTACGATATCAATTTTTGCTCGTGGGGTTTCGCTACCGACAAGGAGGCGTCGCTAGAAGCTAAGTCAGTTGACAGCGATGGATAGTTGGATGTAACCATGCATACGACAGAGATAGGTAGTATCTCTGCTTCCTCTCCCATTAATTTGAATTTGCATTATGTCTTTTCGGCAAATGCTTCATTAAATTTCTCGGCATCTCCTGAACCTCCTTCGTCAGCTACAAATGCTCCTTTGAATGCCAATATTAATGGCACTACTCCTCCTACTAATCCTACCACCTTCAAATCCAAAAAAAAATTAGAGGCGTTTACTCATTCTATTGAGATCGTTGACGTCGAGGTAAGGTTTTTTGTTGCAGGTCTTGAGCACAATAAGGCTGCCCCAATTGGTAAGGACCCTTTGGCTTCCTCGATACCCTTTTCTCTGGCTCCTAATTTAGAAATGATTTCCAAAATTGTTAAGGAAAAAAATAGAATTAAAGACATTGTTTTTTTTTTTGTTGTGGTTGAAATTGATAAGTGCCCTCCTCGTAAGTTTTTGGATGACTAGTTCCATAATTTCTGTAACATTAAGCTAGGGTTTCATATATCATTTTACAAACAAATGCAAAAAGGATTATTTGTTATCTCTTTTGCTAATCAAGAGGCCCAAAAAGAAGTGTTGAAAAAAATACTGGTCTGTAGGGTCGACTTCCTTCTGCGCTTTGGCTTGGACCCTTGAAGCCATCCATGAGGAAGTTCTAGCTCTGTCAACTCCCAAATGGATCCTTGTGAAAAATATACCCCCTTTCCTATGGCATTTTTTACCACAGTTATTGGAACCTTTGGGTAAAACTATCAGGATGGATGATATGGTCAGACTTGTCCCTCACATGGATGCTAGGGTTCTCATCTCATTGCTCCCTAGTAATGAAATTCCTTTTGGGATCACTATCAATGTTTTGAGTGAAAGGTTTTTTTTTGCCCTATTGAAGTTTTAGATGGCTTGAATGCTTGTTTTCTGTGTGGGAAGGAGGGCCATCTCAGGAAGGATTGTCCTATTATACAAAAACCCTTGGTTAAATCCACCAGTAACCCTAATCCACCTTCGAATTCTACCTTGCTAGTTAACTCCTCTATTGTTTTGTCTTTTGCTGATCTTCCGTCTATGAAAATGTTTGAATCATTAGTTATGGTCCAAAATGCCTCCTTCCAATTTAATTCTTTCACCTCCCCCAAAGACGGTGTTGAGACCTGATCTTGACAATGGCTTTACCATGGTTAGGAATAGGAAGAAGAGGAAGGGGAATAGTTCTGGTAACCTAAAGCCAAAAAACCTAATGGTAAACCTGCTACTCCTCTTACCATTTCCCCTTCTCAGTGTGTTGATATGATCGAGTATCCTCCCCCTGTTACTAATTCTGTTAAACTTGTTTCAAATACTTGAAAATTGCCACCAAATTTTTTTAAGGAAATTGATGATAATTATTTAGTTGAATTTATTCCTACTAATGGCTTGTCTTAGAATGTGGATATGGAATCATCAAACTTTGATGAGGATCCTAAACCAGATGACATTTCCACAAAAAGGAGGGGGAGGCCACCTGAGTCAAAAAACAAACCTGCGAGTAAGAAATCTGGAGATAACTCCAATAGTCACATAATATTTGTTGATAATGTGTTCCTTACTCCTATTATTGGTTCTCAATGAATTGTTTACCATGGAATGCTAGGGGGCTCGAGTCTCCGGATAGAAAACGTGTTGTTAAGAGTTTGTTAAATTCTTTTAACTCTATGGATTTATTTATGATGCAAGAAATTAAAACTACTGGTTTCACCCTTGACACCAATCTTAATTTTATTTGGCAAGATGTTATTAAATTTTACTCCAACCACATCAAGAGTAAAGGAGGAATTGTTGTCCTCGTTAATCCCAAATGGGGGTCACTCATTACTAATAATAGTGTCTCTCCTTGTCAAAGGGTTGTCTAGCTCATCATGAACGTTAATAATAATGGGATTTTGTTCTATTTATGCTCCTAATGTTACCAAAGATAGAATTTCCCTTTGGAATTGGATTGCCACTCTTCCTGATATACCCTAGCTTTTTGGAGGGGATTTTAACATGGTTGAATCCCAAAGTGATAAAGCTAGTGGCAATCCTTTCAGATGGAAGGATTGTGAAAATTTATAAATTCTAAAAACCTATTTGATCCTCTTGCTAATAATAAAGATACTAACGCTAGAATATGACACACCTGGTGCAACCTCCAGCAAGGTCAAGCTAGGATATACTCTAGATTAGATCATTTTTATGATAACAAGGATTATTTTTCTTTTTTACCTGATAATAAAGGCAACATTGTTTTGGTCACCGTTGTTAATGTTTTCACATCAGAAGAAGCAAAACATGGATTATTTGATATACTGATAATTATTGTTGATTCTATTGATTCTATAAAGTACACACACACACACACACACACACACACACACACACACACATACATATGTACATATACATATACATACACATACACATACACATACACATACACATACACATACACATACACATACACATGCACATGCACATACACATACACATACACATACACATACATATACATATACATATATATATATATATATATATATATATATATATATATATATATATATATATATCACATACACATACACACACACACACACACACACACACACACACACACACACACACACACACACACACACACACACACACACACATATATATATATATATATATATATGTCCTTGTAGTATTATGATATGGATTATCAACAGTCTCTTAAAATGTTGTGATCAAGTTTTATTTATCAACAGCCTTTTATTGTGATCGGGCTCCTTTATGATATCAAGAGGTACTCACTTTATCGTGCCACATTATATTCTTGTTATCGGGCACATACTAATCAAAGGTTGTTTGTTAGTGTTATTATGAAATATGCCTCCAAAGAGGCATGCCTCTACATGGCCCTTGGGCCATGTAGAGACATGACTCTTCAAAGTCATGTATTCTGATCATATATATATATATATATATATATATATATATATATATATATATATATATATATATATATATGCACTCTAGCCGCAAGGAAAGGCATCAATCTACAGCATTTCTAGTACCTGCAGTTAATAAATAAACATTGTATGAACATTGTACTTTGTTGGTATTGTTACATCAGTTATATATCACTTCAGTCATCATAGTATAGTTCAAAGAGGGAAGATAAACTGTGATCGCTGCCAAAGAAGAAGTAAATACATTCAGCACTATTCAAGTAAGATATTCTCTACAAGCATTTATTTTGTAATTGTTTTATCTATCAGAGATCCACAATAATGAACATGGTATCCTAGCTATACTGATAGGAAAACTATTACAAAGTATTCACTCAAATCTAAATTTCAAAAGTTAAAGAAAGAGGTTTTTTTAAATCAAAGTATTAATATGGTGAATCACGTAAGGATAGAAGATAGGCTAGATGGAGCATCAAATTTCTCATCTTGGAAAATCAGATTATTAATAGTGCTAAGAGAAATGGAATTAGAAAAATACATTGAATCAAATTTACCCATGCCTGAAAGTGAATCAAAAAAAGCAACTTGGAAAAGGCATAATAATAAAGCAATGAAGATCATTATAGACTCAATAAAAGATCATATACTTCCATGTATAGCTAATCTTCAAACTACATTTGAAATGTTCTCCTCCATTCAAAATACATTTGAAATTAACAATACAAGTAGATTATTAACTTTAAAACAAGATCTACTTTACATAAAGATGAAAAATGGAGAATCTATAACCTCATATTTCTTAAGAATTACTGAATTAAAAGATCAACTTGCAACTATGAAAAATCAAGTGGATGATAAAGAACTAAGCATGATTTGTCTTAGAGGTCTTCCTCTATCATGGGAAAACTTCATTCGAGGTTTAAGTTCACAACCCGAACTTCTAAAATTTGATCAATTAAAGAATGAATATACTCAAGAGGAATCCAGACTAGCTTCAAGAGGACTAAGTTCAGATCAAAAGGGAGACATCCAAGCACTGTACACTAAATCAAATAAGAAAAGAAAGTTTAAGAATAACAAGAAGGATTTCAAAAATCACAAATCTCACAAATAGCGTGACTATTCCAAAGTTAGATTTTTTTAATGTGATAAGCTTGGTCACTATTATTATGTATTTCCAGAGAAGTAAAAAATTCAAGCATCTTTAGCAAAAGTCAAAGAAGAAAATGTTAAGAAAGTGGATAAAGAAAATTATGCATTCTACTTAGCCCTCCTAAGTGAATTAAAAACTAATCACTATACTTGGATCATAGATAGTGGAGCTTCTCATCACATCAATGGATTTAAGGATAAGTTTGAAACTTTCACAAATCATGAATCAGAAGAAGTAACCATTGGAGATGATTCTTTTCATCCTATTAAAGGAATTGGTTCTTATTCTATACAACTGAATTCTAGAATTTCACTTCAACTCAAGAATGTCCTATATGTACCAGGAATCAAAAGAAACGTTGTCTCTATCTCCAGACTTGTTGATCAAGGGTAGAGAATTGCATTTCAAGAAGATAGAGTTCTATCTTGGCCTAAGAACTCAACTATTAAGAAATCCATCTCCATTGGAGTTAGAGATGGGAGTCTTTATAAGCTTTGTAATAACCAAAATCCTAATCTAAACTTAACCCTTAGTAATGATCAGTCAAATTCCTCTAAAATTTGGCATAGCAAACTAGGTCATCTTAATTTTCGAGCTTTATCATCTATAGGGAAAATTTTAAAGATCTACCTAATCTGAAAAAAAATCATTTAAGTATTTGTAAAGGGTGTGCATTAGGTAAAAATACTAAACATTCCTTCCCTAAAAGTGATCATAAATTTAAATCCATTCTTGAATTGATTCAGACATATCTTTGTGGCCCTATGTAAGTCCCCTTTCTTAATGGGTGTCTTTTCTATTTAATTATCATTGATGATTACTCTAGGAGAACCTCGATCTATTTGATAAAACAAAAGGAGTCATTTGAGGTCTTATCCAAATTTAAAGAATTTAAAGTCTTAGTTGAAAATCAATCAGGTCAAAAGATCAAAACCCTAAGGTCTGACAATGGAGGTGAATACATATCTAATATCTTTAAAAGACTTATGTATTTTTGTTGGGATTAAGAGGGAGTTTTTTGTACCTTATAATCCTCAATAGAATGGAATAGCTGAAAGAAAAAATAGATCTATTGTTGAATCAACCAGAGTCATGTTACATGATCAGAATCTTAATTATTCATTTTGGGTTGAAACATCTAATATAGCAATCTACATTCAAAATCGATGTCCTCACTCCGTATTAGAAAATATCACCCCAAAAGAAGTATTTACAGGCATTAAACTAGATTCAAGCCACCTACGAATATTTGGATGTCCAATCTATATTCACATACCAAAAGAGAAAAGAACGAAATTATAGCCTTTCGAGAAAAAGGGAATATTCATTGGATATAGTGAAACTACAAAAGGATACAGGATCTACATTCCTGGGCAAAGGACAATTGAAATTAGCAAAGATGTAATATTTGAAGAAGACACAGCCTTTAAAATTTCTAGTAATAGTGATGAATCTGAAAAAGATCAAACAACAGAAATTGAGAGGGAGGATGATTCTAATCTCTCTTCCATGCCTAATCATGTAAAACCTAAAAACATCAATAATAATAATAAAAAGAGACCTCTTTGGGCTAGGAAAATGTTAGAAGAAAATCAAGTTGAACCAGATGAAGTAATATAGGAAAGAAAAAGGACCAGAAACCAATCTTGTTATGTTGCATTGCTATCTGAACTCATAAAATTTGAACTTGCTAATGTTGAAGAAGCACTCACACATCAATCATGGAAGGAAGCAATGATTGAGGAATATAACTCTATTTTAAAGAATGATGTATGGGATGTTGTACTAAGACCTAAGAAAAAATCAGTTGTCTCTTCAAAATGGTTATTCAAGATTAAACATGCATCAGATGGCAGTATTGAAAAATACAAGGCAAGATTTGTAGCTCGAGGTTTCTCTCAGAAAGAAGGTATTGATTATGAAGAAACTTTTACCCCTATTGCCAAGTACACTTCAGTCAGAACAATCCTAGCAATTGCAGCATCTAAAGGATGGAAAGTACATTAAATGGATGTCAAAACAACATTTCTCAATGGCAAGATTGAAGAAGAACTTTACATTGAACAACCAGAAGGGTTCAATACTTATGATAGCAAAACTCATTTTTGTAAATTAAAGAAAGCACTTTATGGACTCAAATAGGCTCCCAGAGCCTAGTATGAAAGAATAGATAATCACATATTGAAATTAGGATATGCCAAAAATGAAGCCGGCCCAAATCTGTACTTCAAAACTGATGGTGATGATATGATTATCCTTGTATTATATGTTGATGATTTGCTAATTACAGTGAGGAAAATCTCATAAAGAAATGTAAGCAAGAACTCACAACAGAATTTGAAATGAAAGACTTAGGGTTACTTCACTATTGTCTGGGATTAGAAGTCTAGCAACAAGACAACTGTATTGTACTAAATCAAGGAAAATATACAATTGATATTTTAACCAAATTTGGAACGTGGAATGTAAACCAGCTGCTACTCCTATGGAAATAAATCTACACAAATTAAAAGATGATATGAACAAACCTGAGGCTGTAGATCCTACTTACTACAGACAAATTATTGGATCCCTAATGTATTTGGTCAATACTTGTCCTGACATATGCTATGCAACTCACACCTTGAGTCAGTTTATGTGTGCTCCTAAGAAGATACATCTACATGTAGCTAAATACATATTGAGATATCTAAAGGGCACTACTGGAATGGGAATCAAATATTACAAAGTCAACATTGAACTTCTTGGATATTCAGATCCTGATTGGGCTGGAAACTCTGTTGAGTGGAAGAGTACTCAAGATATTGTTTCAGTCTGAATCTGGTATGATTTCTTGGTCTCGCCAGAAACAAACTTTAGTACCATCGAGTTCCACCGAAGCTAAGTACATTGCATCTTCCTTGGGTGTTAGAGAAGCAATATGGCTATGAAAGTTGCTATCAGATCTCTTCAAAAGACATTTGAAGCCCACTATGATTTATTGTGATAATCAAAGTTGTATTAAACTTTCATCTAATCCAATGTTTCACAACCGCTCCAAACATATTGAAATTCCATTTCATTACATCAGAAACATGATGAATCGAGGAGTTATTCAATTAGAATACATATGTACAAATGAGCAAACAACTAATATCCTTACCAAGCCTTTTGCTAAAGTGAAGCTGAAATACTTCAGAGAAAAATTTGGTATGATTAATTGTAATGATAAATTTTTGAAATAAAATGTTTATCTCATTTGAGTTTATGCTTCTATTGGTTACTTAGTAGCATTTGATATGTAATGAAAGATGACGATCTTTCATGGACATATTCATTTGAAGGAAATTATTTACAAGGTGATGATTTTGTAAATAATAAACCTGTGTGTGTATTATATAAGCATCTCTAGACATTGCTTAAGTGCAAGTAGAGATTATATGACCATCTCTAGACATTGCTTAAGTGCAAGTAGAGATTATAAGGGCATCTCTAGACATTTCTTAGGTGCAAGTAGAGATTATATGTGCATCTCTATACATTGCTTTAAGTGCAAGTAGAGATTATATGTGTATCATGGACATCTCTAGACATTACTTAAGTGCAAGTAGAGATCATGAAAACTTAATCACTATGGACATCTCTAAACATTTCTTAAGTGCAAGTAGAGATCATAGGATATACCATGTACTGGTCATACTATGTTAATTATATGATGATTCTGACTTATTAATGTTTTACTTCTCCCTTGCTAAAGAGGGAGTGTTAATGTTTTAGCATCAGAAGAAGTAAAACGTGGAATATTTGATATACCGATAATTACTATTGATTCTACAAACTACATGAATGTAAGTATATGTGTGTGCACACACGCTTATGTCCTTCTAGTGTTATGATATGGATTATCGGCAATCTCTTAAAATATTGTGATCAAGTTTTATTGATTATTGGTAGCCTTTTATTGTGATCGGGCTCCTTTATGATATTGGGAGATACTCACTTTATCATGCCACATTATATTCTTGTTATCAAGCACATACCAATCACAAGTTGTTTGTTATTGTTAATATGAAACATACCTTTGAAGAGGCATGCCTCTACAAGGCCCTTGGGCCACGTAGAGACATGACTCTTCGGAGTCATGTATTATGATCGTGTGTGTGTGTATGTGTGCACGCACTCTGGCCGTAGGGAAAGGCATCAATCTACGGCATTTCCAGTATCTGCAGTTAATAAATAATCATTGTATGAACATTGCATTGCACTTTATTGATATTGTTACATCAGTTATATATCATTTTACTCATAACAATATACAGTTCAAAGAGTGAAGATAAACTGTGGTCGCTACCAAAGAAGAAGTAAATACATTCAACACTATTCAAGTAAGATATTCTCTGCAAGCATTTATTTTGTAATTGTTTTATCTATCAGAGATCCATAATAATTAACAACCATTACCATTCTGTTTGATCATCATCCTATATTCACCTATGTTAGTATCAATTATGTTCATGTTAGATAGAAGCCCTCATGTCCTAAATTCTTGTTAAACTCTAAACTTCTTCAAGATGAAGATGTTCTTTGTGTCATTCAAATGATCAGAAACATCAATCATTTTAATCTCAAGGAATCTTCCATGATTAACAAGTGGAAGGCTAACCTTCCTGCCTGGAAGTGTTTTCTTCAAACCATAAGCCAAAAGTTCGCCAAAGATTATAGATTCATTGAAAAGTGTCTCTGCTCTGAACTTCAAATTGCTGAGCAGAATGTTTAGGTTGACTCCTCTAATCTGGATCTCTTGAACTAGGTGTTAGCTGCCAAAGATGCCCTGAGCAAACACTAACAAATTAAAATTCGAGGAGCTAAAATGTGATCTAGGGCCAATTGGCTTCAGCATGGGGACCGTGGATCTAATTTCTTCTTTAATCTTCTTAAGCAAAAGAAAATTAAACAGTCTATTGATAAGCTTGTTATTAACAATCAAGAAATTTCGGACCCTGAAAGCATTACTTTGGCTTTTGCTGATTATTATGGTAAACTTTTCTTATTTGAGGATTCTCTGGAAGTTGTTGAAGTTAGAATGAAATGTTGGTCTCTTCTTCCTAATAAATTGGACTCTGTTGATATCATATCCCTTTCTAAGCCTATATCTATTGATGAGATTATAGGGGCTATAAATACCCTCAAGGATGACAAGGCCCTCAGGCATGATGGGCTTCCTGTTGAATTTTAGAAGTCCAATCTTAGCTAGATCAGTAAAGACATGTTGGATCTTTATAATGAGGCCATGTGTGTTGGTTCCCTCAGTTATGAGATCAACAGGGGTATTATTAAACTCCTCCCTAAAGAGGGGGATAAGACTCTTATCAAGAACTAGAGACCTACTACTCTCCTTAATGTTTCCTATAAATTTTTGGCGAAAGTTTTAGCCCTTATGTTAGTTCACATTCTCCCTAAGTTAGTGCGACTCAAACGAGTTTTATCAAAGGTAGATACATTTTGGAGAATCTTATCACTGCTTGGGAAGCCATGGATTAGGCTAAATGTTCTCATCAAAACTCTGGTTTGCTTCTCCTTGACTTTGAGAAAGCCTATGATAGAGTTGAGTGGAAGTTTATCATTATGATGTTACAATCTTTTGGTTTTCCTCCTTATTTTTGCAATGTTGTTCAAATCCTTTTCAAAGATGCTTGTACTCAAGTTGAGATTAATGGTTCTCTCTCTGACCCTTTCCCTCTCGGTCGGTCCATCAAGCAAGGCTGCCTATTGGCTCCTACTCTTTTTGTCATTGTTGTTGAAGCCTTGTACTATATTCTTAGAGATAATACCCTGTCCCCGAAAGTTAGAGGTCTTTACCTTCCTAACAATGATGAGCTTATAAATAGCCACTTTGTTGATGACACTACTTTGTTTTTTGAGCTCACTGATAACAACCTTAATAATCTGCAAACTAAGTTGGATATGTTTTGTACCATTTCGGATGCTCGCATCTCTTAGGCTAAATCTTTTTGATTGGGGTGGGATGATCAACCTCCTGAATGGTTTTCTCAACATAACTATCAATGGGGAAGTCCTAATAAAATTGTTAAGTATCTTGGTATACCCTACTTCGTTGATCCTTCTCTTAAGGACATGTGGACTTGGGTTAACGCTAAGATTGAGAATAAACTTAATAAATGGCATAACAGATCCTTATCACTTGCTGGGAGAATTCAAGTTTGTCAAAAGATTCTATCCTCTTATAATATTTACTATTCTTCTGCTTGGATGTTCAACAATTACCAAATTCTTGAAATTCAAAAGGCTATCAGGCATCTTCTCTAGTCTGATGGCAAGGGCAAAAGAAAAACGCATGCTATTAAATAGGATTGGTGTCATACTGATAAGACTCTGGGAGGGCTAGGTGTAAAACATCTCAAGTTACAAGGTATAACTCTTTCTGCCAAGTGGATCTTTCAATCTTTGGAGGGTGATAGTCCTTGGAAAGTGCTTGTTAGACACAACATTGAGAGAGGTTTTCCCAAGAAAGCTAGATCTTGGAAGAATCTCCCTCTCTGTGACCTTATTGTTGGTAAATTCCAGGTTGTTCAAGGTTTAGCCATCTTCAAATCTATTTGGTGTGCTTGGGACCATGTCCAGAGATTTATCACCAATAAAGATTTTTATAATGATAATCAACTTCATGGTGAAAGATCCATTTGGTGGAATTTGAATATGAATAAAAAATCCCTAGCTCTCTACCAAGGTTGTTCTGCCAAGTCCTCGGCTAATTCTAGTATTAGTTAATTTGCTGATATTTTTGAACATGATAAACTTATTCCTTGGGAAGATCTCAAGAGTAAGTTTAATTTACCTCAATCTCATAAGAACACTTATAATTTGATATTACAAGCCTCTAAAGACCTTTCTTCTGTCTGCCATGTTGATTCTCATAGACACCTTAAATGTAAATGGCCATATGGAATTGTCTTAGACAAGCCTAAAGCTAAGAATATTTACAAGATCATTGATCACAATGAAGATATTATAGTTCGTATTAACAAAGTCTGGTACTATTCTTTTGATAATAAAACTTGGAATAAATTTCTGGACACTATTTGGAAAAGTCCTATTGAACCAAAAATTCAATGTTTTAAATGGTTGTTGTTACTTGATAGACTTTCAATTAAAAGAGATGATCAACATTCTAATATATGTAATATCTGCAGGTTGCCTATTTCTAATAGACATATCTTGTTTGATTGCCTTTTTGCTTAAGAAATATGGAACCTTTTTGGTATTTTTTATCTTATTAATGTGAATATCATTGAAATTGTTATTGGTCACATTAAAAGTCTTAGTAAGGATGCTAATTTTTTCTTAAACATGTTGTCTTCTAACATTCTTTGGCAAATCTAGAAATGCAGGAATGAGAAAAAATATCAAGGTAAGACAAGGGTTCTTACTAAGTTTTATCGTAAACTCACATATTTTAAAATCTTCTAGCAGATTCAAACTACCATGATGATTGAAAAGGATAAGCTGGAAAGAACCAAGTGATTAAGAGGAATCATAATGCCAAGAAGGAGGAGATCCTTATGCTATCCCAAATCCAAGAGCGGAAGAATATTGTTTGGATGAAAGGCCCACTCGATTGGACTGCATGGGTGGATACTTATTTTGATATTATGCACTAGTTCCTCTGTTGTTTATGTTTTATTCATGTTGTATATGGTTTGTTCTAGTTGTATAGTTGCTATATTGGATTTGCAGTGAGGCTATGCCTCCTTTTTGATACTCGATGAATTGTGTATCTCTCTTTTTGATCTTTCTATAGCTAATAGAAAAAATTGAATAATGATCTATAATTTAGTCATGAGTAAATCAATCATACCAATACTATTACATTATTTTTATAAGCCAAAATTATTATTATGTTACTACGATCATTATTATTTTTCTTTGATTTGCTGATCTTAGATTTATATGATTCAAAAGACATTTATTATTTAAATATTTCTTAAAATGACATAAAAAATCCTATTTTCCATCTACAATAAATTATCAAAATTTTAATTTAGTTTAATGTTTAAATTTACAAACTATAAATTTTACCATTAAATTTACAAGTTCACAAAGTTCACTCAACTCCTACCCCACAATCCACCACACTAATAAAGACAAGAACTTTGGTGCTTGTGCCCCTTGTTTAATGTGTCACTAAACCTACAGTCAAATAAACTGCCACAACATTTGATTTTAATATTTTTAATAAACACATTTACATTTTCATATTGCCAGCTGTTGTTACATTTAATAAACAAATGTATCGACTTTTCAGCTTATCAACTTGCCACCTTTGTGGTTATTTGCATCAAGGACAACGTAAATGTCAACATTTCTAAGGTGGTATTTAAAATATAAACCAGCTTACACAAATTACATCGTGAAACCAATCAAAAATAGCCCTACCATTATACTCTCGAAGAATAGGGATTTCTAAGGTAGTGTTCAAAACTTTTACTTTTGAAAGATCAACCCTATGGTAATATCGGTCACAATTACTGTGAGATTGCAACCATAACATGTACATGCCGACTTAAAAAACGAATGCAAAGAATTAGGATGTTACCTTCAAACTATCCTATCCACAAATATCAACTACACTAACGAATTAACAAGATACTCTGGCCAAAATTACTCCTCGATGACATCCACCGTCATTTTTATGACAAATAATATTGAAATTGTAATTTTTTTTATTTCTAAATTTTATAAATGATTTCCACCAAAAAACTAGTGGAAAATACATTATTTGTATTGTACTACATTTAAGATTTTAGATAAAGAGACAATTTAATGGCTTCTATACTAATAAAAGAATGGCAATAAGCTTCAGTGCTAATCACCGAAATTCAACAAAGTAAAACTAATCTATTAACATACAAATGACTTCAGGAAAGCTCTAAATATGCATTAACCCATTAACCAAACTTATTTAAATACAGTAGCATTGATAGATTTTTAACACTTAAACTAGTTTCAAAGACATTATCCGTCACATATTAATGTTGGACGGTTGAGCAAAACTCAAAGGGTACTCACCGAAAAGCAATAGAATATTATGTGGCCAATAATTACACAAAAAATTTGCCACAGTTTAAAATTAAGGCCATAACGATAACGATAACCATGATGTCCTTTTGACAGAGCTGAGTTTGCCATGGTATTGACAATAAAATTATCAACTAAATACATGTCAATAGAGATTAGCCAAATTGCAGAACAAAACACCTATATTAAATTAAAAATCAACAGAAGGAAAATTAAGTGGTGCCCCACTAACTGGATTCATTACTCTTGCTCATTGCACATGAAAAGTTGATCCAAACCGAATACATTAATATTAGTATCAGACTCCTCAGAAATCTTAATTAAAGTTCCCTCAATAAAATCCAAATAATCTCATATACATACGTCACATATGCCTTACTGCAAAGACAGCAGGTAGAAACTTTCTACATTTTAACATCAATTTCTGCATAACACTGGCAGAACTCCTTTTCCCTAGCTTCACTTCATTGCAGAAGAGACGCCAATGTAAGTTGCTTATGATGATGGTAAGAAGCATAGTAACTTTATACTATTATCAAAAGTTGAAAACTAAAGCTTCCTCATTTCATAATTACTGGGTGCGAGTTCTACTGCTCTCAGCAGCTCTGACTTGATAGAAATATGGATGTTGCTGCAAAAATCATCATTCATGGTAAAATTCTATGAACGTGGAAACAAAATGAAAAAAGAAAGATTGAAATGAAATATTTAAGACAACTAGAAAGGACTCTATAATGCATGACAATATTCATGTTATCAGAATGCAAGATTATTTGTTTAAACCAAATACACTCATCGGGCAAAAACGAAAGCATAAAGAGAGAATTTTCCATCTGCAAGGATTTCACTGCCAATGATTGTGTGCTCTAATATTGATAAATAAAAGGTCTTGTCAAATATTGAATAAAAGGCAAAAGAGAAATTAAAGAAGACAGAGAGTGAAGAACCAACATCTAAAATAAACTTCAATAAGACCACATCATAACATTGTGGTACAAAAGCAGATGCCTCCAAACAAAAAACTAACTATAACATAATAAGCCCAGCGTAGGAAACGCATTTGAAAAAATATAATAAAATACAGAAGGCCTGAAAAAAAGTCTCGATGCAAAGAAAAGAAGTTTACCATTGCTTCTCTTGCAGTAAGCCTATCTTGATGGTCATAACGAAGAAGCTTATCCAGAAAATCAACAGCCTGTGTGTCATAGAGATGCTCATTGAGAAAATTGAAATTCATACTATAAGTAGACCAATCAAAGAGTTTTTTTTTAAATTACAATGGCTATTGGCAGGGGGCATAAGCCGCAACCATTTTCTGATATACTCGCAGAAAAAAATTTAAGACAACTCTATTATTGAAAACAAACCTCTGGAGACACAAGATGCTGATTGTCGGCATTGATAAATTTTGACCATGGTTTCCTGCTATGCCTGCAGAAAAAGCACAGTCAATATTTATTACATAAGTTAAAAAGAAATGCATCTGAAGAATAGCTAATATATTTTAAATTAAATGGATATGATTTTGTAGTAAAATCTGCACAGGTTCAGCAAAACTGGTGCCAACTACTCTGATCTGTATCATTGGCTACACCAATCTTTAATGTAGACTGCATGGATGAGAAAATAAGACAGGCCTAGTAGGATATGGATACCTTCCAACGAGGGTATCAAGCTGGGGATCGAGTTCAATACGATATTTGTTCAGATAAGCATTCAACTCATCTGTGCCAAGTACCTAGCAATAAACCCAGAACGTTTAAAAGAATCAAATTTATTTGCATATTTCAAAAATCACGACAAAAATGACAATTATTACTTGATGCAAAACAGCTAAATTTGCAAGCAAACACAAACAAAAGAAGAAACTAAGATTTTGAATAAATTTCACATCTAAAATAAGGGATCAGGGGTTGGGAAGAAAAATCAAAACTTGTGTCAGATATGTTTAACCAAAAATTCTTACATTTGGATACAGCTGATTTCCAACAAAATACTGTATACATTTATGTAGAAAGTAGAACATGCATGCTTATGACCCAATTAACCATCCAATCAGAGACAAAAATCACGAGGAAGGAAGAAAGAAAAATTGTTATACAAAAGTTAAACCAAAGATGTTTAGTAAATGATTTTCCACAAAATGCATTTATATAGAACACCCAGTTAAGAATCTACTTGGAAACAAAAATTGATGATCAATAGCTACTACTCATGGCATAGCCTAATTGTCTCAGCCTACTCCAAAGAGACGAAGACTCATCAATGAAGCTATCTTTCCATCAAAACGGCCTGCCTTCACACTGATAATTACATAAACTGATCTGTCCTTACTTGCCAACGCAGGTATACAATCCAGTCAATGGGAGTTAATATTATGTACCTTACCACAACTTAAAACAACACAAATTCAATACATGGGCTTATCTAAAAAGAAATTGCCCGAATCCTTTTGACTTGCGCAGGAATGAAATTCTCATGAAATGCTCACAAATTTCACCAAATGGAAAAAAAAAACAGCATCAGTAAATGATGATATTAATCTTCAATTTTTTGGTATAACCACAATGTGAGAATTCACCTATCACGATGCTTTTTAGGATGAATACAGTAGCCACCTCCATTTTTTAAGACCATGTGAACCGATTCTAATATTTGAAACATTCATCTTTTTAATACTAGCAATAATGAGAACTACTGTCTAATACACCAGTGTTGGTTACTTCTTTAGAGAACCTCAGCTTCTTATTAGTATTTTTTAAATGAGCCATATCTTTTACACCATTCGAACTAAAATCAGAACCCGTTCCCTTGGATATGCTTCAAGATTTTCACAAAAGTAACCAAACTAACACATCCTACTGAAGAGCACAGTATTTCAGATCTTTTAAAACTTTTGAACTAAGTTGCTGGTTTGGATTTAGGTTCGAGTTCAAAATTCATTTTAAATTTTTTGAGGGTGGGTTCAAATTCATTTTGGGCTTGTCCGCAAAACCATATACTTTTTGATATATGTGTACGCGTGTATGCGGCAGTAAGTTCATTAAATCCAAATGACATTAAAAAATGCCAAAATACACCACCATATCGATGTTTCTGTTCAAAACTAATAATGTCAACACAATGTTTTAGTTCAAAAGTAATAATGTCAACACTAACAATCAGCTATCACAGATCAAACACCATAAAAAATCATGAAACATATCATTATCACAATCTGGCTGTGCCAAATTAGAAGAGCAAATAGTGCCACGGGCATCAGTATTAGCTAGATCAACCTTTGGACCAGCCTCAGTTTTACTAGGTAGCCTGTGATCATCATCAAATCATGTTGTTATGTAGAGCCTGATCAAACTTGGAGGTTAATTTATCTCCACTTCCTTAGGTACAGTTTCCCTGCAGATTATTTTTCAAGGGTTTGGGGGCAGTGTCCCTTGAAGTGGTTGAGGAGCAGCACCCCACGAGGCAAAACTGACTTTAATATTATAAAAGGTGTCAGGAGCTATTTTTCAGCAGATTCAATTGCAAGCAATTGTAGATTGTAATCAGGTTAAATCACTGGATAATAATATTGGACTCGATGTTTGGTGGACTTAGCCCAAGGATTAGGTGAACCACCTTAAATCTTTGTGTTTTCTGTTCATTTGTGTACTTTATTCCTTTGTGATATTGGTTATATTTGCTTGAAACTATTATTTTCTGTCTAACTAATCCTAACAACTGCAAGTGCATCATGGAGGGCAATCAAATCTTCCAACTCTCCCCCCTTTTGGTTCAACATCCCAATGCTTTGCTCTTTCACAGATGGAGGCAAGATGTTTTTTCTTTCAATCACGAATGCACAAATGCCATATATAACATCCTTTATGGCCCATTTAGTGGTATATTTTAGGGTTGGAGGATCGAATAGACTAAATTAGACCCCAAAAAACTTTTAGAAGGTCAAAAAAATGGGTTCATATGCCGAAGTCTGGCTGGTTCTTGCCGCTACACTTGAAATTCGTTGCAAGTTTGCCTAAATTCAGCCCAGGTCCTTCTGACAAACTTGGGGCCAAATTTGATGACTTGCAACAGACTTTACAAATAATATGATCCAGACCAAACTTTAGTCAAAAACAAACCCGAGTTTGCTGCCTCCAGAAACAGATCTAGTCACTTCAACTTTTAAAACTATAAAAGCATACAAAGAGCAACCATAAAGATGCATACACCAAATTTGTCATGGAAAACCTTATGGAAAACCACAGCAAACAATATCTTTTTATCAACCCAATGGGCGCCAACCCAGATAACAAATGTAAGCACTAACCCTGTTTGAAGCACCAACTCCAACCAGCTTAAGCACCAATTCTAGTCAGTTGAGGCACCAACCCAAAAAGAAAGACTCACTAATCACTAGAACTAAAAAAGCATTACACTCATTTCAATAATAGGCTCAACTCATGCTGTCTCAAAAGCACTGTTCTCAACATAATGCTTGCAAAAGGAGAATCTCAGTATCACTATTCACAAATCCCTTTTTAGAAATCACACACCTTTAATTTTAATCAAAACCTTTTCAGCAGAGACCCAAACCAGAGAAACATAAACACAAAACACTCTGAAATCTTTCGATCCTCGCAAATTATCAAAACACTCTAATTTGTGCATTCGCATCACCACAAGAAGTCCCAACTTAAACACTATATGCAAAAACATGACACTTTCATTTCAATCTCCGCATATGCCATCACTTGGCCTTTAAAACTGCTAACAAGAATCACGACCTGCACAAGAACATATCACTCCAAACAATATACGCTGCTGATATGTTCTTCTCAGCAGCTATCATAAGAGCACTTTTAACTCTGGTCATGTATGTAGCACCTTCTGCAACCATTCAACACAAAAGTGACCATTGTGTTTTTTAATTCCACTTCAATACACAAGAAAAATGAGGCTCAAACATTGCTATAACCCGACAAAGAAAAATGCCCAGCTCTATTTAGAAAGACATGAATTCTGTTTTCTTACATGCCCAGCAGAAATAATACTGAATCATTAACACACAGCTCCTTGTCATTTTTTGAGTCTATTATCATTCCAAATGTATATTTTCTTCAAAAACATTTTTGATGACTATCAAAACACGGTGAAAGAAAAACACCGCCCAGACTATAAAAAGAATGGTTAACCATTCAAAAAGTACACGTAGCTTTAGCCATGATAAATAACATCACACAACTATACAGCTGCCTCTGCTCACATACCAAAAAACTAAGTTACCAGATACTCTCCAGTAACCATCAAAGTCCGGTTCAATTCTGTACAAAGTCTGGTCCTTGTCAAATTTGCTGCAAATTCGCCTGCAGAGCCACAACTTCTGTCATAGGGATTTTGGCAGAATTTGGAGCGGATCTGGAAGAATTTGCTGCATAGCGGCCAAACCAAGGCCGAGTTTGGTCTCAAAGCATATTTTTGTTATCTTTTCAAAGTGTATTTTTTTGCCTAATCTGATCTATTCGACCCTCCCAACTCTAAAAGTAACCACTAAAAAGCCAATAAAGATGGTTTATATGTCATTTGCGAATTTGTAAATGAAAAAGAAAGGTTGCTTAAAGAGGAAATCCAAATTGACAATGGGAGAAACCCAAATTGACAATAATAGAGGAATTTCTTTTAAAAAGCTATGATATCTTCAAATCCACGGCTTAAAATTTGAACTTAACTTTTGATCTAGCTTGGCCAGAAATCCTCTAACTGATACAAAATAAATGTTCAGATAACTACACTTAACTTTAAATATTTTCCATGCATGTGACCAAGCAATTGTATCATGTTGCATGTATGGCTAAAAGATGCAATTAATATCCTATTGAACTGAAACATAGATATGGTGGTATATTTTTCTATGTGGTTTACTATTAGTATAGTGGTGTATGGACTAATTTGTTGTTGCACATATACACACATTTATATTTAAACAAAAACATGCTTTTGTACAGACAAACCCAAAACGAACCCAAACTGTCCCCCTAAAAAAACAGAATGAATCTCAAACCCGGCTCTAAACCCAAATCCAAACCAGCAACATAGCCGAAAAAGTTATAACACCTAAACGTAAATAAAATATCTAGTACAAGCACTTCATACCAGGAATCTAAACCTGATGAAATTATCACGGATTAATAATAATCCTTCCAAAAGCGTTACATAACTGATGCCGCCTCAATTAATTTTTGTAGCTGTCTAAAACATTAAATAGAGATGCGATGAAGGCTCCTTTAGTTTAACCACTACACCAAAGAGTTCTAGATCAATTCCATAGACAATCGATATTTTTGAATTCAACCATTGACATGTAAAACATGCTTACTTGGGAAGCAAATGGACAATCAAGCAGCAAACAAGCTGCTGATGAAGACAGTACCAACTTAAGCACCTCAAGCGATGCAAGTATGTCATGCAGCTCAATCTAATTCTCTTATATTTAGAGTAATCATTTAGAATTTATACAGCCTTCATCATCAGCCTTTGACATCAATGACAACATATTCAATGGAACAAAGAACTGCTCTGAAATAAACTGAAACAAGCTAACTCTAATATAAAGTTGCTCCCCTTGGCTCATTTCTCCACCTTTGACATCACTGACGAAACCTACCTGCATAACTCAAAACAACCTGCATAACTGAAACCAACTGAAGTTGGGGTTATAGCATGTGACAATGAAATTCTCCCCCTCAATACAAACGGAAAACCAATGACAAGATGAAATCACTCCCAGCTTCCCCCTTTTCTAATCTCACAACTATCTGAATTAAAAACCAAAGTGTCCTTGATCACACAATGGACTCACTCTTAATATATTGTGTTTCAGACCACCTACATACAAAACATCCTCAAATTTTGACTCACCAGCATCCAAAATTAATGTATCGTTACCTCTATTTTGTAGATGTATTATCACCAAATTTTATCTTACTTCTACTAGTGCATTTAAGATTGATAAACTTGCTCTTGTCTCCAGTCATATGCCTAGAACAACCACTATTAATATACCAAATGTTTTTTCCATTTTATGCAAGAGAGAGGCTATTTGCAAAATCAAAGATACCACTAACACTTCTTTCTCTTTCATTTTCCAAGCCTTGGCAACCTCCTTGGCTTTGCCCAGATTAAGAAACTTCTTGTTCTGCTTAGAGAAATCTGTCAGAGCACTTCTACAAACTTTTGCAAAGTGACTAAAATTATTACCTTTATAGCATACAACATCATAGTTCCTTGGAGGAGCAAAAGAATTCCTACTCTTAAGTCTAAAATCATTTCTTGTAAACATTTCACGGTTGATTGCCTTGTGCCCAAAATAATTGCAAGAGAAACAATAACCATGAAAGAAAGAATTATTAAACATGTTCATATGTGCTTTTCTTGAGATAGGAGGCTTCTTTAGAGTATTATTTCTGATTTTTTATGTTGAATCCGTTGAGCTATCAATGTTGGTCTTCTGCTGTTCTTTTCTAGACATAGAACTTTGAGCCTCTTCAAGACCAACTCCACCTTTATCTTTAGATGATTTTTGTGAGGCAAAAACCTTGTCCAAGGCTAAGTCACAAGATTCACCGAATTTCATCCTTTTGATTCGAATTTCAGCGAATTTTAACTCTTTCCGAATGTCATCCGAATTTTATGAATTTTAACATAATACTGTAATCTAATATAATATTATTTAATTTTAAACTGGTAGAGTTATTTAGTTAAACTATTTTAACAATTTTGTGGATATATTAGTAATATTTAAAAATATATAAATATAAATAACTAAATTTTAATGTCGAATTTTTTTCCGAACTTTTACCCTTGCCGGATTTCATTTGAATTTTATGATCGACGAACTCGAATTCAAATTCGAACCTTGTAACTTAGGTCCAAGAGCACCAAAAAAAAAATATTTATCTTCTCGCCATTCGACATTGTTAAAGATTTGCCTAGCTTTCTAAGAGCAACAATCTCAGCTTCAAGTTTTTCAAAGTTTTCTTCCTTCAGTTTAAGTTGTTTTCTGATTTCTTTTGTTTTCTTCGCTTCTTCAACCTGAATCTTCAAGTCAAATTCACTCATATAAGACATTTTGAAAGTCCCAGGATGGAAGAAGAGGAAAATGTTGTTCCTTCCTTCCTTCAAGTAGATGAAGTTGTTATTGCTATCAAGGGCTTATGAGAAAAGATCAAGTCCGAAAGAGTTCAGAAAATTTTAAGGTCTCTTCTTATGCACTTTGATGCTTAAGTTTCAGCAGTTGAAGAGATGAACAAACTTGATGAATTGACCATCGTTGGCTTCATGGTATCCTAACAACCTATGAGATGAGAACAAATTCTGATTCATCAGTCAAAATCGTAGCAGCCTTCAAAGCTTTTAAGAAAGGAAAAGACCAGGAGTGTGTATCTAGTAAAAAGCTCTAATAAAGAATCTGATTCTGAAGATGCACATTTCCTAAGTTAAAGAAAGGCTCACATAAATATAAAGGCAATTTTTTTTCAAGTATTTATAGTTATACTATCGTAAGCTAGGACATTATACAGTTAAAATGTCCTAATGCAAAAAGTGCTTGATGTGCTTGAACTGCTTAAGCTGGTTGTGTGTCTACTTCAGAAGCTTGTCCACTTCCTTGCCAAATCGGCACATATGACATATCATTGTTGAATTTTAAAAGACATTGAGACATTGATTGTCTATGAAAATTCCAATGACATATGAGCTAGCTTGGCAAGTAAACAAGCAAGCAGCTAACAAGATGCTTAAGTAGACATGCAATCAGCCGAAGCAGCTCAATCCAATTCTTTGTTATTTAGAATAATCCTCCAAGATTCATACAACCTTGATTAACAACATTTGACATCAATGAAAAAATGATCAACACCTACTTCTCACTTGAGCTTCTCCAATCATAAATTTACTAGTAATTATGGAAGTTTGTGACTCTCTCAAAAGGAAGAAATGATGAAGGGTTGGGACTCTCTTAGAGAATGCTAATTGTAACTGGTTGTGTCCATTGCAAAGGGTAGACATGATGAATAGGTGTGACCCACCCTCACATTGGAGGATAAAAAGGAGAGAAGGTTTCTTTCCTGGAGATTGAAGGGAGATCAACTTGGGAAATAATATATTATTCTCAACGGCAACAATGGAAAGTGGCAACTAAATTCTTGTGAAAGGTGGTGACCATTTCACCAATAAAGTATAAAAGAGAAAATCATTTCAATACATCAAATCAAAACTCATTTAATCATCACTCATCACTCAATGAAGTGTTTTGGTGTTTTGAAACAACACTGTTCCAAATTACCCCGATGAGAACAAGATATCTCTAGGGGCAGCTACTTTCCATTGTCAACATACCTTTTCAGACACCAGACCAACTATAAGGCTAGACCCTTCTTCTACTTCAAGCTTTGCAAAACCTAGGTGGGTGTACCTCAGATTCACTTATATGGTACTAGTGCTAAAAAATACACTTGAATCTTGATAAAGCAGATAAAAACCCTTAATCTTCTAACACTTATGCATAGATCTCAAACATGGAATAGCTAAGAAATTGATAAGCTTGGTGAGGGCATCCTTTTCAGTTCTTCAACATTAAAGGAAAATACATTTGATTAATGATGTTGATTTCAGCAAGACCCCAAATATGCAGCAGTAAGAACCAGTGATCTTGTAGCTGATCAGTGCCTTATCTATTGGGCAATTCCATGAATCAAACACATACATCTGTGATATCAATGACATATTTCATACACCAAGATATCAGATCTATCTTATCACTTCGTGAATTAGACATCAATGTTCATAAAGACCTCATTCTTATTAAGTGTCCTTCTCAAAATAACCAGCAATCCTGTCAAACACATCAAGCACTTACTCGGCCCTTTGTTCCAACAGCAAAATACATCAAACATACAACCTTAAGGGATGCAAATGGGTCTTAGTTTTTTGTCCCTAGACCACATAAGACTGCTCATTAGAGAGATAGGAGATGAGAATTTAAATGAAACTAAAGAAATTCTTGCTCATTTGTATTCATTTATATTGGTGTAAATACGTATTTACTATTTACACTTAAGTTTACTTAGGTTAATGCATTATTTTATTATTTATTTTGTGAGACACTTACGAGCTTGCGCACCTTTTTGAGTTGTCATGTTGACAACACAGGAGTACACAACTCTATTTTAGCACATGGTGTCTACAACAGTGATTTGCGTGTCACACCCTTGTAGGCTTATCCTCTCATCACCACACTTACTTTCGTACTTAATGGAGGATAACCCATATCTGGTGGACATGTGCCTAGTTGTATGACTTATCATGATGCTGATTACGAGGCATTCTAGATGTATCTCAGAGGCTTTTATATATAGGCACTCCTAGTGTACTTTCACATTGCATATTGAATGAATATATCGTCATTCTGATCATACTCTCTCTTTCTGGTCTACAGTTGTGCTTGTGTTTGAATTCTCAGTTCCTGGGTGAATTTTGCCCTTAGAAAAATTCTTACATGGTATCAGAGCTTGGAGATTTTCTCATCACATAGCCGTTCGAGACCACGCTTGCTTTAGCACCTCAACTCGAATCTGGAGTACTGCAGAAATTGGGAGCGTCTAGAGCCAGATCTGACCTCGCCATTGCGTCTGGAACATTGAATAGGTGAAGATCGACTATAAACTCGGCTACCTTGGCCCAAAGTCAACCATGAGGCAAAAAATTTTGCAAATCGAAACCCAAAGGCCTCGATTTGCAGTTCGGGTATGGTCATTTGCAGATCTTATTAATTCATTTTCCGATCTGTATTTTTTTCTCTGCTTTTTTTACTGCAAATTTTCAAAAAAAAAATTTGCCTTCGGGCACCCAATAGAGAAAAAAATTTTGCAAAACCGAGTTGTCAGATCCCGGCTCTCTACAGTATATTTTATTGTGTCACAAGAGGGTTTATTAATCGCAGGTGTTAAGCCGGCTTCGTCACATTTTTAACCGGTTCGCACTGCATATCCGACAACTACCCGAAAATCTGGCAACACATTAACCGGACCGGACCCCTCCACAATACCCACCAGCCCGGCCACACTCTACCTCCGGCATGAGCCATTTCTTTGTTGCCGCGACCCTGCACTTTTAAACACCGCTTGGTGTTTACCCACTGTGAATGTGGGACTATATATTATAAGTCCCTGCTGTTTTTCTAATTCCGGCGGCTGTCAAATTAGAATTTACGGCAGTTGTCAGACCATTCCGGCATCACGTTGTTCAAAATCCTATGCTGCAAGTTCGAATCCCGGCTACCGAATCCCTGCCAAATTGTTTCCCGCCGGCTTGGGCCTTTGTAAAATTCGGCGACCTACACAGTTTTCCGACGAGGTGTATTCCACCACATAATACCTCCCTGCCTACCTGCACATGATATGGACAGACATGTCAGCATTCTGACCAGTCTCTGCCACACAAGCAGTGTACAACACCTAACAACTCAACGTATACGCGGTCCAATAATTATCCGCCATGTGTCATCTTGCCACAAACAGCTTTGACACATCAGCGGCCCGCTAAACCCACACACATCAACAGCATCCATACATTCTGTACAATACGGACATACAATCGATGCACAATCACTTGACACGTCAGCAAGGGGCTCTTTTTTCACTGACGTCAACTTTTCACTAGGTTAAATTTGACAGCCATTTGACCGTCATACTAGTCATTTTACAATTGTTGCGACAGTCGTATGACCATCAAATTTAACCCTGTCTTTTGTTGGTGCAACCCCTCTCCAGATTGATTTTGGTTTTTGCAGTCTGACTTCAAGAGCTCATAACTTGGACATCCGGACTCCGATTCAAGTGCAATTTTTTTTGAAATTAGGTAGAATTTCTTGAATTTTCCAATGGTGGTGTTGTTTTTTGGTTTTGGTGCATAGATTTTGCAAAAATTACATTTTTTGTCGACTGTACCTGCATAATCCTGCGTTTTGCAACTTCAAACGCTCCGTATAGGCACATCTAGTCACTTTTTTAGGTTCTTTTTTTTTTGAAAGTGCATATTTTTTCGTCTACTTTCCAAATCTGAAGTCAGATTTTAAGGTTAAGTGGACCAAATCTCACTTTCACAATTAGACCTTTTTTCTGCATTGTAAAGCTTTGATTCTTTTTCAAAATTGTTGTAAACCTGAGCTATAATGCTTAGTGACAGATTTGGGCCTCATAAGGCAATTGTAAAAACAAAATCAAAAAGTCCACTTTGTTCATTTTGACAAGTGGCCCATTGTACACGCACTACTTATAAAGTGCCAAAAGCATCTTTTTTGGAGGGCTCTTTTGATTGAGTGAAAGGGAAGCCGGGGGGGTGGTGTACTATATTCTTGTGTCTCTCTATTGTGCTCTTTTCATTTTCCCATCATGGGTTTTAAATGTCCTCCTCTAACTTCACGCAACTATTCTACATGGAAAGATATTGCATGGAGTAGATTAATAGAAAAAGGATATAGTCTTTATGTTGATAGTAAAATTCCTAAACCTACTAATGCTAAAGAACTCATTGAATGGCAAAGACAAGACCAACAGGTTTTAGGAGCTATCAGGAGTTGTGTTCATACAGATCTCTTCTTTCACTTTGCCAATTGTAAAGAATCTAAAGAAGCTTGGGACAAACTTAAAAAATTGTATGGCAAGGTGGATGAAGAAAAGGGATTTCAGATTGAGGATGATCTACTTCTCTTGGATCCGACGAATTTTGACACAATTCAAGATTACATCATCAAAGCCAATGAGTATAGCGCACTTCTTAAAGATTGTGGAAATCCCATGAAGGATGAAAAGTTGATTCATCACATCCTAAAGAGGTTACATTCTGAGTACACTTCCTTTGTTTCGAGTTTCAATACTCACAGGTTGACCATGGGCTCTGCTTACGAGAAGCCTTCATTTAATGCATTCACAAAAATGTTGATTGTTAAACAATCTCACTGGATGGATTTAGGACTTCTCAAGTCATCAAAGACCAAAGCCTTGGTGGCTAGTGATGAGCACCAATCAAGTCAAGGAGGGAAAAGCAACAACAAAAAGAAGCAGTCTAAGCAGAAATCACAATCTGAGACACAACAATCCTCCTCACAACAAGGCAGTTCTTCTTCCAACAAGGGAAGTAATGAAAAGAAGGACAAACACTTTTGTGCATAATGCAAAAAGCCAAATCATGATGAGCATCATTGCAAGACAAAAAGAATCGATGAGTTAGAAAATCTACTCAGGAAGGACAAGATTCAAGTGCTAGGTACTTCCAAAGATTCAACTCCAACCTCTTCAAAAGGTAAAGGACAAGCACTTATGGCAAACACAAGTTCTTCGGAATGGATACTTGACTCAGGTGCCTCCTACCACATGGGTTCTTCAAAAGGAGACTTTTCTTCATTGAAGCAGTCAAAGGTACCTGTTGATGCGAGTTTTGTATCACTTACATAACATATTAGCAATTGGACATTTGGTACGGAGTATCAAACATACAATTCCTCTCTTGAAAAGTTATTGCTCATGGGATATGAGAATAACTCCAATGTTCCTTACTCTTGTGGATACTCGCTCAGTTTTATCGATGTGATTTGCTGATAATCACATAGATGGCCTTACGCTATTCATTCAAGGATGACTTGGACTTTGGTGGGATGAAGGTGATGGTGACTCGGTTTGCGAAATGTGCAGAGGCAGATAATGTTGATGATGGTGGTGATGTGTAATGTCCCCTTTTTAGCATTCATAGCATGATGTTGTCGTTAGCCTATTTCCCCACGGTCCCGTAGGCTAACCAGGACATTAAAGGGGCTTGGAGGCCATTTGGCCTAGATAGTTTCAGTTGTAGGTCTTTCTGAGGGGTTTTGAGGCAACTTTGGGCATACTTACTATTTATAGTAAGTCATCTTGGACATGGGTGGACATCTAGTGGCAACGGTATGTCGATGATAATTGTTTAAAATCGACAAGAAGACTTGTTTATCATTGATAAGATTTGTTATGCATTGATAAATCTATTTTATAAAGTTAAATTTAAATATTTAACTTTATTAATGCATGGGAAATATTTTAATTAAAAGAGTCCCCTTTATTTTATAACACATTGGAGACATAAGTTACATAAAAGGAGTTATGTTTTATCCCACATTGAGAAAACAAAGGATGGAGCTCTTGTGAGAACACTATAAAAGAAATGGAAGAGCTTCTTTAATGGATGCTTGGAAATATCAAAGAAATTGGAAAATTTTCTAGAGATTATGTCTCAATAGTTTGAAGGACGAAATCTCTTCAAGCTGGAAATTTTGACGCCATTGAAAGATATGGTCTTGAGATTTAACATGGTAGCAGTCTGAAAAAGAAGATACGAAAAAGCAGTCCGAAAAAGCGGAACCGAAAAAGCAGACCGAAAAAGCGGAACCGAAAAAGCAGGCCAAAAAAGCGGAACCGAAAAAGCAGGCTGAAAAAACCGTCCGTAAAATCAATTCAAAAAGCAGTTCGAAAAAGCAAATCGGAAAAGCAAAGCAGAAAGGGCAGCGTTGAAGGAAATTATTACAGCCATCTACAACTAGGTTCCCTTGTTAGTATTGTTTTTAGGGTGTTATAAGTTTCAACTATAAGTGTGCATTATACCAGCATTATCATTTTGTAATCCATGTAAATGCCAAAAGTCTTGGCCATATTTCATGAGCATTGTATTTGAAATTTCATTGCAATTAAGAAGATAATAGTTGCTGGTGTCATTTAAGCATTTCAATATCATTATTTATCAGCTAGTTAGTTTGCATACCAACTGTTTGTAAAAATGCCAATTGGCTGTAGGTATTCTTTTCTCATGCTTAGATCATATATATGCACTGAATATTGTCAAAATTAGTAGCACACTCATGTTAGGTCATTGTGTAGTCCATTTGGAGTCTTCTAGCACAAGATTCTCATTGATGCAAATTGAAAAAAGAGTCATTTAAAGCTAGCTAAAATACTATATCAATCATACGCCCTTGCATGTGAATTGTTTGATGAAATTCCTTGAGCTTTCATCAGCATTTTTGAGAGCAGATTTGAGGAGGGTCTTTACAGTGGTATCAGAGCTATAAGTCCTACCATCCTATGGGGGTCTTATAGGGAATTTGGAACAGCCGAATAGAGGGGAAAGTGTTTGACGAAATGTCAAAACACTAAAATCAGAGCATTTATGTTGAGCATGCGACAGGGGCCTTATAATTTCCGCAATACCAAAGCAAGACAAAATAGGATTGCAGACCTGCAGAGCAAACAGTCTAGTTCATCCGTGCAGGTGGACATAGAATCTAGTCATACAGACACAGAGGAGGTATTCTTTGATCAAGACGGCAATATGGGAGACAGGACTGTTCGGGATCCTGGAGAGGAAAGATTCTTACAGTTATTAGAGACCTTGGCACAGGGACAACAATTAGCAGAACAGAGGGCACAGGAACAAAATCAGAGAATGGAGCTTATGATGCAAATGATGGCTCGTCAAATGGGGTTGAACGCTAACATAGGTGGAGGAAATAATCAAAATGGTAATAATCAGAATGGTAATAATCAGAATGGTAACAATCAGAATGGGAATAATCAGGATGGGACACATAATGGAGGTGAACAAGTTGGGAACAATTTCGGTCATGCACCCCAGCAAGCTATGACAGTGAGTTCGAGGCCCATGATTCCCACATCTCCTAGAGCTCCAGAGCAGCCCGTACCAGAGCCCCAGATCACTGATATACAGGACCAGTTGAGGAGAGATTTGGAAGCCAGAGGTCCAGATTTTACTGCTGCAATTACCTTTACGGAGTATATGGATGTGTGGATGAAACATATGCCACGTGGACATGACAGGAACCAGAGCTATGAGCTACGGAAGAAAGTAGGGAAACTTCAGTTACCATATTATGATGACTCGGGGAAGTCTACAGCAAGAGCTTGGGTTCAAAAGCTTGACACATTCTTTCAATTGAACCCTATGCCTGAGGAAGAAGCTATTAAGTATGCAGCAATTCATCTGGATGGGTTAGCACACAAGTGTTGGCATCATGGTATGGTCACTATGGGTCATACACACATTACTTCATATGTGGAGTTTACGGAGAGACTAATTGAACGTTTTGATAGGAAGGATCCAGAACTCCATTTCAAGGAGTTAGCTCAACTTAAACAATGGGGATCATTGGAAACATACATTTCAGAATTTAAGAAACTTGCAGTGTTAGTAACAGATGTATCTGAATGAAGGATACTGGTTCTATTTATGGATGGGTTAGCTGATCCGTTGAGAGGGTGGATTAAAGCTCTCAACCCTCCCACTTTGCAGGAAGCCATTAAGAAAGCTCATGACATGGATTCCTCTTCAGCTTCTAAAAATAAATTCCACACAAAGAGTTTCCCTTCGAGGAAAGATAAGGACAGTAAACCTTTTCATAAAGAGCCTCAGCCACCTAAGGTGGAAAGCAAGAGGTTGGAGAATGAGACACTTAATGATCTTAGGAAGAAGACGCTTTGTTTTCATTGCAGGGAGCCTTGGGATTTGTCATTGAAAGCAAAAGCTAAGCAGATGGAGTACTTTTCAGCCAAAGAGTCAGTGGATGGAGATTCAGAGCAGTCATCAGAATCAGATGGAGATGATAATTCTTCACGAGGAAGCACGCAGTGATAGCACGATAGCTCAGTTGTCCAGTATACAGGAGGCCGTCACTTTCAGAGTTAGGGGAACTTTGGATGGACAAAGATTTGTGGCACTCATTGATACAGGGGCAACACATAACTTCATTGATGAAAAGTTTGTGTCACGCAAAGGACTACATACAGAAGAGCATAAGGGATTTAAGGTGATGGTTGCCGACGGCTTCAAAATCTACTGTACCAAGAAAATCTCCAACTTGCAGCTTCGTTTGGGAGATTATGACATGGTGGGAGATTTCTTTGTTGTCAACGTTGGTGATCAAGATATGGTGCTTGGGATGAATTGGATGAAATCTCTGGAAGAATTTACATTTAACCTCCAGAAAATGGAAATGAGGTTTGAGGCAAATGGTAAGAAGATAGTGCTCAGAGGTTTGTCAGATGGGAGACTTCGAGTGGTGTCACTCAAGCGGATGCAGAGTTTCTTCAGACACGACCAGGTGCAGTGGACAACAGAGTTCAGAGTAATGCCTGAGGTGACAGAGCAGCATAAATAGGAGTATCCACCTAATGTACGAAAAATAATAACCAAACATACTAAGGTGTTTGGTGAGATACCTCCAAGGAGACCCCTGGATAGGGGAATCGAGCATGTTATTGAGTTAGAGGAAGGGGCTAAGCCAGTCATCATCACACCCTACCGCCATCCAAAGAGATATAAGGATGAAATAGAAAAGGCAATCAAGGAGTTGATTGACATGGGGCACATACGGCCAAGCAAGAGTCCTTTCGCTTCTTCAGTAGTATTGGTAAAGAAGGATGGTACAATGAGGATGTGCATTGATTATAGGGAGCTAAACAAGAAGACAATCAAAAACCGATACCCTATTCCGCGCATCGATGAGCTTATTGATGAATTGCACGGTGCATGCTACTTCTCTAAGATTGATTTGAGATCTAGCTACCACCAGATACGGGTTAGAGAGGTGGATGTGGAGAAAACAGCTTTTAGATGCCACTACGGACATTTTGAGTTCTTAGTCATGCCCTTTGGGTTGACTAATGCCCCCGCCACTTTCCAGTCCTGTATAAATAGAGTATTTAGAGATCAGTTGAGAAAGTTTGTGTTGATCTTTTTTGATGATATACTGATATACAGTCGTACTTGGGAGGAACATTTGAAGCATATTGATGCAGTACTCAGCATTCTAGAGAGGGAGTCATTATATGCCAAGATGAGTAAACGTGAGTTCGGGATGACAGAGTTGCTCTATCTAGGGCATATTATTAGTGCAGGAAGTGTTTGGGTTGACCCAAACAAGATCAGGGCCATTCTGGATTGGCCACCACCGAGGAACACTTCACAACTCAAGGGATTTCTTGGGCTTTGTGGGTTCTACCACAGATTTGTGAAGGGATTTTCACAGATAGCAGCACCACTTACAGATTTGACACGGAGAGACAGTTTCAAATGGTCAGAGAGGGCTCAGGATTGTTTTGACAGGTTCAAGGAGCTGATGTGTACATGTCCTGTTTTAGCCATTCCAGATTTCACCAGGCCTTTTGAGCTACAGTGGGATGCCTCAAGAGAGGGCGTAGGAGTTGTCCTCATGCAGGACAAACATCCCATCGCATATGAGAGCAAGAAATTACGAGGTCTTGAGAGAACTTACAGCATCTATGACAAAGAAATGCTAGCAATCATGCACGCGCTAGTTAAGTTCAAGCAATACTTAGCAGGGAGCCGATTCACAGAAAAAACAGATCATAACAGCTTGAAACATTTCCTTGGACAGAAAGATCTTAATGACAGGCCACAGAAATGGGTGGGTAAGTTACAGATTTATGATTTTGACATAGTCTATGTCAAAGGGAAGAAAAATATTGTCGCAGATGTTTTATCTAGAAGGCCTCATTTGCTTGCTGTTGGGATAGTCATGGATGATTGCAGAGAGTTGATCTTGGCAGAGTATGCCAAGGATAGTTGGGCGTCTAGTGTTATTGAAGAAACTATTCAGGATAGTCGATACACTGTTGTAAATGATCTGATCATCTATAAGGAAAGGATTTATTTAGTACCCAAGTCTACTATGAAGCAGAAGATTTTGAGGGCATTTCATGATTCACCATTGGCAGGACATCCTAGATTCTTTAAGACATATCGGCAGGTGAGAGAGCGCTTCACCTGGAAAGGACTCAAAACAGAGGTGCTTCAGTTTGTTAGGGAGTGCCAAGTATGTCAGCAGAACAAACAGGAACATTCCTTTCCAAGTGGTTTACTACAGCCCCTACCCATACCGGAGAAGAAGTGGGATAGCATTTCCATGGATTTCATCACAGGCCTCCCCAAGGCACAGGGTCGGGATTGTATTTTTGTTGTGGTAGATAGATTGACGAAATTTGCACATTTCTTTGCAATTTTGTCTACGTATTCAGCAACACAAACAGCAGAACTATTTTTTCGAGAGGTATTCAGACTACATGGGATACCACGAAGCATAGTCAGTGACAGAGACAGCAGATTTATGAGCCACTTTTGGTAGGAGTTGTTCAAGTTATGTGGAACAGAGCTCACTCCGAGTACCAGTTACCACCCCCAAACCGATGGGCAAACAGAGATAGTGAACAAGTGGGTTGAGGGATATCTCCGAAACTACATTGCAAGGCAGCAGAGGGCTTGGGTGAAGTGGCTACATCTAGGGGAGTACTGTTATAATACCTCTTACCATATGTCTATTCAAATGTCCCCTTTCATGGCACTGTACGGGTATGATGCTCCTAATTTTTTGGATTTGTTATTTGGGGACAGTAGGGTGCCTAAGGCCAAGGATATTTTGCAGGAGTGTCAGGACATTATGCAATCATTGAAGGAAAATTTGCAAAAGGCACAAAATCAGCAGAAGCAATATGCTGATCAGCACAGGGTTGAGAGGTCTTTCAAGGTAGGAGACATGGTGTACCTCATGTTACAGCCGTATAGACAGTCCTCTCTCAAGAAGAGTGGAGCAAAGAAATTGAAACCGCGTTACTATGGCCTGTTCGAAGTAATCAGGAGAGTGGGCGAAGTAGCTTATGAGTTGGAGTTGCCTGCAGACAGTAAAGTGCATAATGTGTTCCATGTGTCACGCCTTAAGAAGGCATTGGGCCACAATGTGGTGCCTTCAGTAGTATTTCCACCTCTTGATGATGAGGGAAAGCTTATCTTGATTCCTGAGGCTATACTTAACTCCAGGGAGAGGGTGCTTCATAGGCAGATCATCAAGGAGTACTTGGTCAAGTGGAGGAATCTACCAGTGGAGGATGCTACTTGGGAAAATGAGCAGATATTACAGCATCCAGAGTTGAAATTGCTTGAGGACAAGCAATTTTGAGTAGGGCGGACTGTAATGTCCCCTTTTTAGCATTCATAGCATGATGTTGCCGTTAGCCTATTTCCCCACGGTCTCGTAGGCTAACCAGGACATTAAAGGGGCTTGGAGGCCATTTGGCCTAGATAGTTTCAGTTGCAAGTCTTTCTGAGGGGTTTTGAGGCAACTTTGGGCATACTTACTATTTATAGTAAGTCATCTTGGACATGGGCGAACATCCAATGGCAACGATATGTCAGTGGTAATTGTTTAAAATCGACAAGAAGACTTGTTTATCATTGATAAGATTTGTTATGCATTGATAAAGCTATTTTATAAAGTTAAATTTAAATATTTAACTTTATTAATGCATAGACTATAGTTTGTGGGAAATATTTTAATTAAAAGAGTCTCCTTTATTTTATAACACATTGGAGACATAAGTTACATAAAGGGAGTTATGTTTTATCCCACATTGAAAAAACAAAGGATGGAGCTCTTGTGAGAACACTATAAAAGAAATGGAAGAGCTTCTTTTATGAATGCTTGGAAATATCAAAGAAATTGGAAAATTTTCTGGAGATTATGTCTCAATAGTTTGAAAGACGAAATCCCTTCAAGCTGGAAATCTTGACGCCATTGAAAGATATGGTCTTGAGATTTAACATGGTAGCAGTCCGAAAAAGCAGATACGAAAAAGCAGTCCGAAAAAGCGGAACCGAAAAAGCAAGCCGAAAAAGCAGTCCGTAAAAGCAGTTTGAAAAAGCGGAACTGAAAAAGCAGGCTGAAATAGAAGTCCATAAAAGCAGTTCGAAAAAGCAAATCGGAAAAGCAAAGCAGAAGGGGCAGCATTGAAGGAAATTATTACAGCCATCTACAACCAAGTTCCCTTGTTAGTATTGTTTTTAGGGTGTTATAAGTTTTAGCTGTAAGTGTGCATTGCACTAGCATTATCATTTTGTAATCCATGTAAATGCCAAAAGTCTTGGCCATATTTCATGAGCATTGTATTTGAAATTTCATTGCAATTAAGAAGATAATAGTTGCTGGTGTCATTTAAGCAATTCAATATCATTATTTATTAGCTAGTTAGTTTGCATACCAACTGTTTGTAAAAATGCCAGTTGGCTGTAGGTATTCTTTTCTCATGCTTAAATCATATATATGCACTGAATATTGTCAAAATTAGTAACACACTCATGTTAGGTCATTGTGTAGTCCATTTGGAGTCTTCTAGCACAAGATTCTCATTGATGCAAATAGAAGAAAGAGTCATTTAAAGCCAGCTAAAATACTATATCAGTCATACACCCTTGCATGTGAATTGTTTGATGAAATTCCTTGAGCTTTCATCAGCATTTTTAAGAGCAGATTTGAGGAGGGTCTTTACATGATGGAGGATGTGTCTGTCAGTGATGATGTTGATGGGAAAGCGATGGTTGTGGAAGGTGAATGGATGAGTTCTATCACTTAACTTACTTTTGTAAGCTTCGACTACCCAACTACTCACTATTCTACTCCTACCTATGAATGAAAGGTTAACAAATTGACGGGGATCGAACCTAATGAGAGCTGACCAGCGGCCTCACTTCCACAGGTGCAATGATTCTAAGAAAAAATAAACTAGTTTACCACACAAAGCTTCCCAACCAGCCGCTAGGATGCTAGTGGCCTAATATTGATCCCTATCAAACATTTACCAATGCTACCATACAACTATCCATCTACTTCACTCCTACTTAGCAACTTGAAATGAAACCAACTTTAACAACTTGAAAGAAAATCTAAGTAAGTGGAAGTAGAAAACATGCAATAACACCCAATGTTCTTGATCAACATGCCAATCGCAACAATGAAAAAGAGAGCATTTTTGGTATTATTTTCGCAACAATTTCTCTGACCCTTTGGGCGAATTTTGTGGAGCAGCAGATTTTTTTCAGACCTTGGGTGAATTTAGTGGAAGGTAGTTTTTTGCATGCTTGGGCGATTTTTCCTTGCATTCTTCCATTTTCAGGCCTTGGCGATTTTTCTTGTGGGCAGATTTTTGCAAATTTTGGTGATTTTCTCCTCCATTTGTGGGCTGCGATTTGTGCCCTAGGTAGCATTTTGGACAGATTTCAGACTTCATGCATGGACGAATTTGAGACAAAGGCAAAATTTTCCATTCTTGGCATTTTATTGAGACAGCTCTGATTCTGATTTTTAAGAGCAGATTTGAGGAGGGTCTTTACATGATGGAGGATGTGTATGTCAGTGATGATGTTGATGGGAAAGCTAAGGAAATGAACTTTGCTAGCCTTTCGTTAACTTCTTCAATAGGAGGACAACGTGTGTGCTTCGCCTCGAGTTCCGCTGACCTCGCCACGCTGTTCGCTGCTTGCAATATCTTTTCATGATCCTTCTCATATTCCTTTGCAAATCCAATAAAAGCACTGAGAGAGGAAAGGGTGCCCAAATGCTTTCTCTTGATAGCAACCTTTCCCAACTCATCCAATCTCGATCCAAAATCTATTTCATTGACATCCTCTTCTCTAATATCCTCAAAATCAAGTGCCACTGTAAGCCTCGATGATCTGTTAACTCCTTCCCTTCCCTCGCGTATCCAATTCTGCTTTAGATGAGTGTAATAGGCCCCTTGGTTATCTTGAAATGACTTAGTTGCTTGATCCATCATTACAATCATCATGCCCTTGTACTGGGGAATGTTAAATGTTTCTTCAATCGCTTGTTCGCCAATGCTGGCCAACACTCTCTTCCCTTCATCAAAAATGATGGAATTACTGTTTCGATCAAATCTAGATGCACATTCCATAATCAATTTTGGACAAGGCAATGTGGGAGGAAAGACCGCTGCGTGTACAATTCCACTCTTGTAAATCCTTTTTTGCCAAGGGGGATTGTCCTTCCTTCAGTCTGTCCCTCATCCGTATCATGTCCACTGTACAGATATTGGTGTCGGTTATTCTCTTCATTTTCAAGAAGAAGGAAGTATTGGGCATCATATCCTCTTTGTCTTTTTTAGCGTTCGCCCGCTTGGGATTCTTACTTGCACTATCATCGTCCATGCTCGTCGCCCTATTACGGGATGGTAGAGTGGTGGACCAAAAGGCAAGAAGAACCAAGCGGAGCAATCCTTAGACTAGAACAAAAGATGGATGTCAGCTTAAGCACTCCTTGCAACTCTAAATGCAGTCCTAAGTAGAAAAAAATTAGACCTTCACCATGAATTGCTCAAAAATCAGAATCAGAGTTGTCTCAATAAAATGCCAAGAATGGAAAATTTTGCCTTTGTCTCAAATTCGTCCATGCATGAAGTCTGAAATCTGTCCAAAATGCTACCTAGGGCACAAATCGCAGCCCACAAATGGAGGAGAAAATCACCAAAATTTGCAAAAATCTGCCCACAAGAAAAATCGCCAAGGCCTGAAAATGGAGGAATGCAAGCAAAAATCGCCCAAGCATGCAAAAAACTACCTTCCACTAAATTCACCCAAGGTCTGAAAAAAATCTGCTCCTCCACAAAATTCGCCCAAAGGGTCAGAGAAATTGTTGCGAAAATAATACCAAAAATGCTCTCTTTTTCATTGTTGCGATTGGCATGTTGATCAAAAACATTGGGTGTTATTGCATGTTTTCTACTTCCACTTACTTAGATTTTCTTTCAAGTTGTCAAAGTTGGTTTCATTTCAAGTTGCTAAGTAGGAGTGAAGTAGATGGATAGTTGTATGGTAGCATTGGTAAATGTTTGATAGGGATCAATACTAGGCCACTAGCATCCTAGCGGCTGGTTGGGAAGCTTTGTGTGGTAAACTAGTTTATTTTTTCTTAGAATCATTGCACCTGTGGAAGTGAGGCCGCTGGTCAGCTCTCATTAGGTTCGATCCCCGTCAATTTGCTAACCTTCCATTCAATTTGCGAACAGCGTGGCGAGGTCAGCGGAACTCAAGGCGAAGCACACACCTTGTCCTCCTATGGAAGAAGTTAACGAAAGGCTAGCTAAGTTGATTTCCTTAGCTAAGAAGATGAAAGAAAAAGGAAAATATAACTCTTCCTTTTTCTTTCATCTTCTTAGTTAAGGAAATGAACTTTGCTAGCCTTTCGTTAACTTCTTCAATAGGAGGACAAGGTGTGTGCTTCGCCTTGAGTTCTGCTAACCTCGCCACGCTGTTCGCTGCTTGCAATATCTTTTCATGATCCTTCTCATATTCCTTTGCAAATCCAATAAAAGCACTGAGAGAGGAAAAGGTGCCCAAATGCTTTCTCTTGATAGCAACCTTTCCCAACTCATCCAATCTCGATCCAAAATCTGTTTCATTGACATCCTCTTCTCTAATATCCTCAAAATCAAGTGCCACTGTAAGCCTCGATGATCTGTTAACTCCTTTCCTTCCCTCGCGTATCCAATTCTGCTTTAGATGAGTGTAATAGGCCCCTTGGTTATCTTGAAATGACTTAGTTGCTTGATCCATCATTACAATCGTCATGCCCTTGTACTGGGGAATGTTAAATGTTTCTTCAATCGCTTGTTCGCCAATGCTGGCCAACACTCTCTTCCCTTCATCAAAAATGATGGAATTACTGTTTAGATCAAATCTGGATGCACATTCCATAAATTATGGACAAGGCAATGTGGGAGGGAAGGCCGCTGCATGTACAATTCCACTCTTGTAAATCCTTTTTTGCCAAGGGGGACTGTCCTTCCTTCAGTCTGTCCCTCATCCGTATCATGTCCATTGTACAGATATTGGTGTTGGTTATTCTCTTCATTTTCGAGAAGAAGGAAGTATTGGGCATCATATCCTCGTTGTCTTTCTTAGTCTTCGCCCGCTTGGGATTCTTACTTGCACTATCATCCTCCATGCTCGTCGCCCTATTACGAGATGATAGAGTGGTGGACCAAAAGGCAAGAAGAACCAAGCGGAGCAATTCTTAGACTAGAACGAAAGATGGATGTCAGTTTAAGCACTCCTTGCAACTCTAGATGATGAAAATTCACCTTAACCGATAAACTTACAGCAACTTTTCGGAACCTAGGATATGACTTTCAAGTAGTTCAAATCCCTTTGCAAATAGAAATTTACACTCCTAAAACTATCCAACACATGCCTTCAATGCAAAAATCAAACTTTCATATGTATCTCTTCTCCCAACAAAATTGCCAAAATCTGGTATAAAAATGCAGTCCTAAGTAGAAAAAAATCAGACCTTCACCATGAATTGCTCAAAAATCAGAATCAGATCTGTCTCAATAAAATGCCAAGAACGAAAAATTTTGCCTTTGTCTCAATTTCGCCTATGCATGAAGTCTGAAATCTGTCCAAAATGCTACCTAGGGCACAAATCGCAGCCCACAAATGGAGGAGAAAATCACCAAAATCTGCCCACAAGAAAAATCACCAAGGCCTGAAAATGGGGGAATGCAAACAAAAATCGCCCAAGCATGCAAAAAACTGCCTTCCACTAAATTCACCCAAGGTCTGAAAAAAATCTGCTCCTCCACAAAATTCGCCCACATGGAGAGGAAGAAATGATTTGTGAAAATGAGATGGGGAGGAGACTCCTTTTATAGCCAATTTTCTTTCTTGATAAAGCTGGCCTACATGGTCTATGAGAAAACAAAAAACAAAAATTAAATTCAAGTTAAGGCCCACAATTAAATACTTAGCTCAAAAAAATTAATTTTGCCAAAAGAAAATTGCACTTTAAAATTTACCAATTAGCTCCAATTGCAAAACGAAATTAAATGGCCTTGAGGGTGTTAAATATTTCCATTTAATGAGAGTTTAGTAATTAATACGTCATTAAATTTGGATTTTGGCTAACCAAAAGCCATTTTTTCAATATTAAATTGCTAAATTCATTAAAAACTTAAAAGTTTTCAAGGCAATTAATCCAATTAAAGCCAATTTTTTGCAATTTTCTAACAAATCGATTTTGCCAAGCTAAAAATTAAAAAATTAAAATTGCATTTAGAACCAAAAATCAATTTTTTGCACTTTCCTCATTTCAACAAAATTAAAAAATTTCACCAAAAAAAAATTTGAGATTTTCCAAAAACTTAAGTCTAATTAAAATTTCTCTTTTGAGAATTATCCAAATTTACAGAGTTAAGACCAAATTTTCAAAAGAAAACGTCTAAATACAAAATTCACAACTTTATCCTGCCAAGTTGAAATTAAATTAGAAAATTATTCGGCCTAAGGACAAAATTGATAGCTCTGGAAAATCAAGTTAAGAAAACCGGGTGAAAATAAGCTAAGCCTCCCCATGTCTGTCTTGAAGGTGCCAAGGCGTAACATTTTCAAAACTCAAAAATTTTGGGCAATCCAAAAATTTGTCGAGGTGATTAAAAAAAAAAGGGGGTCCCCAAGATTTGGGGCAATGTGTGAAAACCTCACAACAGTACAACACATCTCCGTGGGAGATGATACTAAAATGGAAGTTTAAGGGAAAGGACATGTGGAAATGGAAAATGGGGAATTCAAAGATGTTCTCTACGTTCCAAACCTTAGCTCCAATCTCCTATTAGATTACCAAATCACTCACCTTGGAGATGGTCACAAAGTTGAGTTCCTTCTAGATTCAATGATGGTATGAAGTCTTAGAGATGATTCATTGGTTGCAGTGGGGAAAGTCAATGATGACAAGAGGCTTTATTCCTTCTCCCTCTTTGTGCCTATGTCTCCTTCACAAGCCTTCTCGACTCACTCTACATCACACATCAACTTATAGCATGAGCAGTTTGGTCACCTTGACTTCCGCTCTCTTTAGCAACTTTGCTCAAAACATATGGTCAAAGGTCTACCTAACATCAACTTTTCTAAGGGAGAATATTCATCATGTTCAGTGGATACACATCTCAAGGAGAAGTATGATAACGGGAAGTCTTCTCAAGCTCTAGTTTTTCTTCAACTAGTTAACATGGTTTTAGCAGGACCCTTTGCAGTGACTTCAATCAGCCAAGGCCGCTACATACATTTGTTGATGACTTTTCGAGATTCACTTGGGTCTACTTCCTTCATCATAAGAGTGAAGTGGTTCGTAAGCTTCCGGACTTCAAGACTCGTGTTGAACACAAATCAAGGAAAGCCATCAAGGTACTAAGGGTGGACAATGAGAACAGATATGTAGACAGAATACTTAAGGACTTTTGCAGATTTGAGGGGATTGATCTTCAAAACCCACTAGCATATAGTCCACACAAGACAGATGTTGCAGCTATGAGGATTAGGACTCTCAAAGCCATGGCAAGTTGCATGATAAAAGCCAAGTCTCTCAATCCTACACTTGAAGTTGAAGCCATTAGCAGTGTTACTCACATACTTAATAGGTCTCCTCATAATGCCTTAGACGGAAAGACTCCTTTTGAGGCATGCTATGGAAAAAAACCAGTTGTGAGTCATTTTAGAGTCTTCGGTTGTCCAACATGGGCAAACCTATCTTCCAAGAGTTGCAAGGCACCAACACCTAGGCCTTGTACTTTCATCAGATATGAAGACAATGCTAAGGCATACAGACTGATGGATTCCGAGACACATGAGATCTTTATGGAGAAAGATGTTCATTTTGAGGAAAGTTCTCCCAGCTTATCCTCTAATCCTCTCCGCACCTCATACATAGTGGAAACTGATAGTGACACCAACGATAGTGCTTCATCAGGTTTAGACACATGGGGTTCTATAAACAGTTGCAGTGAGAGATCACATGATCAGTCCAATCCACATGCTTATATTGCTACAGTGAAAGGTCCAGCACAGCATGGTACATCTCGTCTTCCAGCTCCAGCTTCAGATGACTTGAGAGATAGACTTGAGGACTTACGTCTTCTCTTTGATGAAGGTGATTCTTCTACAATTGTTGCAAGGGCTCACTTTGACCCTGATCAATCTTTACAGGTTGGCGTGATTGTGGATCCTTATGAACAGCAATTGGCGGAGATCTCTTTGTCAATTGAGGAGACAGATGGTTCAGTGGAACAAGTTCCACAGACATCCTTGCTTGATTTGCATTCGTTCTTTTCAGCACAGTTGGAATGGGCGAACATCAGCATCAGCATAGGGACACTTGAGCAAGTTTCAAGGTCACCATACATCTTCAGGATTGTACCTTTGTCATTATTTCTTCCTAAGGAGAGGAACACCATTCTGCATTCTTGGACCAGCTTCTTCATCGAAGCAGCTTTCACTTGTCGGCATTCTTCTTGGGTGGGGGGAGCCTATTTTGTCTCTCTTCCTCTTCTCATCATTCTCTTATGTATATATTGGATGTATGTCGTAATGGGGGAGGTCTTGATTACTCCATCCATCCATGCATCCCTATTTATCTCTCTTTTTGGGAGAGGATTTTTCCATGAGGTTTTCCCTCTTTCTCCGCTTTATGAGACGCTGCATTTCATTATGTACATAGGTACTTAACATGGCCTAGTAGCCGGGACCCATCTTGCATATCATCCTAGTTTTCGTAAGCTTAAGGGCATTCCCCTAAGCTGCACTTAAGGGGGGGTGTTGGTGTAAATACGTATTTACTATTTACACTTAAGTTTACTTAGGTTAATGCATTATTTTATTATTTATTTTGTGAGACACTTAGGAGTTTGTGCACCTTTTTGAGTTGTCATGTTGACAACATAGGAGTACACAACTCTATTTTAGCAAATGGTGTCTACAACACTGATTTGCGTGTCACACCCTTGTAGGCTTATCTTCTCATCACCACACTTACTTCCGTGCTTAATGGAGGATAACCCATATCTGGTGGACATGTGCCTAGTTGTATGACTTATCATGATGCTGATTACGAGGCATTCTAGATGTATCTCAAAGGCCTTTATATACAGGCACTCCTAGTGTACTTTCACATTGCATATTGAATGAATATATCGTCATTCTAATCATACTCTCGTTCTGGTCTACAGTTGTGCTTGTGTTTGAGTTCTTAGTTCCTGGGTGAATTTTGCCCTTAGGCAAATTCTTACAATTTCTTTGAAACTATACGGTCAGATGCATGAAATTAATACATAGAAATGCCTAACATATCAGGACTAGCTATATTATCTTCACTACTGCTGTTCATACAAGAGAAAATATGCTAAAAAATGTAGTGTCACAATGATGAGAACACGTCAAAATTGGAACCCTATTTTCACAAATCTAAGAATACTCAAGATTGGAACACACATGGTATCACAACAATGAGTCTTTTTTCTCCAAAATTGGAACCAACCCTTACAATGGATGAGAGAGAAGAAGATATAGACAAGGAATGAATTCCCGGATCTGATCTGAAGACAACATGTGTCCACTTGAAATTTCATCCTCTGTTGTTGTAAATCATCTCTCCTCTTTCTACCCATGAAATCTGATTTAGTTTTCCTCATTGTTTTGTAACCAACTTGGAAATATCTCATATGAATGATGAAAACAATTCTGTTACTAAAAAATCTGAACTGCATCATGAAATGCTGATAAAACCTTGATTCAACTGATTTGAATGTGACCAACTTGCCCATAACTGCATTCATGTTGCCTTTTATGTTCATTCAGCTCATTACCCTGCTAGAAATTACAACTGAACTTCGATACCTGAATGCAGTTACAAATTGGGAATCTAGGAGAAAACCTCGTATAACCTGAACAGACGGCTTCTAGTGCAAAAACAAACTCCAGAATCAAAAAGTTCCTCTTCTCCCGGTTTCGGCAATATATAATACTCCTATGTTTTCTTACCAGAAACACCCAGAATACTGTTTTGAAAAACATAACCCCTAAACATGGTCTTTGGTCTGCAGTTTATTTTTCAAAAATTTAAAATTTCTAAAGTTCAAACTTTAGCTTTATATCTCCTTTTGAATTTAAAACCATTGTAAATGAGCATTTTGAAAAACCATTAAAAAAATCAATTTTTGAATCATTTTGATTTTGGCCCTACCCATGCATCCGAGTCATCCCTTGGTTGACTTTTTCGCCACGTGGCAACACACTATTGGTCAGCATCTGCCACATCATCATCCACTCGGCCCCGCGTGGCACCCTCCAACTAGTTTGCCAGTTACTGCCACGTGGCAGCTTCTAATTTGTTCTCAGAGTGCTGGGTTGTACTATCACTACCTCGTCACCACTTTATCTGCACCCGCGACATCACCTCCACATAGCACTTCATTATTGGCTCAGGAGTTGCTCCTGCCACATCACCACGAACGAGGCCCGCTGCCACGTGGTGCCTAGGCACTTGCCCACTTCGCTTAACTTCCGCACATCTCCACGAAGCGGTAATGTGCCAGCGGTTAGATCTCGCCACGTGGCAAAATTCAACGCATCCATCTTGAGCTCGTTGGTCACCATGTGTTGGTCTACGATTCGTCCACAAATCCGCCACTTGTTAGATTGTAACTTGCTCAAAATTCCACGTCGCCTGATGACATCAGCACCTTATCTCGATTTGCGTGCCAGTTTAAAATTTCTTTGGTCTTCTCTCCTGGCTAGCTGGGGTCCACCATGCGAGCTTGTGCTTCCAAAAGGGCCATGTCTTAAAGACATTTAATTATTGAGTGATGTATTTAAGCATTGCAAAATATCTCAGTCTAGGCAATGTGGGATTAATGGTTTAAACCATTAGTTCCCCTTTTTCCTCTCTGCCCTGCATGTCTTACTGTCATGTCGCGGGCTTCCTTGAAATTTCATTCTGTCGTGGCCTTCCCCTTTGCTCAGTTCTTCTTCTACCAAGACATAGAGTGTTGTTGGACATGGGTGCCCCCTTCACATCCCTGGGGCCTCCTTCATTGTTGTGGATTCATGTAAATGACCACTTCTTTCACTTCTGGTAAGGGGTCTAACGATTGATGAAGTGTCTCTCTACAGGGATGGAATGCCATTCAATTAGTAGGCAAGCCGACATTTCTTGGCTAGGTTAGCTTCTAGTCTACATGTCTCCAATTGATGCGGCTGCCTTTACTGCCTACAACTCAGAAAGCGGTCGATAAGAAGATCGGTAAGAAGGAAATGTGAAATTGATATTCAAATTGGGACTCAATCCACATTTTGCGTTCAAAGTGTATTTCATAGAGAACACAAAATTAAACCCGTCTCTTGGGACAACTCTAAATTGGGCGACGTCAATTAACACAAACTCCTCTGCCACTGCTCAATAGAACCTCACTTCCATGCGGTTTCCCCCAAATTTGGTCAAGCTCTATTTCAACAACACATCAGATTATGTCAAATGGCTTCTTGTTGCATGTTTTCTTTACTTTATTTCTATCTCGGGTAGAAGTTTTACAAAATACTTGGGACACCAGTATTCTATGTGGTGGTACAAGGCTTGAAATATTGGAGGCACTATCTCTTATATAAGGAGTTTGTGTAAAGAACACCCCCTCTTCCACATCTTATGGGAATTGTAAATGCAGCAAAAGCTCTCTCTCACAACTCTTAGATGGTAGAACTAGATCTTTCCCTCTCCTCTTGTTTATGCCACCAATACACAAAGTTTACAACTTGCTAAGAAAAAGATACATACTTGAACGACCAATACTAAAGACAACAACCTCATGCAAACTGAGTTTAGCAAATATCTTTGTGGGAAACTTTGAGCATGATCTTTCACCTTTTCAACTTTGAGAAATATGTGCTATTATTAAAATCATTATAACTCGTTCAGTTTAGAAAACTTTAATCCCCGATACACATTACCATATTGATACTATTTAGTCGGCCCCAAAGCGGGTCTGTCTAAAAAAAAAAATTGTTTTCAAACAACTGAAATGTCAAAGTGGCCCACTAAACACCTGATACTAACTAGGATTAATTTCGAGCATTAATTGATCATTAAAACTCACTTCACATCTTATCTGCAAGCTATGATTTTCTGCTAACAGGGCCTATTGGTTGGCTTTAAAAACTGATCCAAACAGATAACTAGGCTCTGAAATCAAGCCTACTAATTCTTTGTTCCGCATACTCTTACCCTGCCGAATCTCATCTCAAGACAAATTCTCAATCAAAAGATATTAACCGTCAAAGATGCCTCCTCAGAATTGCCTGCAAGAAAAGATGTCAAAAAACCATAAAATATGTTTGGATTTGGCTTTGAAAACAAGGAAAACTGACACTTGGGGGCACGAAAACTGGGGCATTAGTTCACTGTCATGAGGACAACATAAATTTGGGATTAGGGCTCATGACAAATAACAGGGTGAGAATGGCGAGCGGAAAAAGTGGACTACTCATAATTTGTACACTGGAAACACTGGCAAAAAGGTGGTTTTTACAAAAGGAATAAACCTGGGAAAGTGTGTAGACAGATTCGTCAAGGTTTAAAAATTGGCATATTTTAAGTATTTTCAAAGTAGAATACGGTGGTGCAATCCATTTGATCTCACCTATTATGGATTTCGAGTTATGACATCACGAACAGGGGTACTAAACAGTTTGCATTTGCTGACACCAGTAAAACATCACAAATTGCATTTGGAATCACGTTCGAAAACTGATCAAACGGATTCGTCAAGAGCTCAAAGTTGAAACATAGCAAGTCTCTGACCACTAGAATGCAATGCAAAAGAAATTTTCTCATTTCGGTCAACTGGGTCAAAGTTATAACAAGTCAAACAGGGCCTTCCAGATTTCTGAACAATTTGCATCAGCATGACAACACTAGACAACCAACTTTGAGGGATTCAAAAGCTAGTCAAACGGATTCGAAACGACTCGAAATCTGAAACATAGGTTCTCTGGCATGGACACTAAACACTCCCAAAGTAGCGAGTCATGAAAAGTTACTGGATGCAAGATATTCAATTGCAAACACAGTCTCCTATCTCTGTATGACACTCGGGCAAAAATGCAAAATTGGAAATTGCTCAAAACAGGACTTCACAAAATGGCTTCGAATAGCAATTTAACTTCATGGGACACATGGATATACTAAATGCAAGGTGTTAGAAATATTAAACACCTCTTAGGCCTCACAAGTACAGCCGGGTACGCATGCATCAAAAAGTGCTTATAGGGCTTGATTTTTTGAATGGTACTCAAAATCAGGGCTTCAATTTTGAGTCCCAACAAAGTCCATATTCATTCAATCATCATCCACTAATATATCAAATCATCAAATCAAAGGAAATCATTCAATCATCCATCAAACATCAATTGGGGATAAAGAAAGTAGACCAGTAATCAATTCAATCCATCTATATTAGTCATTCAAACATCAATCAATCAATCAATCAAGGAATCAAAATAGAAACAAATCAGTACTCATAAAAAGGAGAATCAATTTATAAGTCAGCAGACTTTATTTACAAGGTGTTATGTAACATATGCTTAATAAATAGAATTACTTGTTGATTTGTCGCTTTGTTTGTCATGTCTTTAATTTCATATACTTGGGAATGATAAGTTAATAATATAGTGCTTCACTCTGGCTGTTATTCATAATACATGCATAATTAATTATGTTGATAAGGATCCTATTAATGCTTTTCTCCAACCAACCATCCCATTATGGAGTGAAGGATGAAATACACAATAAGGAAGCAGCAGCACTCAGTTCCCCATCAAATACGCCAACCCCTAGGTCGGGCCAAGAGGCTGAATTTACTAGGCGTTTGTTCCATACTCTTGGGCTTGATTGGAAAAGATATGCCTTCTATGTTTCTCGAAGGTATTATGTCATGTGGATTGGTTGGTGGGGAAAGGCTTTGATTGAAATCCATCATACTCTACTAAAGTCATAAGAGGATGAATAAGGAAACATGAACAGGGGTCCAGATACAAGCATGTCATCAGGTAGACCACCCCATGTTGGATGTCCAAGGTGCCTACCACCTGGGGCCAAGAGGGTGAGTGTCCTCTCTTGGGATTAGTGTGAAGATTGCTCCTCCATTTAAACTCTATTGTGATTAGACCTATGTAATGAATTATGATAATTATATATATTTGTAGTTATAAGTGTGATTACTAACCCTAATCTATTTATATATCTATATATATATAGTAGTGTACCCTAAGAATTTGTCCCCTCCAAAATCCCTAGGGCTCCTGGAATACGGACACACTGAGGATGCGGGGACAGCATGCCAACATCACCCATCTTGCAACTATCCATTGGAAACACAGGGACGTCTTGGCATCCCAGAGCAGTCAAGGGGACACAACTGTGCCCCTCGACCCCTCCAAGGACACCTGGCAGAAATAAAATACTCAAATTTTTAAAAGAAAAGACATTTTTCATTTGTTTAAGGTTTCTACTGTAGTTTCTACTTGTTAGTCCCTGCCTATCTATAGGCAGCGAACTAATGTTTTCAGTGAGGGTCACAATTAAATTTTACAATAACAACTAATGAGTTTCTAAAGTTTACAAATCAATTTATTTTTAATTAATTTTTAAACAACAATTACTAATTTTTGATTGGCTAATAGCAATTTAGCCAGGGGTAATAATCATTTTTTGGTACAAAAATTAGAAGAAAAATCAATGTCTAGAATGTTCTACAATATAAAAAATCTAAAAATCTGTCACACCTTCTATAACTTTCCAGTAATTATAATATTTCTACAACATTCTGATCTAAAAAAATCTACAACATATTTGAGACAACATGATCTGAGATCAACAGCTCTGCCTGTCATGTCAGTCTCCATAGCAGTGCTTACAAACATCAAGAAGCAATCAGCAATCAACAAAAATGATAATAAAAATACCAAACATTGTGTTGTCTGAGAAGAAGATTTTTATTTCTTCATCTTCTTCTTTTCCCTTCACGAAATATAGGCAGACGAGGATCACTTCCCACACATAAAAAAAAAAGAGGCAGAAATTACAGAAACAGGGAGAGAATGATTGGTATCTCGAAGACAATCAAAATAAGAACCAAATCATTGATGTTTCATGAATTCGCTGACTCCTAACTCTGTGAGCCCCAGCCGAGAGTCTACAATTTAGCTGTTTCAAAAGTCCAAATGAGCAGCTTCTATTCGCCTCTAAATAATTTGCTCTTGTTTTGTACCGGGACGCACTACTACAATGGGATTCACTGTCGTTGGGAGAGGAATCTATGTTCTCTGCCCGTTCTCTTCCCTGCTTTCAATTCTACCTGTTCTCTCACCATCTACTACAACAATTTCCCAAATTTATTGAGATCTCACAATATCTGAAAGCCGAAAAATGGTGATTGTTAGGGGGCTCTGCAACTATGGCAACATGCAAGTTGGATATCTTTAGTGCCCCATGTTTTGGGGAACTCACAAAATGAACAAGTATCCCTCAAAATAGCAACGCAATTCACACAATTTCTGCAGGTCTCCACCATGACCTATGCGCCAATTTCAACTCAAATCATAAAAAATATTTCATCTAAAATATTTATAAAAATCAGTAAAATTACATAAATATATATGCTGCCCTCACAATTGGTGAAACAAGAACGAGGACGAGAATAAAAGAAAGAGCGGATTGAAGACCCCATCACAAATTTACTCCTGTAGTATCGATGAATTGTATGCAACGTCCGTGCAAAGAAGTAATTTCTCCATAAAAGTTTTTTTTCAATTAAAGGAATCTATTTTTCTTTTTTCAACTATTTAGAAACTTTTTTTGATAAATTTTAAGAAACTATATTTTATAAATTTTTAGGCCCCTTTTCCATAAATCTAGATTTAATGAAAAATTGAGTGGAAAATTAAATAGAAACATTTCTTATTGCTTTTGAGTTAGTGAAATTGAAATTAATATTAACGAATTGTGATTGAAATTTTGAATAAATTGTTTGAACTTTGGATAACGAAATGTATTTAGTTTTTATTATTGTTAAATAATAATTTTATTTTAAATAGATAAGGTAAGATAAGTAATATGATTAAAATAAATTGAATAAAAATTTTAATTAAATAATTCTACTAAAATTTATCAAACATAGATATATATTTTTTAAATATATCTAGTATATTTAAATTTAAACAATTGATGAAAAATGTAACCATATTAATGAAACAAGTAAACATAATACATGAAAAAGAAAGGTGAAAGAAACTATAATAAAATTATGTATTTCAAATGTTAATGGTCTAGTATAATATCATTGAGTTTCCTTTAACTACAATCTATATTTTTCTAAGGAAACAAATTATTTATTATAATTTTATTTTTATGGACCTTAATATAACTAGACTTGCTCAAGTTGGTGAACATTTGATACACAAACACATTGCTAATATGAGCATACACAAGAATGTTGATATCATGGCATAGAGGTCTTTTTTAGCACTTGAGGATGCTACCAATTACAAAGCGGGTCAAGTGTATGTGTTTATGTGGTTGAACACATTTTCTAGATGTCATAGAAGATGTATTAACAAAACATGGAAGTCATCCATTCTATCTGTGGATGTGCATATTGACTTTAATTTATCTAAATTATCAGAATTTGTTATTTTTGTATTATGATATATTATATTTAATTTAATTTAAATGAACATTCACCAAGGTCTTCGCATATTCTAACTTTGTGGACTAATAGGTCCACAAAGCCTACAATGGAAAACCTACACTCCTCCAATTCAGATATTTGCAAACACTTATGTTTTGCCATGCCTGAGAGGCAGGAACTCTGGCTCTTTCAGAGCTCTTGTTTTGATATCATGCTCAATGTGTTCATCTTTATAATTAAATACCTGTAGTTTTGATATCTATTATAAAATAGAAGTCTTCCATTTCCTGATTCAACTATTCAAAATTTTACTGCTCAATGTTCAAGTGTTTAATAATTCTGATTTACTATTGTATTGTTTTACATCTTTATGTCTTATGTTGTTATACATCTTTTCATAACTAGCAGTTTAAGCACCACATGTATAGTATATAGTATATACACACACCCACATCCCCAGCAGCCATCCCAAAATTGAGGCCCTTATCCCACCTACCTGGAAACTTGTCCCCAAATCTGACATCCCCTATCCCCCAGGGTGGTGTAACTATGATAGATAGATAGATAGAGAAATTTATATGGAAGCAACACTTAAATCGGGGTTTATCTTGTAAACAGATATTTTTAAAATGGTAAAGTTATCCCTCAATCTTAGATTTCTTATTTGAATGGAATTTGTGATATCAAAACTCTTCAATAGTTTGAGTCAAAACTAGATGGTTGAATAATGTAGTTAGAGTTATTTATTTCCAAATGGCAAGTATTTAGCACGAAGTTTTTGGATTGATGCTTAGACATCCAACACAATAAATTGAAGGAGTTTCAACAGAAAATCGCATTCCTTTAAAAGACGGAAATAAAATGCCTAGAAAGACCCGTATGCTTACTTTTTAGCAAATTAATCTAATAATATTGCATGAGAAGATGAGTTGAAACCAGACGCCCAAGGAAGCACAATATAGTCTTAACAAGCATCAACACTGAAAATAGCATTCGCAGAAAATAAAAGGCAAAAAAAGCCTCGAAAGACACCTTTGTGTGTACTATTCATCAAATTAATCCAACATTGCATGAGATAATGGGTTTGAGCCAGAAGACCAGAGAAGCCCAAAATTGGCATTCTGAGATACTGAAATCAAAAGGATCCTAAGATGCTTTTACACAAGGTTTACTGTACATTATACATTTATAGATGGAAATGAATGAAGAACAAAACCTTTCTAACAACCTACTAGCAGCCAACACATTATTTGAAGCGCACCTTTGCAATCTTAACTAATTGGTCATGATTATCATGGCCGTAGAAAAAAGGTTCCTTCCGAAAGATCTGCACAGGTCGAGTGCAAGCATGATAAATGGTCAAAAGAGAAAAACCAAATACCATTTCATACAAACCATGATCCCAGCTTAATCACTTCTGCAAATCTACAGTAAGAACTTGAACTTAAGTCTCCAATAAAGGGAAATTTACTAGGAGAAACTACATGCATAGATTATTAAAATTTAAAACAGCTTGGCACATGAATGTTTTGCTCACCATCCCAGCAAACATGCAACCAAGGCTCCACATATCCAGAGAATAATCATAATCTTGGAGATCAACAAGAAGCTCTGGACCTTTGAAATACCTGGTCCACAGACAACACACAACAGTCAAGCTTATTTTCTCATGTATAGGCAAACTATTGAAGAAAAGTCACTACATCTCAGTTACTGGATAGAAGGGTCAAAACTAACACTCCTTTAAAGTGATTGATGTCAGTATATGCATGTATAGCTCAACAATAAAATTAAAACAGAAATGGCAATTGGTAATATGCATACATTAATAAAATACCATATACTAAGATTGTTATATTATAATGAAAAAAGGCAGTCCATAAAACAGTATGCTAAGTGTAAACAGAAAAATGCTTGTGTACAATATTAGACCTATCCATAAAGATAACATTTGTCACCTTAACCCACTTTATATTGATTAAACAAAACACATTTAAAAATTAAAGGCACCACTGTAAATATGCTTCTGCTGGTACATCAAGAACAGATCCCACACTCTCTTATGTAAGCGCTGCAGGTGCCGCAGCTGTGGCAACCATTGATCAACCACCAATCATTGGAGTGCTTTCAGACGCCTCTGTTCAAAGCTGGGGATACAGGGTCAATATTTACCTGCAAAATCAGATCTAAGGACCTGGTCTGGAGAATTGTTACCCCAGTGAGAATCTTCTGGAACAGTTCAACGTTTTTGACGCAGTAAACATCTTCTGAAAAAATCCTGAATTCAGATCTTTTACCCCAATAAGAATCTTATGGAGCAGCTCAGATCTTGTAACCCAGCAAAGATCTTCATGGTCTAGACAAGATAAGATAAGACAAGATAATAATATTAATGTCCAACAAAAGACAACCAAAAGGTCTATGGGACTGGAGGATTACAACAAGAATGCTGACAACAGCAGGAGCACCAAAACAATGTCTGAAACAAAGGCAAACAACAGAACAAAGAAGAAGAAAAGAAACAAAGAGAAGCCAAGACAAAGACTATGAGTCCTTTCTAGGCAGAAAGAAATCAGTCACAGAAGGATACGCCTGCGGATGGATAAAAGTTTTGATTTGTCTTTGTGAGCTCATAGATGAGTGTCGCTGATGCAAGTAGCCGATACGGGGTCTGGCAAGTCTGGAATGACCGGAAGAACTAGTCGAATTGGATGACTTTTTCACACCACGCAAAGGAGATAAAGGTGTGAAAAAGGCAGTAATGAGCTGAGTAGAAATATGCCGATGAGGAAGTAGTGAGTGTAACGTACTATCACAAAGCATAGTGGCCTCCTGAAGATAGAGTGCAAGACGTTGCTGATCACAGTAATTGAAGAAATCAGAGAGAGAGAGAGAGAGAGAGAGAGAGAGAGAAGGAACAAACAATAAAATCTCTCTTTGATCTCATAATAGATAGGGCAACGAAAAATAAAGTGAGTCTCAGTCTCAATCTCATCTAAAGTACACAGCTTACAGGTCTGCTCTACACAATCAATATGATGGTCGGTCTGAGCCCAAAGACGGTGAGAACCAACTCTGAAGGACCCCAGGGAGATATGTAACAAACCAATTTTCCTAATCAAGTTCAATCTAGAAATAAACTGATTTCCTAATTCACATAACTAAGATTTCCAATGGCTGTTAAAACTGAATTAAAATCTATTTACAATACTGAATTTACCAAGAATACATAATGAGAAGATAACAATTAACTAACTTAATAAGCTGAAAGTAAATATCAGATGTAATAATTTAACTACTTCTAATTATTCCACTGAAACTAAGTAACAGATGTTCTTGAAAAGAAATATCTAATTTAAGTAAAGTTATTTGTAAAAGCTAATTAAAAAGTAAATAACTTTCATCTTGAAATGAATTAACTAAACATTTAGAGGTGAAATGAACATACAGTGAATATTGTGAAGCTTCTTTTATTGGTTGTCCAAGCCCTGGCTTTGGTGAGAGGAGAAGCATTGACATATGCTTAACCTCCCAATCGTGTACCATTACTTATCTCCACTTATTCTAATTTAATAGAACGGCCCTCCCTACCCCGAGATCGGGCTTGGGATGTTCATTAATCCAGCCATTAGAGTATCCAAGTGAGTTGAAGTCCCAACAGTTATTCGACAAAATAACTAAAGCGTCTGGACAATCAACATAGATCACTTGTTACGGCAAATCTGCCTAATTCCACACTAGCCAAGGATTTCAAATGTGGGTCGTCAAACCCAATCTCCACCACTCAGCTTGACAACTTACTTTATGAATGGAACTTGCATGAGCTATTGTTATTATTTAGCATGATATTTATTTAGTTTTGATATCATTTTTGTTATGCAGATATCTTTTCTCCTCACCATTTTCAGGCCGTCTAGCCGATGATTCCTTGGTGCCTTCAAATTATTTTCACATAGATACTTTACATCTTCTTCACCATATTCTGGCATTTTGCCCAGTGAATTCCTTGGTGTTCTGAATTCAATATCTCAATCTCAATTATTTAGATTTATATTAGGATGTAATTGATTTTATCTACGATGATAACTTTCTAATATATTTTCAGAGGAATCACATATTTTGATATGTAAAAGATAACATCAGACTTGAGTATAGATCATTGCAGTATTATACTATGTGACAGTTGGCAAATTTTTCAAAAAGACAACATGCTTAAAAAGAAATACTACAGACTTCAACAAGAAGACGACATGCTTATTACATTAGTCTTTGTCATAAAATTATTAAAGAACAACCAACCTAGCAAATGAAAAATAACAATCTTAAGCTTAAAGCAACATCATTTAATCACATGCTGACCAGAGCCAATGGCATATAAATCATCATCGATTTCCACATTAACAAATCGAAAGTCTTACGTGACTCCTTTAGTAATATCGGGTAGCCCGTGTCTTGGGCAAATTCCTTGCTTCAATATCGAAATCCGTGGCAAGTAATAAGAAGGGTTCTGGCACTACAAACTCGGGTCACTAAGCTATCGTTCTGGGATTACCAGCAGCTATGTTTTGAGAAGACTAAGATGAAAAACGATTGCATGCCACAAACGATTATGGGTATCTATGAAATAAGCAAGGTCTGACTTTATAGCTTCCATCAGTTACTTTATAGCTTCCATCAGTTACAAGACTCAATTCGAAAGTCTTTCAAACGACTAAAAAGAAAAGAAAGAAAGAAGGGAAAAATGAGAGAGAAAGATGATGAAAGGTTTCAAATAATTAATATTATTTTATTATTGTTTTATTTTCTCAACTATGCTTATATGTATGTAATGATAAGGTGGCATCATTGGATTAATATTTTTAATGTAATGGTGTCATTTTATTATTATTTACATATGATCATATTTGGGAATGTAAAATAATATTTAAATGCTATTAATATTTGATAATTCTTAAAAATAAGAGTTTATGTTTATTTTACATTGTTTTATTATAATGTTTCATTTTATAGCTCATGGGGTTCCACCATGAAATATGTTGCCAAGTCCTAGTAACCTTGTCAGGATAGTTTTGAGGTCAAACCTGTCGATTCTAATGATTGAACCATTCGACCATCCCCTTCCGATGACACCATTTTGCAATGCTTTCCCTCTCTCTTCAGTCTTTATCCTGTAAACATTCAAAACAACGTTCTCGCCAAAACATCAATTCAAAATTTATAAATTGCTAATTCAAATCATCCAATAACCGTAGGGATTTCATGAAGGTCAGAATAACTAACTCTACATGCTCATCATATATGTACGTCTTTAACTAACTCAATTTCACATGATCATGAATAGATTGATACAACGGTTATAATTAACTAACTCACTTTCATATGATAATTAAATTGATACAACGGCTACAATTAACTAACTCAATTTCACATGATCATGAAGGAATGAACAACGGCTATAATTAACTAACTCGTTTTCACATGTTATAACAATGGCTATAATTAACTAATTCAATTTCACACGAACATGAAGAAATAATTTGGTTCAACGGCTATAATCAATTTAAAATTTTAGGGCAAAATTTGGGATGTAACAAGATACACAAGGCGTGAGACTACCACCAAGAAAGGTAGCTAGGACGAACAATAATCCCATCAGAGATCTCCAAAAAGTGCTCCACTTAGGACATCCTCGGACGTAAGCCACTAGGTGGGTTAGTCCAAGTAGTGGTAATGTATTGTCTATAAATATCAAGTCTGACATGCTCATTTAACTCCTATCGTGAAGGGAGGAGATAAGCAAGGGCATTCAGCGAGCACTGGTAAGAAGGGAGGCAGTCAATATCAATCCCAATCGATCTCAATACAGAAGAAGCCTGTGCATACCAACAACAAGCTCGAGAACAAGAATCAGAACTCGCAGTAGCAATAGAAGAACAATATGCCAAGTAGGAGTACCTATCACGTTCACCAACTGAATCCGCAAAACCAAGTAGACAATGAAGAAACCAAATCAGATCAAAAATGGTTACAAAACTGAAGGGATGAGCACCGAACTCAACAAGAATAATACTATGAGGAGTGAACCTATGGCATCTAATGATGTGCCGTAAGAGCAAGGTCCAAACCCGCTCGATTGAGGCCCAATCAGAACCAAGGAGAGATGGGCCCAAACCACAGATCCATAAAGAACCGTCGGCCGGACAAGGGAGTCCAAGCTCAAAGGCTTCCCCTACCTTACTAGATGCACTCCCCCACCCCTGCATCCTAGTGCAGATGCGTTGCGTTTGGGTCCAAATGCGCTGATGGATATTTCTGGATTCCCTGCAGGTGAGCACCCAAGCAGCATCCATGTGCATTTGAATATTTATATTACTTTTTTATTTAAAAAACACATTTTACAGTATTTTAATTTATCTTTTTCCACAAAACCCTAAAACAGCCCTTTATGAGGTCATTCGCATTAAATATTATAATAACCTTCATGTTTCTTTTTAATGCTCACTATTGTATCTTATTATATCTCTGTAAATATTAGAATGTTTCTAATATTTAGGTGTAGTCTAGAATAGAATGTTTCTATTCTATTCGACTCTCCTCTTTGTATATATAGATCAGTTTGATCTCTGATTAATTCATTCAAGTATTCCGCCATTTACATTTGTAACATGGTATCAAAGCTAGGGTTTAAACCCTCTATGCAAATCGACTGAAAAATTGTCTTCAACTACTGGCGTTCTTGGAAACTCATGGATTTGTTTTCTGCCAATTTTTTTCTTTGGAAACCCGTGGCTTAGTTTGTAAATCACAAATCTGAAGGTCGTTTTTTTCAAATCTGGAGGTCGTTTTTTCAAATCTGTTCACACCCAGACCTCAAAAAGTCGGATTTTTTGGTTGTTTTTTTCAAAAACGGGTTTGTCTCTCTCGGTTGGATATTCTGCTCGCGTTTCTGCTGTTGGGTTTTGTTGTTTTTTTACCTACAAACATCATTTTTCTACCTTTTTTACCTCCTTGGCCGTCGACTGTTATTCTGCTCGAAACCCTAGTTTTTTTACTGTGGAAATATTTTTTGATCACATATTCTTGGTGGGTTTTTTGAAATCTCAAATGGGTCTTCATCAAATTTTTGTGGGTGCCTCGATTTTTGAGCCAGCGGATTCAAATTCCGACAACATTTTATTTTTGGGTTTTTCGAGCTCTTTTCTCGGTACTTCTCCAATTTTTTTGGGTCTTTCATTTTCTCACCTCGAAGTTTGTGCCATTTGAAATATTCACATATTATAAGCATATGTATCAGCAGCATCAGAAGTCAGACTCAATTAAACAGCAAGCCAATGTTGCCCAACACTCAAAGCAGAAAGAATCTATCTACCATGCCTTTATGGCCAGCATACCTGCAAATCATGTGAAATCTTCTGCCTAGTACATCGATTCTGGTGCCTCCCAACATTTCACTCATAGGCATGATTGGTTTGTTGAATTCACTCCCTATTCTGACTTAGTAATCTTTGGAGGCGACGAAGAATACAATATTGTCGGCAAGGGCAATGTTTAGATTCAGTCTGGAGGAAGAAAACTCATGTTTCTCAATGTATGTTATGTTCCTGGCATGAAACATAATCTTTTGTTTGTTAATCAGATTATGAAGCACTCTCCTCAGTTGGATGTCGTTTTCAGTGGAAATAAATGTTCGATTATTGATCGTGCTTCTCGCACTACCCTTGCTTTCGGTCTTGAGGATCATGGTATTTATAGGCTTGTAGATTCAAGCGATTCCCTTGAGCATGCCTTCGAACCAAGCACATAGAGCTTCATTACCATTACATCCGACAATTAGTAGAGGATGGATCTATTCAATTACATTATGTCCCTACTTTAGAGCAATCAGCAGATATTTTCACAAAACCCCTTGGTCCTGACAAGTTTGTTAAATTCAGGGGATCTATTGGTGTAGTAAATAGATTGAGCATTAAGGGGGAGTATTAAAATAACCTTCATGTTTCTTTTTAATGCTCACTATTGTATCTTATTATATCTCTGTAAATATTAGAATGTTTCTAATATTTAGGTGTAGTCTAGAATAGAATGTTTCTATTCTATTCGACTCTCCTCTTTGTATATATAAATCAATTTGATCTCTGATTAATTCATTCAAGCATTCCGCCATTTACATTTGTAACATTAAAAACATATCATTTTGTTTGTTATTTTGCTCTCCTCATTTAGTCTCCATTTTGGCATTTCGAAGGGTGGGTGATCATTTTCAAAGAGGATCATTTGTAGGGTGCCATTTGTAGGGTGCCACACAATTTCCACAAAGGAGATCTAGTCATCTAAGTTAAGCATTTTGCTTGAGGCTTGAGTCTTTTAATGAAGTTTTTCAAGTTTGCGATGAAAATTTTCAATTACTTTCACTAAAATTAACAAACAAGTTTAGCTCTCTATTATAATGTTTTTATATCTTTATTTTGCACTTGTATGCTTGATATTGATTGCCTCCCTCCTTATTAATTCTCACTGAACGCCCCTGCTCATCTCCTACCCTCACGACAGGAGTTAAATGAGCATGTCAGACTGGATATCTATAGACAGAACATTGTCACCACCTGGACTAACCCTCCTAGTGGTTTATGTCCCGAGGATGGCCTTCTATGCTGAGCACTTTCTGAAGCTCTGTGATGGGATTATTGTTTGTCCTAGTTATCTTTCTCGATGGTGGAGTCATGCTCTGTGTATCTCTTTGGGGTCCTTCAGAGTTGGTTCTCATCGTCTTCGAGCTCAGACCGACCATCATGCTGATAGCACTAACCGGATCTATAAGCTGTGTACTTTAGCGGAGGTCAAGACGGAGACTCACTTTATTTTCCATTGCCCTATCTTTTATGAGATTCGAGGAAGATTTTATTATCTATTCCGGGACTGTTTCTCTCTTTCAGCTTTTTTTCAATTAGAGTGATCAACAATGTCTAGTGCATCTTTAGGAGGCCACCCTACTCTGTAATAGTACTTTACAGTCACTACTTCGTTATCGACATACCTCTGATCAGCTCATCATTGGCTTTTTCTCACCCTTATCTCCTTTACGGGTGTGAAAAGGTCGTCCAATTCTACCAATTCTACCAGGCATTCCAAGTCTGTCAGACCCCGCAACAGGTTATTATGCTAGCGACAATCCTTCAGGAGCTCACAAAGACAGATCAAGGTTCCTGTCCATCCACAGTCTTATCCTTTTGTGACTGATTTCGTTTCAAGATTGAAGGACTCCTAGTCTTTGCCTCGGCCTTTCTCATTTCTTGTTGCTTGTTTTTATAGGTCACTGTTTGGTGCCCCTATTGTTGTCTATTATCTTTTTGTAAACTCTCAGTCCCATAGACCATTTGTGGTCTTTTGTTGGACATTAATATTATTATCTTATCTTATCTAATTTAAATTTATGTAAGTTATTATAATAACAAGAAATAAGATTGCAAGAATGGTCAATAGTTAAAGATTAGTGGGTTAGCAAGGAAATAATAAATTCAAAATTGACATAGGAGCTTCTTTATGGAAACATATCACAAGGATTTCACATGTTGCAAGAGGTGGGAATACATTTGAAGGTGTAATTACTGGAATTTAACAAACAATAGCTCATATTCTCGATGTACCACTGGCGCAGGGATACATCAAGAAAAGGGCAATGCCAAGACAAGTATTGGGTGCGGGGAAAAAGTGCCTCAATTTCAAAACGGCGAGGGGAAGACAACAGGGTAAAGGGGGAGAGAGGCTGCAAACTATACAACTTGAGATGCTAATTATGAAATGATGTTTCAACTTTCAATATAACATGACACATACTTGAACATAGCAAAATTGCAACACAAACCAAAACCATTGAACATTATCTATAGTAGATTATATTCATTCTATCAAAGATTCAAAATTCATTGTTCAAATGTGAAATATGATATATGAGATAATGAATCATGATCAATGTCAAAATGAGCACAAAATCATGCTAAAAAAGAAAGGGAGGCCTCTAACCATCCTGCAAGCCAAAGTCCTCATCACTAGAACTACTAGGCTCCTCATGAGTTCAGCCAAAGGCACACCAACTAGCCCTACATCGGCTTTTGCTCCAATCTCATCCTCATCACTCTGAGCTGGATCCTTGGCTCTACATGCCATCATATTGCTAAGCTCTTTTTGTACACACATGATAAGTAATCTACAATATGCAATACACTGTATAAAGAAACTAGCTCCTTTGCTCTCTTAGAGGTAAGTTTTTTCTCTTAACAGAGTGGATGAAGCTATAAGTAGACAAGCTCCTTTCTGCAACTAAATAACTAGAAGCCTATGATAGCAAACAAATGGTCCTTGTGAGAAAATCAAAAAAGTAAAACTCTTTAAGTCAAAGTTATATTTAAAGTTATAAAATTTAAAAACTTGAATAGGTTCTAGAGATGAGGAACTACAAATTGGCAATAGCAATTAGATGGCTAGTGTGTTAATCTTTGCCATCTATGATCCATGACATTTCCACCACGAAATCAAGTATTTCTATGCCATAGAGCTAATTTCCATCTTTGTCAAATCCAAGTAACCTAGAACATAATAAGTTATAACATAATGTCATAAACATACCCAATAGTAAAACTAAAGTTCCTAAACTCTAGATAGTAAAACTAAATATTAATAACAATATTGAATTAGTAATTACCTATAAGCGTGGCAAATTCCATCCACTCAATGAATCTCACCAGCAATCTTAGCATCATACATCTTATCAATGCACCTAAAAACCTGACCTTCACCTCATCATCCTGAAGTGGTGTAGTTCTACTAGGCCTAGACATGAACCATATAGGATTCAATGCAAGCAGCCATGCCCAAAGAAATGTTCAACTTCTCCCATCTGGGAGGAATGATAGGTTGAATGTGCTCATTGTACAATGCTAAAGTGGGGTCCCTCTCACGAACAATGGCCTTCATTTGGCCAACCATGGAATCAATGCCTTCATAAACCACTCCAAAAGTAGGTGCATCCTCATTACCATATCTAATGACCTAAAAACCTGGAGTAATGATGGACACTGTATTTTTCTCAATCAAAAATAGGTCACTTTTCAATGTCTCCTTCACCCTCTTCCCTTGCTTGTGTTGATCAAATCCCTTGTGTGCTATCAAATTGAAGGGTTTGTAGCCAATACTCTTTTCCCACATCTTCCTTGATATGCGTTAGTCAATAATCTATTCAATGCCTACAATTTTTTTATTTGGCAATTGATGTGCCCATTTAAATGCATCTAGCAAATCGGGATGTAAATCTTGTTCTATATTTGACTTACCTTCATAGTACTTACAAATCTGCTACATTGAATATTAGTGAAATGTCTACCCCAACTAAGAGTTCAATCTCATAGGTATTCGTTGAAAAATTTTGTACAACTTTGCATGGGCCAATCTTCTTGCTTTTCAACGTGTTGTACGTCCCTTGTGGAATCCTTTCTTTACACATATGTGCCATAACCAGCTCTCCAACTTCAAATTCCTACACTCTTCTATGTTTGTCAACATCTTCCTTGTATTTCATATTACTCTTTTCTAAAGTTTGTTTTACTCCTTGTGCAATTCAAGAATTTACTCTACAAAATCTTCTACAACAGCACTCCTAGTCAAATCAGCACTATCCCTCAACTCGTCTACCCTTGGGTTGTACCCATACACAACTTGGAATAGTCTCTTCCCTACACTTCGGTTAACAAAATTATTATAAGAAAATTCTATTTGAGCCAAGATCAGATCCCATTGAATTGGTTTATCTCTAACCAAACATCTCAAAAGATTACCCAAGCTTCAGTTCACAACTTCCATTTGACCATAAGTTTGAGGATGGTATGTTGAACTAAATCCCAAATGTGTTCCCATCTTCTTCCACAAAGTATGCCAAAAATGTTCAACAAATTTCATGTCCCGATCTAATATTAATACTTTATTGCTAACTATGCAACCGAACTACCTCCTTCAAGAACAATGAAGTTATATGGGAAGCATCACTACACTTTCAACATGGTATAAAGTGAGCCACTTTTAAAAATCTATCCACTACAAAAAGATAAGTCATTGCCTCTTTGTTTTAGAGGTAGCCCCAAAACAAAATCCATGCTAATGCACTCCCATGGCTCATCCGGTATCGATGGTGGTTGGTATAATCTGGTAGTATGCTTTACTCCTCTTGTATATTGGCATATCAAACAATTGTGCATCATTCTTTTCAGAGTTGCACTCATCCCCAACCAAAAGTAGCATTCAATTAGTTGTGCTAATATCTCGTCCACTCCAAAATGTCCATCCAAACCTCCACTATGTTTCTCCTTTATCAAGTTTTCCCTCATCTAACCTTAAGGGATGCATAGCCTCTTTCCCTTAAATAGTAAAGTTTCTTGTATGAAATATTCCAACCATTGCATTCTATCAATGCTAAACAGGTTCTTGCATGCTGCCCAAGCTTCCTTAAAATCTGCATCTTCTTCATATAACTCTCCCATACAATCAAAACCAACAACACTTACTCGCAATGCATATAGAAACAAACACATTCTAGTTAATGCATGTGCGACTCTATTTCATTTTCCACTTTTATGTTTCAAAACAAAAGGAAATTTTTGAAGGAACTCAACCCATTTCACATGCCTTTGCTATTGATTAATTGCAATGCACAATGAGTAGTATACATCAAAAACTCCTTTGGTAGTAAGTAATGCCTCCACTTCTTGAGGGCTTACACAATCGCGTAGAACTCTTGATCATACACAGAGTATTTTTAGTTGGACTCATTGAGCTTCTCACTGATGTAAGCTATGAGTCTTCCTTCTTGACTTAGAACTCCCCCTACCATTGTCCAGCTTGCATCACAATCCACCTAAAACACCTTTTCAAAATCAGGCAGTGTTAACATGGGCTGCTCCATCACCTTCTCCTTTAATATGTTGAAACTCTTTTCAGCTGCTACCGTCCAAACAAATTCTCTTTTATGTTCTCTCATCATTTCGCTTATTGGTGCACATATTCCATTGAAAATAAACTTCCTATAGAAGCTTGCCAAACTATGAAAAACTCCTTGCATCAAACTTACAACTTGGGGAAGGCCAATCAACTATTACTTTCACTCTTTTGGGGTCCATCTTCAGACCATTGCTGGAAATAAAAAGCATAAAATACAGCAAGTCTTCTTTCATTAAACTACCCTTATTTAAATTCACCATCAGTTTTTCTTCTTTCAGCCTTTGAAGGACGGTTCTAACATTTTTAAATGTTCTTCTTTAGTCCTACTAAATATCAGAATATCATCTAGATATGCAATCACAAACATACTCAAATACGATTTCAAAACTTCATTTATCAATCTCATGAAAGTACCTGGAGCATTCGTCCATCTGAACAGCATCACCAACCATTTGTATAGTCCATCCTTGGTCTTGAATGTGGCCTTCCATTCATCACCTTCTCTTATCCTTATTTGATGGTAATCACTCTTCAAATCAATTTTGTGAAGTATGTAGCTCAACTCAAGCAGCCCATAAGATCATCCATTCGCGGCAATGGAAATCGGTACTTGATAGTTAACTTGTTTATTGCTCTTGAATCAGTACACATTCTCCAACCTCCATCTTTCGTTGGTGCCAACACCGCTGGAACTGCTCACAGACTCAAACTTTAATCAGCCCCTTGTCAAGCAACTCTTGCACTTGTTTGTTTGTTTCCTCATTCTCCCTTGGCGACATTCTATATGGTGCCTTATTTGGAAAACTCGCACCAGGAATCAGATCCATCCAATGGTTGATGCTTCTTATTGCTGGTAACCTATCAAGCAACTCTTTCATCAAAATTTAAGAATACTCTTTCTATATCTCCTAGATTTCCTTTGGTATCTCATCTTCCTCCTTGGCAGTTCCATTGGTGGCTGATTTAGCAGAAATAGAAATAACAAGTTTCCTCCAGGCAGTCCCTCAAAAATTGCTTTCCAGATACCAGACATACTCCTGATGTATATTCCCCTTCACCTTCACTATCCTTTATGGGATTTAAAAGGCGCTCTCTTCCATCTTTCTTGATTGTGTATGTGTTCAATTGATCATCATGAACAACTTGTCGATCAAATTGCCAGTCTTCCCAAAAGAAGATGGCATGCGTCCATTGGCATTATGTCACACATGCCTTCATCTTTGTAATTCCCAATCTAAAAACTCACCAAACACTGCTCATTCACCAGCAACTTATGCTCCTTTTGCAACCACCAGACTCTATATGGGTTGGGCTGCTTAGTTCTTTTAAAATTCAGCTTGCTCACCACCATTTCTTCCAAGACAATATTATCAATGCTACCGCTGTCCACAATGACTGCAACATTTACCATTTACCTTGCATCTTGTTCAGAACAATTTTGACCTTTCATTTTGTTCCAGCTTCTCCATTTCAGGGTTCACCAAAACTCTCTGCATAATTAGTGATTCTCCATCTTTACTTTCTTCTCCACACTTCAGCAGATTCTACTTTTTATTTTCAGCTTCTACTACATGTACTCTGGCCTCCCTTTTCCCCCATCATATTGGATTCATAGACACTCAAACGCTCGATGCACTGTTTCCCAACATTGGTAACACATATTGTTAAAACTCCTTCCTCCACCTCTTGAAAAGGATCCCCTTCCATGTGAATAGCCCTCTATTCTTCTAGGGAGATCTCCTATTCCTCTTTTGCGTATTTGTACTCAAAATACCTGTTGCATATTTTTTGCTCATCAAGCCTCTACCACTACTTGATTGTCCTCTTCCATGTGAAAGTCTGCCTCTTCCACAACATTTACTTCATTACTTCATAATGAGTTTCTCCTTTACCTTCAAGGAAAACTGATATGCCTCTTCCACATTGTGCACATTAACCATACTCATCTTATCTTGGATGGTTATGCGTAATCCATTCAAATACTAGGAAACTTGCTCGACATCCTCTTGAACATGACTAGCTCTTATGTTTAATTGATAAAACTCTTCAGTGTTCTCCACACTACTCTCCCTTTGCTTCAAATTTTGCAGCTTCTTAAACAGACTGATTTGATAGTTTTGTGACAAGAATTTAGAATTAAGCTTTGTTACAATTTGAACCCGTGATTTAATCTTATCCTACCCCTCCACCCCATTTCCTATTTCTTTGCACATTATCCCACCATAGGGAGGCATGGCCTTTCAACTTGGTCTAGGCATACTTAACCTTTTGCTGCTCTTCAATCTTCTCAAACTCAAAATATTTATCCATCTTGTTGATCCAATCCAACAATTCTTCATCGTTCAATCCCCAACTGTAAGTTGGCGAATGAAGTTGGGGCTTAATGCTTGCTTGACTGAGGGCTCTAATGAATCTATCCTCGTGTAATGTCCCCTTCTCTGCGCTAGGCCTTATGGCGACTCATTGGTCTATCAATCCATCTGGATAGGCTAACGGCATTTATTTTGTGGATGTCAGCCAATCACAGGATTCTATTTGGTTTCGTTGGGCAGATATTTAAGCATGTAGCTTCCTATAGTTAAGTCACTTTATTTTATAAAGTTGATTTACAAAGTTACTTTATGATTTAAAGTCACTTTATGACAAAAGTAACTTAAGTGACTAAAAGACGAAATTGGCTTTTATCCCACATTTCCTAGTTGTTTGTATTTTCCCTCATATCGAGGTTATAAAAGCAAGGAGCTACATTGGGATTCACACCATGAAATTTAATATTGTTTTAAAGACGTCAAGGTTGCTTAGATGTCACTGGCTTTCTTAAGAACGAAACCCCTTAAGGAGAGTAAGGAGACTAGATGTAGCCCTAGTATCACTTCGAAATAGTTCCAAGATCAAGTACGAGATTTCAGTCTATTCTATTCAGTAAGTCTATTCCAGAGGCAAAATCAAAGGGTCATAGTATCATTTGGGAACCCTTATTTTTAGCTGGAAATTTGTATGGTAATGGTCTGCATCGGTAGTTATGGGAGGAATGCATACTAGTAACAGGTATAAGGGGGAAACTAATACAACATGCAAGGTCTGACCCAAGTGCTCAGATCACTATCAGCAAAGGAGCAGTGACAGTAGTACAATCAGCAACATACGGAGCTGAGCAGCGTATTTGCAGAAAGTAGTAAAGTTAACACCTTGGAGGGATGTTATTACTAGGAGGTCATGACTGCACTATCTCCAGTCACATGACAGTGACAGGTTACCCAACTGACAGTGTCTGTAGACTAGTCGACAAGAAACTAGGGACATGGGTGACTTCATTGGACAACACTAACCAATGCACATTCACCGCAGGCAACACATATCCAGAGTTGTGTATGTCATGAGGAATTTGGAGGTCTGTGTGATCGGGTATCAGTTTCAATACTCAGCAATCGGGTTGTAGGTAGTGAATGACTCTGTGATAAGGTTCAGCAAATTCTGTGACCATACGAACTGTCATATCCCTCGTGGAATGCCAGGTTTTGATCTCTCTCTTCACTGCATATTACTTATTTCTTAGATAGGCTATGTTGTGTTGTAATATTGGATGAATGAATGCCCTCATATGGTTATCATAATCAATATTAAGGAAACTCAAGACAGTGTTCCAAGGCATAAGTGAATGTATCTTGAAAATTATTGTAGACTTAAACTTATATTCTGAATGTTCCTAATATTCCATTGCTAAGGCAACTATATTAAGAGAGAATTTTTATGCTCATTAAGGTTATAGACACCCATATCCCTGTTATTACTATTTTTTATTGAGCTCAGGCCAGTATTATCTGATTTGGAACATTTCAGTGGTATCATAGCCACAATACCTACTGACTTGCAGTAAGTTATTAAGCTGCAGGCTAGTTTAAACAGGAAAAATGTCAGCTAGGTATGAATAGGAAAACTTATACATTCAGTCACATCTTACCTGAACAGGCAAGATCTTCAGATCAGATTAACATTGAGGACAGTTATACAGTTGATGAGGAGCTAACCTTTGGAACAAGCTTACAGGTTGAACAAGTTGAACAGGTACAGATCCTTCAAATGGCACACGAGGGGAATGAACAGGAACGGGAAGTGAGAGAAACCGTGTGGGCTATTAGAGATGGACAAAATAACATCGCTACTGCACTTCGGCAACTTACAGGTGCTATGCAACAACTAGCTCCAACTCACAGGAGAGCACCAAGTCACCACAGTGAATGTGGTAGTGTGGTAGGATCACCCCGGACTGCTAGGTCCCCCACACGGAACACTGACAGGCCACTGATGCCCATTTTTGCTGAATATAATGCCGAGGAAGAGGTAGCATAACCCGTGGCACCAGGCTTACTTCTGGATAATGTTATGGCTATGCACGATGAATGGGATCTATTCCCTCATCCGATTAAACAGAATTTGACTTTTGTTCAATATATGAATTAGAAGAGGGAGACCAAGAGACCACAGCATGACCGGAGGCCTAGGGCAAAGAATAGGGACTTGAAGCACACCATGAACAAGCTATCTCTCCCCATTTTTTATGGCAGCAGTAAAACATCCACAAGAGCTTGGATTCACAAGCTAGACACCTACCTGACACTTAAGCCCATGTCGAAGACAGAAGCCATTAGATTTGCCACAATTCATTTAGAGGGAGCAGCATATGATTGGTGGCATCATGAGTTGGTCACCCAGGATCATGGTCTCATTACATCTTACAAGACTTTCAACTCTAAGTTGATCACCCATTTTGGCAGGAAGGACATTGAGGTCTACTACAAAGATTTGGCGCAGTTGCAACAAGGTGGATCTCTAAATGACTTCATTGATGAGACTCAACAGATTTCAATGATGGTTCAAGATATGACAGAACAACGTCTGGCAATGTTGTTCACTGAGGGCCTACAGGACAGATTTAGAGGTTTGGTCAAGGTCCTTCAACCAAACACTTTGGATGATGCTATTAAGATCATGCATGATCTAGACTCACCTTCTTCGATACTTCAGCCTCCTAAGAAACCTTATGAGGGGTCTACTTTGTTCCAGAAGAACAAGAATCGGCATAAGACAGCCCTCCTAGATTGGATTTTGAGACATGGAATGAACTTAGGAGGAAAAAGCTATGCTTCACTTGTAGGGAGCCTTGGACACCGGATCACAAATGCCTTGGCAAAGGTAAAATACATTATGTCGAGGTTCTGTCAGAAGAGGAAGATGAGCAGCAAGGGGTCAACGATATTGATAGCAGCAATGAAGAAAAAAGTGAAGAGCAGCCTCCTAGAGAAAGGATGAAGGAACCCACTCCAGGACAGTCTCCTATCATAGCTTCCCTTTCTAGCGATTCCATGGGTCATCCCTTTCGCTTGAAGGGTGTAGTTAGAGGGAAGCGTATTGTGTCTTTTAGATACAGGGGCATCACATAATTTCATAAGCACGCGCTGGGTTTCAAAGAGAAAGTTACAGGTTGATTACATACCCAAGTTCGAAGTTAGAGTGGCAAGAGGCGATAGATTGAGGTGCACAAGCAAAGTGTCAGGGCTATCGATTCACTTTGATGACTTTCTTCTAGAGGCAGATTTTTATGTTGTTGATTTGGATGGATTAGACACCACGTTGGGAAGACAGTGGTTGCAGACTATCCGTAGGTACACAGTTGATTGTGATAAGATGCGGCTAGAATTCTTACATGATGGTCGGCAGGTGATTCTCAAGGCCATGCCAAAGAGTGAAGCCAAGTTGATTTCAGCTCATAGGATGGAGGCTATTATGAGGCATGATGACATGGACTGAGCAGCACACTATTTCATTTCCTCTAAGGCTACATTAGGTTCAAGACAGCAGCTTCATGTTGACATTTAGTCGGTGCTTGATAAGCACAAGAGGGTTTTTGAGGACATACCCTTGGGCATTCCCTCAGACAAAGGGTTTGAGGATATCATTGAGTTGGAGGAAAGCACTAAACCCGTCATTACCACTCCTTATCGTCATCCCAGGTGCTATAAAGAAGAAATAGAAAGAACGATTAAGGAACTCTTAAACATGGGACACATCAGACCTAACTCTAGCCCCCTTGCTTCTTCAATAGTTTTGGTGAAGAAGAAGGATGGCACTCTTCGCATGTGTATTGATTACCATGCTCTCAAGAAGAGGACCATTAAGAACAGGTATCCTATTCCTCAAATTGATGAGTTACTTGATGAATTACATGAGGCAGTCTATTGCTTGAAGATAGATCTTAGGTCTGGATACTATCAGATAAGGGTTCGTGAGGAGGATGTGCATAAGACAGCTTTCCGATGTCACTATGGACACTATGAGTTCTTGGTTATGCCATTTGGGCTCACCAATGCGCTGGCCATGTTTCAATCATGTATGAACCATATTTTCAGAAAACAGTTGCACAAGAGCCTGTTGATATTTTTTGATGATATCTTGGTTTTCAGTGGAACTTGGGAGAAGTATTTGCAGCACCTAGATGAGGTGCTTAGCATTATGTAGGAGCACTCATTATTTGCGAAGGAGTTGAAGTGTGAGTTCGGATTGATTGAGATTCTTTACCTTGGTCACATGATTGGTGCAGATGGAGTGAAGGTACACCAGGAAAAGATACAAGTGATCCTAGATTGGCCACCTCCGAGGAACCTATCCAATTTGAGGGGCTTCCTCGGTCTTTCCTCTTATTACAGGAGGATCGCTAGAGGCTTCTCTCAGACAGCAACTCCCTCACCGATCTCACACAGAAAGGGGCACTCAAGTGGACAGATGATGTAGAGGAGACCTTTGATAAGCTCAAGAAGGTGATGAGCACATGTCTGGTTTTGGCACTTCCCGATTTCTCTTGCCCTTTTTTCGTAGAGTGTGATGCTTTAGGGATCGGAATTGGTGCAATTCTAATGCAGAATATGCATTCGATAGCTTATGAGGGTCAGAAGCTCATGGACAGTGAGAGATTGTACTCCACCTATGACAAGAAAATGTTAGCCATTATGCACGCTTTAGCCAAGTTTAGACAGTACTTGGTGGGTGGCAAATTCACGATTAAGATAGACCACAACAATTTGTGATTCTTCTGATAACAGAAGGACCTCAATGAAAAATAGCAAAAGTGGGTCAGCAAGATTTAGGCCTATGATTTTGACATCAAGTATGTCGAGGGTAAGAACAATATAGTTGCTGATGCACTTCCCAGGAGACCTTCAGTAGTAGAGTGTTGTGTCATTTCCTAGATATCAGCAAATTGGAAGCCTCAATTGTTGGTTGAGTATTCCAAGAATACTCAAGCTTGTCAGATCATGGATGAGCAACTCCAAGACAGCAGGTACAAGCTAATTGATGATGTGGTTTTTTATAAGGATAGGATCTATCTCATACCAAAATCTAAGCTCAAGGGTAAAATTATGGAGACCCTTCATGATGCACCATCACCCAAACACCCAAGTTTCTTCAAAACCTATAGGCAGGTCAGAGAAAGGTTTTCATGGAAGGGCCTCAAGAATGATGTCCTTCAGCATGTTAGAGAATGCCAGACTTGTCAGGAGAACAAGTTGGAGCACGAGTTTTTGGCCAGATTATTATAGCCTCTTCCTATTCCATCCCAGAAAAGGGAGAGTATCTCCATGGACTTCATTACAGGATTACCAAGAATGCAGGGCAGAGATTCCGTTTTTGTGGTTGTGGAAATATTGACTAAGTTCGCTCACTTTTTTGCTATAGCGGCAGATTGATTGACCTCTCAAGTAGCCAAGTTATTTTTTCAAGAGGTTTTTCGCCTACATGGTCTCCCTCGAGCCATTGTGAGCAACAGAGATAGCAAATTTCTCAACACTTTTTGGTAGGAACTATTCAGATTGGCACATACAAAATTAACACCCAGCACGAGTTACCACTCACAAACAGATAGGGTAGACTGAGATAGTAAACAAATGGGTGGAGGGTTATCTCCAGAACTATGTAGCAGGGCAACAGAGAGCTTGGGTTACATGGTTGTATCTAGGGGAGTACTGCTAAAACTCCTCCTACCACATGTCCACCCAGATGACACCATTTCAAGCTCTCTATAACAGCGAACCTCTGTTATTCGTAGATCTAGCTTTACAGGAGAGGAGCACCACTAGCTAGAGATTGGATACAGGATCAGTAGGACATTCTCAGGTCTCTTCGGGAGAATATTCTACAGGCTCATAATCAGCAGAAGATGTTATGTTGATCGCCATAGAACAGAGCAGAGTTTTGAGTTAGGTGACATGGTTCTCCTTCGTCTCCAACCTTACAAGCAGAGCTCCTTGAAGAAAAGTGGGTCCAAAAAGCTTCAACCTAGATTTTATGGTTCCTATCGCATTACTCAAAGGGTTGGAGAGGTTGCTTATGAGCTGGACTTGCCAAATGACAACAGAATTCATAATGTTTTCCACATTTCTTGCCTCAAAAAGGCGATTGGTCAACATGTAATGCCCTCCATTGGATTGCCCCCACTTGATGTGAAAGGGTAGCTAGTTTTGGTGCCAGCAGAGGTAATTGAGATCACACAAAGGAAGCTACATAACAGGTTCATCAGGGAGTATCTAATTTGCTAGAAGGATTTGCCATATGAAGATGCCACTTGGAAGGGCGAACCAATCCTACAGCATCTGGTACTAAAGATTGCTTGAGAGTAAGCAATCCCGGGAAGGGAGGACTGTAATGTCCCCTTCTCCGCGCTAGGCCTAATGGCGCCTTGTTGGTCTATCTTTCCATCCGAATAGGCTAATGGCATTTATTTTGAGAATGCCAGCCAGTCACAAGATTCTATTTGGTTTTGTTGGGGAGATATTTAAGTGTGGAGTTTCCTATAGTTAAGTCACTTTATTTTATGAAGTTGATTTATAAAGTTACTTTATGACTTAAAGTCACTTTATGACAAAAGAAACTTAAGTGACTAAAAGATGAAATTGGCTTTTATCCCACATTGCCTAGTTGTTTTTATTTTCCCACATATTGAGGTTATAAAAGCAAGGAGCTACATTGGGATTCACACCATGAAATATAGTATTGTTTTAAAGACATCAAGGTTGCTTAAATGTGACTGGCTTTCTTAAGGACGAAACCCCTTAAGGAGAGTAGGGAGACTGGACGTAGCCCCAGTATCTCTTCGAAGTAGTTCCAAGATCAGGTACAAGATTTCAGTTTATTCTATTCAGTAAGTCTATTCTAGTTTTAAAGACATCAAAGTTGCTTAAATGTCACTGGCTTTCTTAAAGACAAAACCCCTTAAGGAGAGTAGGGAGACTGGACGTAGCCCCAGTATCTCTTTGAAATAGTTCCAAGATCAAGTACCAAATTTCAGTCTATTCTATTTAGTAAGTCTATTCTAGAGGCAAAATCAGAGGGTAATAGTATCATTTAGGAACCCTTATTTCTAGCTGGAAATTCGTATGGTAATGGGTTGCACCGGTAGTTATGGGAGGAATGCATACTAGTAACAGGTATAAGGGGGAAAGTAATACAATGTGCAATGTCTGACCCAGGTGCTCGGATCACTATCAACAACGGAGCAATGACAGTGGTACAATCAGCAACGTACAGAACCAAGCAGTGTATTTACAAAAAAATTTGCAGGAACTATTTAGATTGGTAGATACAAAATTGACACCTAGCATGAATTACCACCCACAAACAGACAGGTAGACTGAGATAGTAAACAAATGGGTGGAGGGTTATCTCTGGAACTGTGTAGCGGGGCAACAAAGAGCTTGGGTTAAATGGTTATATCTAGGAGAGTACTGCTAAAACTCCTCCTACCACATGTCCATCCAAATGACACCATTTCAAGCTCTCTATGGCAGCAAACCTCTATCATTCATAGATTTGGCTTTGCAGGACAGCATAGCACCGCTAGCTAGAAATTGGATACAGGATCAGCTGGACATTCTTAGATTTCTTCGAGAGAACATTCTTCGGGGTCATAATCAACAGAGATGTATGTTGATCGCCATAGGACAGAGTGGAGTTTTGAGTTAGGTGACATAGTTTACCTTTGTCTCCAACCTTACAAGCAAAGCTCCTTGAAGAAAAGTGGGTCCGAAAAGCTTCAAGCTAGATTTTATGTTCCCTATCGCATTACTCAGAGGGTTGGAGAGCTTGCTTATAACCTAGACTTGCCAGATGACAGTAGTATTCATAACATTTTCCACGTTTCTTGCCTCAAGAAGGCGATTGGTCAGCATGTAATACCCTCCATTAGATTGCCCCCACTTGATGTGAAAGGAAAGCTAGCTTTGGTTCCAGCAAAGGTAATTGAGATCATAGAAAGGAAGCTACATAACATTTTCCACGTTTCTTGCCTCAAGAAGGCGATTGGTCAGCATGTAGTACCCTCCATTGGATTGCCCCCACTTGATGTGAAAGGAAAGCTAGTTTTGGTTCCAGCAAAGGTAATTGAGATCACAGAAAAGAAGCTACATAACAGGTCCATCGGGGAGTATCTAATTTGCTGGAAGGATTTGCCATATGAAGATACCACTTGGGAGGGTGCATCAATCATACAGCATCCAGCACTAAGATTGCTTGAGAGCAAGCAATCCCGAGAAGGGAGGACTGTAATGTCCCCTTCTCCACGCTGGGCCTTATGGCACCTTGTTGGTCTATCTTTCCATCCGGATAGGCTAGCGGCATTTATTTTGAGAATGCCAGCCAATCACAGGATTCTATTGGTTTCGTTGGGTAGATATTTAAGTGTGGAGCTTTCTATAGTTAAGTCAAATTATTTTATAAAGTTGATTTATAAAGTTACTTTATGACTTAAAGTCACTTTATGACAAAAGTAACGTAAGTGACTAAAAGCTGAAATTGGCTTTTATCCCACATTGTCTGATTGTTTTTATTTTCCCTCATATCGAGGTTATAAAAGCAAGGAGCTACACTGGGATTCACACCATGAAATATAATATTGTTTTAAAGACATCAAGGTTGCTTAAATGTGACTGGCTTTCTTAAGGATGAAACCTCTTAAGGAGAGTAGGGAGATTGGATGTAGCCCCAGTATCTCTTCGAAATAGTTCCAAGATCAAGTACAAGATTTCAGTCTATTCTATTCAGTAAGTCTATTCTAGAGGCAAAATCAAAGGGTAATAGTATCATTTGGGAACCCCTTATTTCTAGCTGGAAATTCATATGGTAATGGTTTGCACCAGTGATTATGGGAGGAATGCGTACTAGTAACAGGTATAAGGAGGAAAGTAATACAACGTGCAAGGTCTGACCCAGGTGCTCGGATCACTATCAGCAAGGAGCAGTGACAGTGGTACAATCAGCAGCATATTTGCAGAATGCAGTAACATTAACACCTTGGAGGGACGTGATTACTAGGAGGTCATGACTGCACTATCTCCAGTCACGTGACAGTGACAGGTTACCCGACTGACAGTGTCTGCAGACTAGTTGCCAAGAAACTAGGGACATGGGTGACTTCATTGGACAACACTAACCAGTGCACATTCGCCACAGGCAACACATATCCAGAGTTGTGTATGCCGTGAGGAATTTGGAGGTCCGCACGATCGGGTATCAGTTTCAATACTCAGCAATTGGGTTATAGGCAGTGAATCACTCAGTGACAAGGTTCAGCAAATTTTGTGACCATACAAACTGTCATATCCCTCATGGAATGCCAAGTTTTGATCTCTCCCTTCACTACATATTACGTACTGCTTAGATAGGCAGTGTTGTGTTGTAATATTGGATGAACAAATGCCCTCATACGATTATCATAATCGATATTAAGTAAGGAAACTCGAGAGAGTATTCCAAGGCTTAATAACTGAATGTATTTTGAAAATTATTGTAGGCTCAAACTTATATTCTGAATGTTCCTAATATTCTATTGCTGAGGCCACTATATTGAGAGAATTTTTATGCTCATTAAGGTCATAGACACCCATATCCCTGTTATTACTGTTCGATTGAGCTCAGGCCAGTATTATCTGATTTGGAATATTTCACCTCGCTGTATCTAGTCTAAGTTGTTGTAACTCTTCATTGTCGCTAATGTCCTCTATGTGAACTCCTATTCTTTGAACCGCTTCCATGGCATCCATTTGCGTCATAAGACCTCTGACTACCTCTGCATGTTCAGGCACCTGACCTCTAGTTCTTCTTATTCGACCCCATCCTCTCCAGGCCATGTTGTTTGTAGATCTTTTTGTCAACATAATGAACCACAACTCTGATACCACTTAGCATAGATGAAATCCCGTGTGTCTTATCAGACAAAGTGGGTATGCAGCCAAAACCCAGAACAAGCTAATACCTTCAGGTCTCAAATAAAAAGAAAAGGCAAGAAAAAAGAAATGATCTACACACAAAGACAATGGCTGTTAGAGAATAGCATAGAGCCCAGCAAGCACAAATAGATAATATGAACACAAAATGTCACTCATGCAAAACAGAAACACAATGGCAAATTACTGATTCTATTAGATTTTAAATCTTGTTCACAGACATCCTTTGAAGGGTAATTACCCCTTAATCTTGCTCTCTCTATTCTCTAGCTCCTACACTACTACCCTGGTACTCAGCTTCTTTTGCAACCACCAAGCATTCTTTTTATTTGTACGACGATTAGGAGGATGAGCATGTCACTGAGATTCAGCCTTAGACACAGGGAGAAAGGATGACTCTAGTCTTCCATGACCTATCTTAGGTGTACTCGTAGGAGGACATAGGCTGCTATGAGTCTATTTTGATGTGTTTGAACTTTTGATTCCACGAATTTCATGTTCTGTTAATATTGTAGACATTTGACAATGACACTATATTTCTATTATGTTATTTAGTTTAACTAATTTCCTTCATAAATTCACATTTATACTTATATAATCTATGCAAAGTTGTGTATGTGTGCAAAGTAGCTTGAATTTATCTAACTTATTGAGTACTTGATGTTAATTGACTAAACGATGAATAAGAAAAAACGACTCTAGTCTTCCATGACCTATCTTAGGTGTACTCGTAGGAGGACATAGGCTGCTATGAGTCTATTTTGATGTGTTTGAACTTTTGATTCCACGAATTTCATGTTCTGTTAATATTGTAGACATTTGACAATGACACTATATTTCTATTATGTTATTTAGTTTAACTAATTTCCTTCATAAATTCACATTTATACTTATATAATCTATGCAAAGTTGTGTATGTGTGCAAAGTAGCTTGAATTTATCTAACTTATTGAGTACTTGATGTTAATTGACTAAACGATGAATAAGAAAAAATTTAAATCCTTAAAAATCTTTGAATTTCTTAGGTTTTTCAATTTGTCAAGTCTGAGTCTAAGCTTGATCTCGGCTTACCGCGTCCAAGCCTTGTAACAACAAGAATTTGGAACTCAAACAATGCATTCAAGAATAACATTTAGTTTTAGACTTTTAGTCTTTTAGTAAAAAACATGAAAAAATAAAAAATAAAACAAAGTTGTAAAAATATTACTCTCTGCTTGATGAATCTTGATCTTCTCCTCTTGCTCCTCTTAATATTGCAGTCACTTCTAATCACTCTTTCAAACTCTTTTTCTCCTTCCTCTCAACTGTTGCAAAAATATGAATGCCAAATGAAGTATATGAGCCTTATGAAGGCTTAGTGGGCCCTATATGGGACCCACATCACTCTAGGGTTCCTTAGGAACCAATTAGAATAAAATAAAATGAAAAAACCATTTTTTGCCCCTACGGATTACCTATCTCAAGAATGTACCTGCACCTGGTAATCTGAGATTTTAGATCGGGTGCACGTCCCTAGGTTTCACTGTATACTCTCCAGTGAACTTCACTTTATGGTCATTTGGGTAAAGGGATGAGAATGTGTAAAGGCCTAAAGAAGATGGGGTTGTCTCCCACAAAAATAGAACCATTTCTAAACGAAAAAGAAGAGGCTGATAAAATGGTTCTAAGAGAAAAACAAAGTGCTTATATAGGTGGAGCCGAAAAAGACAAACAATGAATTTACCAACTAATACAATAGTGGTCCCCAAACATCCTATCTTGCCTATACTGAAAGATGAAGATAAAGTACAAATTACCACCCGTGAAAGAGGTCCATTGGACAAGGCAAGAGATATTAATATTACAAAACAAAAAATTCTACATTCCCTCTATGTCAATGGTCTTCTTATCAACTTAGTGAGATCACCATATTGGCAAGATATGGTCTTGGCAATCACTAGTGTGCCTCCCGATTTCACAAGTCCTGGCTATCAAAAGGTGTAACATCTTATTGCAAAGAGAGAAAAATGTAATGAAGAACCCTATTCAACAAATTAGACTCTTGAATTGAATCAAATGTTTCTATTGTTACCAATGGATAGAAAGATATCTAAAACCATCCATTGATAAGAAGTCGTTGCAATGTCCCCTAAAGGGGCAATACTTTTTAGGGTAATTGATTGTGATGGGAAAGTGAAAGATGAAGAGTTCATTTACAGAATCCTCAATGAGTTCATAGAGATGGCAAGTAATGAGAATATGGTCCAACTAATTACAGGAAATGCAAAAGATTATAGGGAAATAGGTGCTTTGGTTAAGACAAGATATAAACACATTATTGGACACTATACACTCCCTCTACTTGGTGATGCAACAAATTGGTACTCAATGAGAGGGGTGAAACACATATATGAAGAGGGAAGAAAATCCAGATGTTTGTGACGAACTGCCAAATGTCACAAGCAATGTTCAAATATTTCTCGAGATTGGAGTTGTTGAAGGTAAATTCTATTTATTTATTTAACTTTATTTATGTCATGCTCAATATCAATTTGAATATAATTTTTTATTTTTATTTTTTGTGTTATTTACATATTGTTATTAACTTGCTATTAACATGATCCTCTAGGTTGTTAAGACCTGATTTGCATCTCATACAACTTACATGAGACAACTTTTGAAGGTGCGAGAGGCATTGGGTCAAATGGTTATATATGAAACCAATGGGGTGTATAGAAGGCTTCAAATTTAGAGAGTGCCCAAATGTTTAAGTCAGTGGTCTTGGATGACAATTGGTGGGCTCGTGTGGAATATGTATTTGAATTCACCAAGCCTATCATGACTATGCTCTGATTTGCTGATACAAATGCAACTTGTTTGAGGGTTCTCGACAATGGTATTACACAATGGTAGAGAAAGTAAAATTGGCAATACAAAAAAATGAGGATGACTCCATCGAATGTGAAGCCTTTTGCAAAAAAGGTGGAATCAATCATTCATCTTTAGAGGAGAAAGAAAATCACACTATTGCCCCTATTTGCATATGCCCTATCTCTAAGGCACAATAGCAAGAAATTAGTTTCTATGCCAAGTAGATTAGCACCATATAAAGATGTTGACGTTGCTAATGGGTACAAGTGGGCATTTTCTAGACTCTTCCAAGACAAAGTGGAGAAAGTTAGGATAGAATTTGGCATGTTTGCTTCAAGAAGTTGTACTCCAAACAGAATTAGTGACAGATACGACATAGACATTGCACGGTGGTACGTCCATGGTCACAGTTTTGTGTAACTATAACCTCTTGAAATCAAGATTATCTCACAAGTAAATGTTTTATGTTTTTTTAACAACTTGTATTCTACAACTTAGTACTTAACATTGTTTAATTTACTTTGTATTTTTTTTTTGTTCTTTTTTTGTCCAAGTTGCAAGTTCTTCTACCGTTGGACAGAACTAGAGTACTACTCCTTTATCCACTCAATGAAGTGCAACCTGTTGGGTTCTAAAAAAAGTTGGAGACTTGGTTTATATTCATTCCAACTTACACCTTCTATCACGTAAGGATCTCCACTACAAGGATAGGGTGGTGAAGCTTTGTGTATAGCCCTTGAGTGTGTCAACTTGGATGCAACCATTGAGGATCTTACCAGACTCACTATGGCTTATGATGATGATGGCTTCTCTACACATGGTGCATCTAGTGCGAGTGGAACCATTTTGGGTTTAAATGATCTTGAACTGTAGCAGCTGAAGATGAAAATCCAATATGACTATATTTTTTTAAACACTTTTGATGATTGGTGAACCTTGAACTATATTTTGTAATTGTAATATGTTTTTTGATTTTCATTGGAATTGTTTACATAGACACGTAGACACATATGATATAGCTTATTTGAATTCTTGTGAACTATCAACTGTCATTTAATATTTATTGGGCTTTGGCTTTGCTCAATGATGAAGTATCATATTATCAAATGATTTGGTTTTGTATACTTCTTAGTATACAAATATATATTTTAAGTGTATATATATATATATATATTCAAACAAATACAAAACCCTAAAAAAAATCATGCATCCACATACCCAATTGTCATACTTGCATCGGTATCTGCATAGGAACCAGTAAATCAGGGCTTCCTTGTTCATAGATGTTGAGTCTTTGAGATATATTGTGCATATCATAGAGAATTGATATGATATGACAGGCTTCCCAAGAGGGCTGGTAAACCAAAGTCAAGGTAAGATCGGCTCCCAGGAGCAGTGGTAACCTGAACTTAAAGGAAAGATTGGCTTTCAGGAGCATTGGTAAACCAAAGGTAAAGTATTGACTCCTTGGGTGTCTTAGGTAAAGGTTTGAATGGCAGGGAGATTCAGGTAATAAGCAAGTTGGCAATGCTTTGAAGCTGTTAAGGTTGAGATTAAGAATGCTAGTGATGTCACGAACCTGGATAGTGGTCTGGTTGATACTTACAATGACAAACCTGGGGTGAGGATTTACTTTTAATCTTCACCACTATTAAGGCTGTAGGAAGAAGCATGAAGGATTTCATGAGTAATTGCTTCCATTTCTTTTCAGTCTCTACCAAAAACTTCCAGCTGTTGGAAATGTAGTGCTGTCTGCTTTTATCATCCTTTATAAGTACCAATATTAGATTACACTTCTTGAATGTAGATCAATCAAAATAACAGTTTTATTTTTAATTTTTCGAATATCACAGATAAGGTTGTTGAGATGTCCTTATTACTAATAATTACTGAGTCCAACATAGGAAGATGCAGGTAGCATGTTAGGGACTTGCACCAATATAGATGCTTACAAGAATATTATTTTGGGGTAGTTGAATTCATAGCCTTCAGTTTCTCTGAGTAATTTATCATTGTGGCTTTTATCAACTAATTACTAGATTTTACTTAATAGAACTAATCACATAATGTAACTTCGGTTTGTTCCAACTCAGAATTTCAGTTTTCATAATTAATCTATACATAAGTTTCAGAAGTACTGAAGCCAATAGTAATTGCATTCTATTCATAAAGATCAGATGTCACTCTGATTTTATATCTATTATAACAACATTTAAAATGTTTAAAAATCATACTAATTACGTGATGCATGTATTTACTTTGTTCCAACTTCAGAACTTTTGTCTCCAGAATTTATCCATATACATTTAATTGTTTCAAATGAATATGGAACTTAGAAAACAAGTTTCAATGATACCATACAGATTATATTTATGAATTGTGTGAATATACTGTAAAATTTACACATAATTAAGCGGTAGAAACCAAAGTATCTGTTAAACTTTTAGCAAAGAAAACCACTAAATATTTCCTTGCTAGAACTATAGGCATATTTATTTTCTTTCATTTCAGAGAGCAATTAGTTACCTTGATGCCACACGAACATTGTACTCCTTTCCTGGATGGTAAAATTCAGCCAGACCCCAATCTATGAGGCGAAGCTTCCGTGATTCGTGGTCTATCATTACATTATGAGGTTTAACATCACGATGCATAATCCCCTGTGAGTGGCAGTAATCTAAAGCCTGTACAGAAAAAAAAAGTTGATTTAACGATAAACAAAATACAAGATTTAGTATGATATTTTGTGACTGGCATGCAATGACCACTATCTAAACTGAAGAAACAATACTGGCATCAAAGATTTTGAACAACACAAAAGAATAGTAATCCACAAATGATAAAAAGAACAATGACATTATGTAACCACCCAAGATGTCCAAATTAGCCCCATGAGAGAGACTCATAAACATTTCAAGTTAGAGAAGCAAATTAAATGTGCCAAACAAATTTCGACAGAGTGGATTAAAAATTTCTCTATTTCTGAAAGCATGTGCCAATCACCATGTAAGGTGAAGAAATGACATTGTCATTTAAGAATCGAAATTCGAACACAACTACATCATGAACCACAAGACAAATCTAAGTACTTTGTATAGTAATCAAAATAGTTCCATGACTCGGACTCAGCTATTGACTCGGCAAGGTTGACTCGACTCGTGACTCAGCAAAATGAAAAAACTCTTGAGATTTAGAGATTTCCACCAATTTAAAACTTGTTTCATGCACCCATTATTGAATAAAGCTTAAAGACACTATATCATCATCAAATAGAAGCAAATTTGATCACATACCTAAACATCTATCACATAAGGACAGGCAAGGAAAATATGTGTATGACATGTAGTAGTTGCTAACTATTACATTGCCATATATTTTTTCCATCTCTGTACATGTCTTCAACAAATACAAGATCGCTGCTAAAGAGTGGAAAATCATGTAAATGTATTATTGGAATTAGCAGAGTTCCCCGGGGATGCGTCCCCCCAAAAAAAGCCTGTGTTTCAGGGACAGGGACTTCATTGGGGACATGCATCAGTCCCCAATTTTTTAACACACAATATTTCAAAAAAAAACAAAAATGTTTTGCCATCCCTGTTTCCTGTCCCCCCCGCCCCCGTCCCAAAATCGGGAAAACATTTTGCCGTCCTGGAAACCCGTCCCGCTGTCCCCTGCCGTCCCCGTCCCAAAAACTTGGGGGAACATAGGAAATTAGTATACAAAATAACACTAAGACAATCTCTATTGTACTCTAGTTGATTGAACGTGCAATGCACTATTTTCTGGGCTATGCCTTGCATCTTGCACTTTCCATAGCTTAGTGATTGATGCAAATTTACTGCATTAACCATATAATGTTGAAGTTGGGGGCTCACAGACAAGCATTGCAGCTTCTTCCTCACGCATATTACAGTAAGTATAATACTATAAACTATTGTAGCTTTAAGATAAAGAAATCTCTTTCTGCAATATGCATGGATCATGACTGTCAGACTGGCGAGACATGGCATGACCCGCATGACTTCGCCGAGTCATGTGGGTCAAGGCCCATGATCCGCCAAGTCATGGCGATGGGTCATGAAAACCCGCCAGCGACTACAAGGCCCACGACCCACCTAAACTTGCATGACTCGCCACAAGTTATGGAACACAGGAACTTATGCAGAAGAAAAAAGAAAATAAGTTATATTAAAACCCAAAAATGACCAAATTATAGCTCCCCAAAGGATGAACTCAAGCATATATGTTACAAAGTAAATTGAGATTGTGCCAAATCAAGCATTCAACAACTAAAAATGAAGTACCTAAAAGTTAGTGTTCCTTCAACTTTCAGAAATGGGGAGTATGCTTGGACAGAGGGACTGGGTTTGGAGTGCAGCAAATTGTTTTCCATTTTATAGGACAGTGCAGAATGGCTTCCAAAAGACATAATCAAAAATAGTATATGAAATTTTTTTAATATAAATTATTATTTTTGTCTGCATGCATTTGGTCCTTTAAACCTTGCAAGATTTAATTATTAGAAAAATCATAACATTAATTTATTTTTGCCAAAGCAATTATCAGAAAAAAAATTATGCAGTTTCAAGCCTGAAGTTTTAAATGCAAAATATATTTTTTTTCTGCATGCATCTGTTCCTTTAAACCTTGCAATATTTATTTATAAGAAAAATCATAGAATAATTTAATTTTGCCAAAGCAATTATCAGCAAAATTTTGTGCAGTTTCAAGCCTGACAAGCTAATAGAACAATAGAAACATAAGTCCTGTTCACATTACCTGAAGCTCCGGAGATGGCCTAAAATTCCCAGCAACAATTGTCACTTAACTGACTCTCGCCACCAAAGCAGATTATTTACTGACAACACCCAAATATTGATGACATGCCTTCTTCTCTTCAATCTCCATTTTAATTGTTGTCATAAACAGCAACCTCGCAGAGTCTTCAAGAAGCCATTTCAACAATGGTGAAAGAGTGGCAAAATTACAGAAAAAGGGCAGTTCAAAATAGTTTACAGTTAGATCTATGCTAGAGTTTGTGTAAACTGACACAACAATCATGTACCCCAGTTTCTTCAATACAGATTCTATTTGCAAATAAAATTTATCTATATCAATTGTAACTTCGTTTATCCAATGTGCTCACAAGTTTGAACCTCTTCACATTGATGCTCCTGGCATTCATGCCAGATCACTTACTGCCGATAAAGTTCTGGACCCTTGCCAGTGTGGTCGTGGGTTTTGTATCCCTGCTGATCTACTGTTCCCACAGGTCAAGACTATATGTGTTGATGCTGTTCTTCATGCCAGGACCCTGTTTGTTGCCTCGCCTGGTAGGGGAAGGTTAAAAATCCCACTCAACAATCAATAAAAAAAATCAAAATCAAGCCAATGGATGCCCATGACAACAATCACAAGATCAGCAATCTTAAAGCAATGAATAAAGTATCAAAACAATTAAGATCTAACAAAAGGATCGTGATGCACGCACGATTTTATGTGGAAACCCTTGTGAGAGATAATCACAGCAAAATATTGCTTTTATAAAGAACATACAACTTAGTAGGCACCAATCTGTAGGAGACACCAATCAGCAGGGGACTACAATCTCTTGAGTAAAAGGCTCCAACCTCAGATCCCACCAAGTAGAAGGCACTAGCCTTCAAAATGTTAAGTGTTCATTATGTAGTTGGATCTGCTCTAGATCCACTTCAAGGTCTTCAACAAAATTTGTTTTGAGCTTCTAAAAGCTCAACCCAAATCTGCAATAATCTTTTTCAATGGATGCTCTCAAATTTAAAATATAGCTTCCCAAAAATTCTGCCTTAAACCTGCTCATTATGTCTGAAATAAGCCTTCAAAATCTGTTAACAAATGTCCGAGTCTGATTCAGGTCTGCTGCAAGCTTGTTTTTTAAATTTTGCTCTTAAATTTCTTCAAAATCAGCTTTGTATTCAAATGATATTCAATGAATGTATGTATATAAATGTCCACCCAACTCTTCTTGTACACATCAGGAAGGGCACCACCGTCTCTAGGGTCGGCCCTTGTTTTTTATTAAAATTTTCTCAGCACCACCCTAAAAAAGCCAAAAAAAATTCACATAAAAATGAGCAACTCATTAGGGAGATTCATCCAAAACTTATATATATTAATTTTCCACATTTGAATCTGGATTAGGATGGCATAAATTTGGAGATCTCTGTGCCACTTATTTGCCCTTTCACATCAATGACAATTAATCGCACAATTTCCCCCTTTGTCAACGACGAAAACTTTATAGAAAATAATCTTCCAACTGGCTGACTTTGTTGCTCCCCTTACTCAACTTCTACACCTCTAACATTGACAACAAAGGGCATCCAGGACTAACTAAATAAGATAATAAAGAGCTCCCCCTAACCAAATCTGGATTAGGATGGCATAAATTTGGAGATCTCTGTGCCACTTATTTGCCCTTTCACATCAATGACAATTAATCGCACAATTTCCCCCTTTGTCAACGACGAAAACTTTATAGAAAATAATCTTCCAACTGGCTGACTTTGTTGCTCCCATTACTCAACTTCTACACCTCTAACATTGACAACAAAGGGCATCCAGGACTAACTAAATAAGATAATAAAGAGCTCCCCCTAACCAAATGCTTCTCATGAGAGCTTACTAAATGGATGAGGATGACATCACTACCAATCATAGTTCCCAAACTCGCCACGAGTTCAGCAAGTTGTCCAAGTTGACGAGTCATGTAGACCAAAATGAATCATGATAACTCATTTCCATGACTCGTGAGTCATGCGAATTATGGCATAACTTGCCAAGTTTGAGCTCCATGACTCGCACCAACATTAGCCATATTTACCCAACATTGTTTTTCACTTGTCATCTATTTAGCCCTATAAGCCATTCTATTTACAAGGAAAGAAAAGAAGAGGTCATAGGTTGAATAATCTTGTCTTTGTTTATTACAACCTTGTCTTAGGACTAGATAGAGTTTGGACACTAAATCCTCTTTGATCACTCTAGCAAGGATCAATCCAAAGTCAAAATGGTTCATTGAGTCTACCAATCTTGTCTCCATTGAGGACCATGAGTGGATTAACCAAGTAGACAGAGAAGTTGAGGCTATGGCTCTGGCAGAGGAGGATTAATCTGATCAGGCACATGCACAACTGATCTTGATAATTGAGGCACCTAACAAGCAGAGTTACAGCTACTCATTCATCCAAGACATACCTTAGACACCTTTGTAGGAGGCAATCAGACTACTAGGAGGCTGAGGCTTATTACAATAATAGATAAGTCGTCTATTATTAGTTAATGGTTATCTATTGTAAATATCTAATAAGCTTTAGTTTGCTTTCATTTTTTGCTTTCTCTAGAATAGAATGTTTATATTCTTTACGATCGTTTCCTAAGGAAACATCGTCTCATTCTTTTGTATAAATTGACCTTTCAGTCGTCGTTAATATCAAGCAAGTATTTACCAATTACCTCGTAATATGGTATCAAAGCATATTTCTTAATTCTTTTGAAAATTATAATTTCTTTTCTGAAATTATCAGAGTCAATTTTCGAAATTATTTTGTGATCCTTGCTTCCTAATCTCAAAACCCTGAGATTTTCAAACTAGGGTTTTTGTCTGAGTTTTTCGAAAATCGTGGATTTTTTTCTAGAAAAGACGCAAATCGCGGATTGGAGAAATCAAAGACCAATCTGCCCTAACCATGACTTCAACAAAACACATGTTTCTACTGCATGATTTTTTGCAATCACAAATTTTCTTTGGCCACCGGATTTGTGATTGGAAATGTCTTATTTCTTGGCCGGATTCATTTACAAAATCGCGGAAAAAAGGTCTGCGTTTTTGGTTGTCATTTTTAGACGGCTCTGCGTTTGTTACAACCACCTAAAACTGCATTATCCGCCCCTTTTTGGAGGTCAAAGACAATCATTCTTGTTTGATGGGTCTATGTTTTTTATCCATTTTATCCAAATCGACCATTTTATCCACGTAATCGCCATTTTTTCTGCACTCAAGACCTCCATGGCTATTGACTGGTTTTTTTTGCTTGAAACCCTAATTTTTGGGGTCGGACAAATTTTTTGATTGCAAATTCTTGTGGGTTTTCGAGAGCTCAACTAGGTTGCCATCCATTTTTTCTGGGTGCCTTGTTTTTTGTGCCTTGATTTTCAAACCAGCAGATCCAGAAACCGACAGCATATTCCTTCTGGGCTTTTCAAGCTCTCTGCTAAGATGGCTGCTCAAACTTGCTCTTATCCTTCTGAAAGGATTTTGCGGCAAAGGCTTGCTCTGTGGAGGTGGAACTGGAGCTGCTACCAAACTGTTGTTTCCATCGATCTTGCTCCAGCACCAAATGGTTCGAAAAAGAACATTCAATGCAACTACTGCCACAAGTTTAGACACATGAAGGTTGTCAGAAATGCTTAGGTGCACAGTCTAAGCAATCAGATTCGTAGCCCAAAGCGAACAGTGCAAAGCACACTAAGCAGGCGGAATCTGTCTTTTATGCCTTCATGGCTAAAAGACCTGCAGATCATGTGAAGTCATCTACCTAGTACATTGATTCAAGTGCCTCTCGTCATTTCACTCACCGCAAAGACTGGTTTACTGACTATCAGCCTTATTCAGACTCTATTATTTTGGGTGGCGGAGAAGAGTACATGGTTATCGGTAAAGGTAACATTTAGATTCAGTCTGTTTGGAGGAATCTCATATTCCTTGATGTGTACTATGTTCCAGGGATGGAACTAAATCTACTCTCAGTCAATCAGCTGCTGTGATATTCTCCACACTTGGCAGTCACCTTCAGTTCACATCAGTACACCATCACTGATCGGGCGACTAAGTCTACTGTTGCAGTGGGTCTTGGGGATCATGGTCTTTTCAAACTTACTGATTCTGGTGATTCTCAAGACTTAGCTATGGCTGCTCGATGATCTTCTGTCAACACACTTTGGCATCAGAAATATGGGCACTCAAATGTGCATTATCTCTCACAACTTGCTCGAGATGAGCTTGTTCTTGGATTGCCAGAGATTCAGACTCAACACTTGGGAGTTTGTGATGCATGTCAAGCTAGGAAGCAACATCGACACCTTTCACCAGTGGCGATTCATGGAGAGCTTCTCAGGTACTTCAACTTGTTCATGCCGATATCTGCGGCCCTATGGCCACTCCTATTCTTGGGTCCAAGTATTTTCTATTGTTTGTTGATGACTTCAGTAGAAAAATGTGGGTGTATTTCCTTAAAAAGAAATCAGATACATTTCCTGTATTTCAGAAGTTTAAACCTTTAGTTGAAAAAGAGTCTGGGAAATTTATGACTATCATTACTCTTAGATCAGACAATGGGGGAGAATTTTGTTCTAATGCTTTCTCCAATTTCTTGGGTACACATGGCATCAAACGCCAATTAACCACACCCCACATGCCACAACAGAACAGTGTAGTTGAATGTCAGAACAAGAAAATCACTGAGATGGCTCGTTCCATGCTCGAACACAGACATGTTCCGAAGCAATTTTGAGCAGAAGCAGTTAATGCTGCAATTTATCTATTGAATCGGTCACCCACAGTGGCGGTCAAAGGTAAAACTCCAGAAGAGACCTGGTTAGGTCGCAAGCCCAAAATCAGTCACCTGAAGGTTTTTGGCTCCCTTGCTTTTGTTTGGATCCCTCATGCGTCACGCACCAAGTTGGATGCCAAGAATCAGAAATTGATGCTTGCTGGATATAGCAGTCTTCACAAAGCCTACCACCTGATCGATGTTGAGACATCTCGTCTCAACTACAGTCGTGATGTAGTCTTTGATGAGCAGTGAGGACAATTCATGTCTGTTTCTCATGTTCCTGATCCAGCAGACCAACCTATGATGGCTCATGATTTGGGAGTTCGGCTTCCATTAGGTCCACCTGATGGGAGGGCTCCAGTAGCCCCTATAGCTCCAGTTATTCTAGTGATAACAGTACAGAAACCTCCGGCTTCTCCTGCAGGATCACCTCGCTTTGTAGATGCTTCACCTGAGTTTGATCCTGATGATGAGGACCCTGCTGATCAAGCATCTCCTAGTACTATTGTTGGTCATTCTCCTGTCTGGCCTAAGTGGTGGGCTGAGACACTTGCTGATCTTTGTGATGATGAGCTCATTGATGGGAGAACTGCTTGAAAAAAGAGCAAAACTACAAATGTTGTTAACTTTGTTCTTATGGGCAACATTCATAATGTGTTTGAACCTCAAACATATTCCGAGGCTAAAGGAATTCCAGAGTGGGAACAGGCCATGACATTTGAACACCAGAGCCTGTTGAAGAACAACACTTGGGTCCTTTTTTATCTTCCACCAAGTAAGAAACTCATTGGCAGCAAATGGGTCTACAAAATCAAATACAAATTAGATGGTTCTTTGGATAAGTACAAAGCTCGTTTAGTGGCGAAGGGCTTTTCTCAACATCAAGGCATTTGATTATGAGGAGACCTTTGCTCCTACTGCAAAGATGAGCACCATCAAATTAGTCCTAGCCATGGCAGCACAGTTTGGCTAGAAGGTCCATCAGATGGATGTCAAGAGTGCTTTCCTGAATGGTGATCTCCATGAAGAGGTCTACATGATGCAACCTCTTGGTTTCAAGGTTGCTGGTAAAGACCATCAGGTTCTCAGATTGGTAAAAGCTCTCTATGGCTTGAAGCAAGCCCCTCGGGCATGGTACATCAAGATTGATAAGTACCTTATTGATCAAGGCTTCGAGAGGAGTTTTCCAGACTCAAATTTGTACATCAAGACTACTGACAATGACATCATTCATTTGGTTATTTATGTGGATGATCTGATCATCACTAGCCGTTCGGCATCTTTGATTCAGGGAATCAAACAGAATTTATGCCAATCTTTTAATATGACTGACTTTGGGCTCATGCATTATTGCCTAGGTGTTGAAGTTTAGCAACAGTCTTCTAGTATATTCATCTCTCAGTCTAAATATGCCAGGGCCCTATTAGACAAATTTTGAATGCAAGATTGCAAACCTGCATCTACACCTATGGAGAAAGGTCTCAAGTTATCAGCAAAGTCTGATTCTCCTTCCGTTGATGATACTACATACAGGCAACTAGTAGGGAACCTCATCTACCTCTCTGCTACTAGGCCTAATATCAGTTTTGCACTCAAGCTATATTTCACGCTTTATGACAGCTCATAAGGCTAATCATTGGATGGCAGCAAAGCGTGTGCTTCGTTATGTAAAGGGCACTTTAGATTATGGACTTTTGTACTCTCAAAGTTCGAATCCTAAACTCAGTGGGTTCACAGATTCAGATTGGGCAGGCTCTGTTGATGATAAGAAATCAACTTCTGGATATGTGTTTAGTTTGGGATCCGATGCAGTCACAAGGACCAGTAATAAACAACAGGCAATTTCTCTCTCTTCTACAGAGGTTGAATATAGAGGGACTGTTAAGGCAGGATGTGAAGTTGTTTGGCTTCGTCGGATGCTTGGGGATATGCAGATGTCACCAACACAACCGACTACTTTGTTTGTTGATAACAAAGGCGTTATCAAGTTAGCACGAAATCCAATCTTCCATGAACGAACCAAGCATGTGGATGTTCACTGTTATTACATACGACAGTTGGTTGAAGACAGGATTATAGATTTGCAGTATGTTCCTACCACAGATTAGACTGCACACATTCTCACCAAGCCTCTTGGTCCTGATAAGTTTGTCAAATTCAAAGGACAACTTGGTGTGCTAGATAGATTAACCATTAAGGGAGGGTACTACAATAATAGATAAGTCATCTATTATTAGTTAATGTTATCTATTGTAAATATCTCATAAGATTTAGTTTGCTTTCGTTTTTTGCTTTCTCTAGAATAGAATGTTTCTATTCTTTACGATTGTTTCCTAAGGAAACATCGTCTCATTCTTTTGTATAAATTGACCTTTTGGTCTCTATTAATATCAAGCAAGTATTTACCAATTACCTCGTATAAGGCTGAGATTGTACTAGAGCCTGAGCCATAAAGAAATTTTGATGTCACGGATTTTATATACATTTCACAATATTTATAATTATATATCTCTATGTTTTCTCTTTACTTCGGCTACAATTTATGTTTGTATTTATGTAATGGACGTATGTTCATGTCTTGTGATCAAAAAGCTTTCTATTTGATGATGTTCTAGTGTCTTTAAGATTTATGCAATAATGGGTGCATAAAAAAAGTTATAAATCGTTAAAAATCTCTAAATTTCAAGGGTTTTTAGCAGAGTCAATGTTGAGTCATAGTTTGGTCATGAGTCAAGTCAGCCTTGCCAAGTCCAAGTCCGACTCAAGTACATAAAGGTCTCTTGTGGGAGGGGTTTTGTAAAGATGTTGGCAGCATGCTCCTCCGTAGCAACATACTCCAACTTAACTTGTTGCTCAAGTACTTGCTCCCTCACGAAATGGTTAATTAATCGAAATTGCTTTTCTCCTTCGCTGCGTTATTGGATTCTCCGAATTGTTAATGGCACCTGTATTATCATTACTGGATTCTATTGGAAGTTTGACATTTTTATTGTATCAAACACATCTAATTAAAATTGTGTGAAAGAGTATTTGACAAGTAATGCACATTTGTTTGTGAACCTAGCCAAATTAATTCCACATGAAAACTACAGTATTTGTTTAAATAGGAAATATTTATGAAGAATACTAAATCACGCAATTTGGAACCTATTACATAAAAATCAAGTCAATTATTTATTGTTAATCAATCTCAAAATAGTAAAGGACAGAATAGTTAGTTTCTGCCATTTTGGCTACTAAGGCAGTTGACCTAGAGACGAGCTCAGTCCTTTGCAAGTTTGCAAAGCTCTTCAGATTTATAAAAGATGTTTCGGCTATGGCCCCACTTATCATTTATAAAACACGATCAAAAGATTCAAAACTATGATGCTCAGATAAACTGAAAAAGTACACCAGCACTCAAGAAAAGCTCCAAAACTGAACCAATCTTGAACAACACTTCAAGAAGTCGCACCACATGACAAAACCACAATACCCACATCAAAATACCATAAATATCTCCATCTAACCTCAAACAAAAAATCACCAAAAAAGCAAAAATCATTGTAAATTTTGAACCACAAACACGAACCAGCTAGGGTGGGTCTCTCACCACTTAAACCACAAGACAAGGGTTTTCATCCTCAACCAGCAAAAGAAAAACTCTTAGTTACCAAATGCAAACTTTGGGCCTATGTGCCGAATCCAGATGCATACCAAGTTTGGAAGCGCAATCCGGGTGCGCTCCAGACACATCCAAGATTGTGGGTGTGATTAGGAGCATACGCAGGACCAAAAGGCTTTGTCAGTGATAAAACTGAATGTTAAAAAAAAATTCCAATGTTTTCTTTGGCTAGAAATACTAAAATGACCCATTATAAGGCCATTAAACCTAATAGCATGTCATTTGTTTGCTCTTTTTCTCTCAACTCATTTTGTTTCCATATTGGCATTTCAAAGGGCAAGTGGTTTTTTTTGAGGGAGAACATTCATGGAGTGTCATATAGCTTTCACAAAGGAGACTTAAGCATCTAAGGAAAGCATTTAACCTATTTCTTTAGTCTTTTAATGAAACTTTTAAATAGTTTGATGAAATTTTCCAAGCTTTTCTTTTTCTAAATTCAGATTTTTTATGAAAACCAGAAACAAGTTTACATCTGTTATAATTTTGTTGTATCTTCATTTTGCACTTGTATGCTCACGTGTTAGTTTTTTTCTAATTTTTTAATTAAGTAATTTCTTATAATAGCAAAATATCAGATTGCAAGAATGGCCAGTGGCAGTAGTCATTACAATGGGTGACGAAGGAGACAAAAGATTCAATATTTACAAAGGAACTCCACTATAGAGACATACCACAAGGCTTTTACAAATTCCAAGAGGTGGGCAATATATTTGAGTGTGTAACGTTTGCAGTGAAAAATTTAATTGCTCTTGTTCTTGAGTGAAACTTCACCTTATCGGCCCTACTAGTAAAGGGATTGGAATGTGCGAGGGTGGGAAGAGGAAGGGGTTTGTCTCTCATGGAAATAGCAAATTTCATAAAAGAACAAGAAAATGCTGAAAAATGATTGCAAATAGAAAACAAAGTGCTTATATTTTCTAAAAGAATAAAACAATGAATTTATCCACTTATATAGTGTCGACCTCCAAACATCCCTTCTTGCCTATAGCCTCTAAGAAAGTAGAGGATGAAATTGAGATTTCAACTTTCAAGGGAGGACCATTGAATAAGGCATTTTAGATCGTAGCAAGAGACATTAAATTGAACAACAAAATGGCACTTTCAATCTATGCCAATGGTCTTCCATTCAACTCAGTAAGATAACCAAGACGATGATGATCCATATGTTTGTGACGAAACACCATATGTCACAAGCAATTTTCATAACTTTCTTGAGATTGTAATTGTTAAACATAAATTTATTTAAATTAATTTACGTTTAGTTCAATATTTATATGTATTTAAATTTGTAATAATTTTAATGGTCAAATAGTTAGTACCAACTGTTGGTTCCCAAAACCGCAGATTGGAAATCCAAGAGCCTGCCACTTCCCTGATAAGACTTCTCAATCAGTTCTGGCCAACGAATGGGAATACTTCTCGATTCCCCTGCACTTAAGGCTCCGCTACATCCAAGCGGGTAAACCTTCACCTCAAACACTGACTGTCCGGTTCAAGGCTTTTATATAGCAAATTTAAACTTCTGGAGTTCTCCGGCTGGCAAGGTCCTCAAACTCGATCAAAATGAAAACTCGTTGCTGAATAATGATTGAATGTTTGAATAAGGTTTTAAAAATGAATCTGATGCTTGTAGAAGGAATATATAGATTTTCTAACTTCAATAATAAAAGACCAGTGCCTCTCCTCATCCGGGCGATAGAGTCAACTTCAGTCAATTATCACGTACAACTTTATAATGTGTTACCCACCTTACTACCAACAATTAAATAATTGAGATGCGACAGATCAAATATTATGCCATCTTAAATTAGTCCAGATTGAATTTTAACTCTTCTAGCAGGAAGACAAACTGGACGCAAATGCGGAAACAATTATTTATTTCACAATATCTGCGATGATCAAATTTAAAATGCTAAATGATCGTATCCACTTATCTGATATTTAATTTGAATACAAAATTTAAAATAATAATTATAAAGGATGATTCACCTGTAGTTTAAGTCTCCACGCCATTAATAATAAGCAAAAAACATTTTATTTTATTTATTAAAAATAAAATAACAAAATTTATATTACAAAGCCATAATAAGCCCCTTGTTCCTTCGTACAATAAATATAAATTACTCCTTGTGTGTGTAAAATGTTCGGATGTGTTATAATGTCTCCTTTGCTCAATGTTCTTATTATTATTATTTATATCTCTTCCTTCCTAAAGTCATGCCTTTTTTGAATAAAAGGTCATATCTTTTCTATATTTTTATCTTAAAAGGACCGTGACCTTTTGAAATTAAAAATCACATCCCTAAAAATAAATCGCACCTCCTTTGAATTACTAATCACGCCTTTTCAAGAATAAATTTTGGTGCCTTCAATAGTTTGAATGATTTTAGCATTTTAATTCTTTCCTTCAAAAATAATCTCGTGAATTTAAGTCATAGAACCTTGATGCCGATGGCTTCTATTATAATTTCTCTTCCATCGCATAAACTTCCATTACTTTGTACATGATGACTATCATTCCCTATGTGTTATACGGCTCTGGATGTGGGCGGCTTCATTTTTGGAGTTCGATTTTTTCTTTTCAGGGTGGGTCCATAATGGATTACTTGATCTCTTAGAGGTATGTTACGTATAGAATGTTGGGAGAACTGGAAGAGGATCATCACGAGATGCCATGCCAAACCTACTCATTCGACGTCTCTTTCTCAGGGGTGAACCCAGTTGGAATGTGCCGCTATTTATAGCTGCTGATGCCAGAGAGGAGAGGAACAGAATGGTGGGTTATGGATGATGACCAGCAATAATCTAATAATAGGGTCACGATAGAAGCAGCACGACACGAGGAGAGGCTATTGGCTCGGGGAGAGGAACTAGTATATAGAGGAGAGGACCGGCCTGCCGAGAAAAGCTTTCCTTTCCCCAGATGGAGAGAACATGACCGAATCAAGTCCACCCCAGCTTGCCTATAGAAGAGTAGGGGAGTCAATAGCTATATATACGCCGGGGCTGCCTAAACTATTATGGCGGTTTCAATGACCATTAACAGCAATGAAAGGTCCAAACCTTATAATTCCGGCCAATGGAAGTATTTGGGTTGCCACTGTGATCCGTATTTTCCACATGAACATCTTGTATTGACCTTTCATGTTTACCTTTGCTTCAATGTATTTTGCAGTCAAATCTTCACTTCTAGCAATGACGTCTGAGAATAAACTACTTCTATCTGTAGCTTCCATTCATATGCACTTACTGGAACGTGACTAAATTTTCTTGGCATGGAATACATTCATATTTCTTAACTCCACCGCTTAGGCCTTAATGGTGCCTCCATGATTTCTTCACCAGCCTGAAAGTCCTCTCTGTGCAGAACTACACATATTTATCAATATCTTTATGCAATTCATTTTACCAATCTTTATCATCGACTATGTGGCTTCTCTCTGTGATTTGGAATGAATGATGAAAGATGGTCCTTGATGGAGACATTGAAAACAAAAACCGGAGTAATTAAGCCCACAGGAGACATGCAGTCTAGCATATGAGCCACTAGCGCTCAGTTTGCATGCAGTTACTAACCCACATGCAGGCTTAAAAATTCCACTTGTATTACCAATAGCAACCAGACCTTGCATCTTCTAAATCGAGGAAAGAAACTCTTAACACTTATCCTGTCAACCTATGTGTCTTTCAGAATTTAGAAGCTAATATTTAGTCACTGTTGTGGCACGTAACTTCATCCGACCCAGGTAAGATTAGGATTCTCCCAATCTTATCCGCGTTTTCAAACATCCATACATGTTACAACAGCTGGAATTTATTGGGCATCTAGAATAACCCCACAATTTTAAAGGTAATTGATAAGCATTCCCATGCTGGCCAAGTATTTGAATCAATCCCATATCTGAATTCCTCTATACTTGATAAACAAATAGTTCCCAAACCTCAGATCCTCCAAAAGATTCTTGCTTAGTAACGAATTGTATTTTCTCTGTCCTAGTCCAGTATAGAGGCCTGACACGTGACTTCAATGGTAAGTGGCCATGATCTAAATCTCTCACATCAAGAATTACCTATGCTCAATATGCTTTAGGTTTCGCTTCTGATAGCTATTCCATGTATCAATTGGTAAGCCTCCTCATTATATATACACGTCCTTCTATTTGCAAGCTTCTAATCATTTGAACTGGTATGCAACTTCATATCTTCGCACAAGTTTGTTCATATGTGTTACTTTTTCTTCCAAAATTTGTTTCAATAACAATTCTCCTACTTGATTGCAATCGTGCATTGGAGCTTTCATAATCATAGCTAAAATATTTTGTAGTTTTCTTCAAAAGATGTAAGAGATAAATGATAGTAGATATCTTCCTTTGATCTTCCTCAACTTGAGCTCTATCAAGAAGCTTCTTTAAGGCTCTTCTTTCTTTCAACCTTTGGACACACTATATCCAACCTATCAGCTGCTTAATTGAAAACCTTCGGTTTTGAAAAATTGCTACAACTGCTAGAACTCTGTTATAGTAAAGTAATAATAGCATCCCCAACTTCCCTCAATTGTTTTGTGGTTAGAATATTTTAATATGACTAATTTTAATGCTAACAACTTTCATTTGCAATCCAACTAATGTTGTCGATGAGAATATTTGGCAATTTTATCTCCAACATTACTTCAAGAATAGAGGCGCAAAATTTTGCAAAATTTTGGGTTCCATCAGTGGCTCTTGCCGGGGACATAGGCTCCATGTGAGCATAATGAGATCTCAACTATCTCTGGAAGAGCAAACCAAGCATTCATGCTTATCATGATGCAAAGTGAAATTGGGTGGCCCCAGGCCCCCCAAAAAAGAACATAGATCCTTCCCTCTATCAAACACATAACTCTGATCATGTAACAGTTTGGATTTCCTGAATGCAATGCTGCTATTCCTGCAAGCAATACTTATTGCTTCCACCAGATTAATGCAGTCTTTGATATCCATCCCATGCTTAGCCTTTAAAGAATCATCAAATGCCTTGTGACCCTTGCTGAATGGAAGATGCCTGGAGTCACATTTTTGATCTGTCATAACTGCACCTAGATCAAGGTTTTGAATATCTCTTTGCACACAATCTGACCCCTCTTTACAAAAAGAATTCGAAGACAATTCGCATTCAAGAGACATAGCTTCACTTTGATCAAGTGGGATGCTTGGAAAATTTTCTTAACTACCCAACACATTCTCCTCATTATGCATGGTTGATTCTATCACTCCTTCACATATTTGCCGCAACTCCTGCTCATAGGATGAATTAGTGGATGTCTCACTCTCTGACTATTCAACTTCAAAATTAGGACTACTATCTTCATCATGATGCTGATGTGCTTGATCGCCCAAGAGATCTTCTTCAAACAATGGATTTGAGAACGTGGTGAACTCAGGCATATCTCCTTCTGCTTGCTCCTCAAACAGAGAGTTTATGAACATAGAGAATTCAGGCATGGCTTCAAAAGAGCTTTCACCCAAATCATCAAGTGTTTCATCAAATAGTGTACTAACTTCATCGCTTTGAGAATCATAATCTGCCCGACCAGCAAGGGGGATATCCTCATCAGCAATATACTCTAAAACTTCTTCCTGTTCATACATTGTATACAATTTTATTTCATCTTCATAATATGATTCTTTAGAATGATCACTTCTTTCATCCAATATCTCCTTAGAATGCACTGATTCATCAACTTGTTCACCATGGTGATTTGAGATAAAAATTGGACCATTTTTCTCAACATGCTTCTGATATTCTAGATCTAACAAGGCTGAAATTTCTTCCACACTCAAAGAATCCTCTTCTTCATTTTCACATTCACTATGATCTGTAAGCATATAAATATCATCATGGGCTGATTCTCCTTTAGCATGTTCAAAAATTTCATTTCCAATTGAATCTGAAACTTCACTTGACTCGTCAGTTACTTCAGTCCTGCATTCATTATCCTTTGCAACCAGCTCATTATCCATAAGTTCAAGAAAGTTGAGAAACCGATGATCATATAAGAGGCCTTATTCCCGCATCCTATAGAGAAGATCAGATGATGGAGGTTTCTATTCTGAAGGTATTTCTTGATAAGCATTGAACATTCTCAGGAAGAATTCTGTTGCAAATTCATCTTCTTGCTTTTCTAAATTCAAATATGCATCCAAAGGAGATATATAACTCGGACTTTCATCTAATATTTGGAAGAGAAGCATCAAATCACTATCTTTTGGAGAAATTACCAACTCACAAAACTTTCTTATCAACTCATTGTGTGAAGGCATGATGTCTGAAGGTACTTCCCAAAAAATACCCACCATCCTTATGAACAAATGTGTCGATGTCTGGCCTTCATATCTTTCTAGATTGAAAAAGGCATCCACGGGGTGCATGTATTCCTTCTCCATGGTGTAACATAGATCCGCCTCCTGATCGTAGTACATATTGTCCATGTTAGATAATCATATCATCTTCTTCTAGGTCCTCTCCCTCAACAGAGTCACCAACTAAAACTTTATTGAATAGAGTCGCCACCTCTTTCGAGGAATGAATTGATCTTCCTGAGTTCTCACTTCCAACACAGTATACTTCCAAACAAACTAATACGACTTCTGATACTAATCTACAAACTTAGAAATCCTGGGTAACTTCACAATATGTATTGCGAGCAACTCTCCCCAATAGAGTCGCCAATCTGTTGGTTCCCAAAACTGCAGATTGGAAATCCAAGACCCTACCACTTCTCAATCAGTTCTGGCCAACGAATGGGAATACTTCTCGATTCCCCTGCACTTCAAGCTCCGCTACACCCAGGCGGGTAAACCTTTACCTCAAATGCTGACTGTCTAGTTCAAGGCTTTTATATAGTGAATTTAAACTTTTGGAGTTCTCCGACTGGCAAGGTCCTCAAACTCGATCAAAATGAAAACTAGATGTTGGATAATGATTGAATGTTTGAATAAGGTTTTAAAAATGAATCTGATGGTTGTAGAAAGAATATATAGATTTTCTAACTTCAATAATAAAAGACCAGTGCCTCTGCTCATCCGAGCGATAGAGTCAACTTCAGTGAATTATCACGTACAACTTTATAATGTTTTACCCACCTTACTGCCAACAATTAAATAACTAAGATGCGACAGATCAAATATTATGCCATCTTAAATTAGTCCAGATTGAATTTTAACTCTTCTGGCACGGAGACAAACTGGACACAAATGCGGAAACGATTATTTATTTCACAATATCTGTGATGATCAAATTTAAAATGCTAAATGATCGTATCCACTTATGTAATATTTTATTTATTTCACAATATCTGTGATGATCAAATTTAAAATGCTAAATGATCGTATCCACTTATGTAATATTTAATTTGCATACAGAATTTTAAAAAATAATTATAAAGCATGATTCGCCTCTAGTTTAAATCTCCACACCTTTAATAATACACAAAAAAAAAATTATTTTATTTATTAAAAATAAAATAATAGAATTTATATTACAAAGCCATAATAAGCCCCTTATTCCTCCGTACAATAAATATAAAATACTCCTTGTGTATGTAAAATGTTCAGATGTGTTACAATGTCTCCTTTCCTCAATGTTCTTATTATTATTTATATCTCTTCCTTCCTAAAGTCATGCCTTTTTGAATAAAAGGTCATATCTTTTCTATATTTTTATCTTAAAAGGACCGTGACCTTTTGAAATTAAAAATCATATCCCTAAAAATAAATCTCACCTCCTTTGAATTACTAATCACGCCTTTTCAAGAATAAATTTTGGTGCCTTCAATAGTTTGAATGATTTTAGCATTTTAATTCTTTCCTTCAAAAATAATCCCGTGAATTTGAGTCACAGAACCTTGATGTCGATGGCTTCTATTATAATTTCTCTTAAATCACATAAACTTCCATTACTTTGTACATGATGACTATCATTCCCTATGTGTTATATGGCTCTGGATGTGGGCGGCTTCATTTTTGGAGTTCGATTTTTTCTTTTCACATATATTTCAATGACCATTAACAGCAATGAAAGGTCCAAACCTTATAATTCCGGCCAATGGAAGTATTTGGGTTGCCACTGTGATCCGTATTTTCCATGTGAACATCTTGTATTGACCTTTCATGTTTACCTTTGCTTCAATGTATTTTGCAGTCAAATCTTCACTTCTGGCAATGACGTCTGAGAATAAACTACTTCTATCTGTAGCTTCCATTCATATGCACTTACTAGAACGTGACTAAATTTTCTTGGCATGGAATACATTCATATGCACTTACTGGAACGTGACTAAATTTTCTTGGCATGGAATACATTCATATTTCTTAACTCCACTGCTCAGGCCTTAATGGTGCCTCCATGATTTCTTCACCAGCCTGAAAGTCCTCTCTGTGCAGAACTACACATATTTATCAATATCTTTATGCAATTCATTTTATCAATCTTTATCATCGACTATGTGGCTTCTCTCTGTGATTTGGTACGAATGATGAAAGATGGTCCTTGATGGAGACATTGAAAACAAAGACCGGAGTAATTAAGCCCACAAGAGACATGCAATCTAGCATATGAGCCACTAGCGCTCAGTTTGCATCCAGTTACTAACCCACAGGCAGGCTTAAAAATTCCACTTGTATTACCAACAGCAACTAGACCTTGCATCTTCTAAACCGAGGAAAGAAACTCTTAACACTTATCCCTGTCAACCTATGTGTCTTTTAGAATTTAGAAGCTAATATTTAGTCACTGTTGTGGCACGTAACTTCATCCGACCTAGATAAGATTAGGATTCTTCCAATCTTATCCACGTTTTCAAACATCCATACGTGTTACAACAGCTGGAATTTATTGGGCATCTAGAATAACCCCACAATTTTACAGGTAATTGATAAGCATTCCCATACTGGCAAAGTATTTGAATCAATTCCATATCTGAATTCCTCTATACTTGATAAACAAATAGTTCCCAAACCTCAGATCCTCCAAAAGATTCTTGCTTAGTAACGAATTGTATTTTCTCTGTCTTAGTCCAGTATAGAGGCCTGACACGTGACTTCAATGGTAAGTGGCCATGATCTAAATCTCTCACATCAAGAATTATCTATGCTCAATATGCTTTAGGTTTTGCTTCTGATAGCTATTCCATGTATCAATTGGTAAGCCTCCTCATTGTATATACACATCCTTCTATTTGCAAGCTTCTAATCATTTGAACTGGTATGCAACTTCATATCTTCGCACAAGTTTGTTCATATGTGTTACTTTTTCTTCCAAAATTTGTTTCAATAACAATTCTCCCACTTGATTGCAATCGTGCATTGGAGCTTTCATAATCATAGCTAAAATATTTTGTAGTTTTCTTCAAAAGATGTAAGAGATAAATGATAGTAGATATCTTCCTTTGATCTTCCTCAACCTGAGCTCTATCAAGAAGCTTCTTTAAGGCTCTTCTTTCTTTCAACTTTTGGAGACACTATATCCAACCTATCAGCTGCTTAATTGAAAACCTTTGGTTTTGAAAAATTGCTACAACTGCTAGAACTTTGTTATAGTAAAGTAATAATAGCATCCCCAACTTCCCTCAATTGTTTTGTGATTAGAATATTTTAATATGACTAATTTTAATGCTAACAACTTTCATTTGCAATCCAACTTATGTTGCCGATGAGAATATTTGGCAATTTCATCTCCAACATTACTTCAAGAATAGAGGTACCAACAATGAGGTGTATCGAGGCAGTCAAATACAAAGAGCATACAGGATTCCCAACAATTTGGTGTATGTCACTGGTGTTGGATGATAGTTGGTGGGCTCATGTAGAATATGTATCGAACTTCACCGAGCCTATCATGACTATGCTCCACTTTGTCAATGTAGATGCAATTTTTAGGGAAAGCCTATGACGACATGGACACAATGATATAGAAAATAGAAGTGGCAATACAAAAATGAGAGAAAGATCAAAAAGGTAGAATCAATCATTCATCATCGTTCAAGCAAAATGACGACACCATTGCATTTCCTTGCATATAGCCAATCTTTTAGTTATTGTAGCAAGGTTGTACCTTCTTCGTCGGGAAGATTCCCGCCAAATAGAGGTTTTGAAGTTGTTAATTGGTAAAAATGAGCATTTAGTAGAATCTTCCAAAATCCAAAGGTGGAGAAAAACGTCCAGAGAAAAGTTGGCTTGTTTGTCTCAGGATGAAATCATACTCCTTGTATTGTTAATGACCAATCCAAAATGGATTTCAATACATGGTGGCACCTCCATGGTCAAGATTATATGTACCTCTAACATACTACAGTTAAGTTCCTCTCACAAGTATTTTTGTTTTTACGACTTGTATTCTAGAATTTAGTAATTAGCATTCTTTAATTTATTTTTTATTTTGTTGGTTTTCTCTTCAGGTTGCAAGTTCTTTTGTCATTGAATAGAGTTGGAGTACATACTCCTTTATCCTCTCAGTGAAGCGTAATTGGTTGGCTTCAAGAAGAGGTCAAGACTTGGTTTGTATTCATTCCAATTTGTGTCTTTTGTCATGTAATTGTCCCTAATACAAGGAGGGGCAGCAAAGCTTTGATATGTAGTTGTTGAGTGCACCAACATGGATGCAACCATTGAGGATCTTGTTGGAGTTACCATGGATGATGACAATGACATACCTATATATAGTGCATCTTGTGCAAGTGGCACCACTTTCGATTCAAATAATCTTTAACTTGCAGCAGCTGAAAATGCAATAGATGATGATTGTTTTGACAATCCTTTTGGCAATTGATGAACTAGATTGAAGAAAGATAGAAGACAATACCATTTTATATTGTCAATTTTTAATTGTAATGATTTTCACTATTTCAGTTGTGAACCTAGACATATATGATATGCTTATTTGGATATTTTTAAACTATCAAATGGCAATTCATATTTATCTTTGGCATTTGGCATTGATCAATGATGAAGTATAATATTATCAAATGATTTAGCTTTACAGATCTGTATATGTCTTCACACACGCACAAAGCCAATAATAAAACTTGTCAATATCCACTTACTGTATTCTCATACCAGTATTAGTACAAGTACCTGAGTCAGTAACTTAGGACTCAAAAGCTCCTTGAGCTCATTCCAATAGTATACCATGATATTGTCAATTCATCCATATCCAAATGAGAGCTCAAACTCATATTTACAAAGTAATAGACAAGTTAGGGGAACTCACATTTGATTTTGAAAAGTTCCTCCCTAATTTCACTTTATGAAGTAACATGAAGTCCTCAAGAGGTTTGACCCATTCTACACTCACATAAAATAGCTTTTAAAAACACATTCATTCGTTTCAAGCCTTGACAACTACTTAAGAGAGGCATAAATAAACCTCTTTACAAATATACTTTCTTGTGTTCATCATCTAACTACCCTGCAGAAGATTGTATTTGTCTTGTGGTCACAATTTCTTCAAAACATTTTTATGCTACTAAGACCCTCCTTGGATTTACAGAATGTCAATGATCAAGAGTAGCCTAAAAATAGAGAAGGTTGTCCCCTTCTTCAAAATAGTCTAAAACAAGAGACAATAACTTGCCACTAAGATGAGTGTACCAATAGGCCTCCCGAAATCTGCACAACATCTTATTAGAAATCAGTCACAAAATGTCCAACCTAATGTTAGATAACAACGGTATTACTCCTTGTACCCAGAGACACCGAGATGAAATTGAAACCACAATTTTGAGAAAAATCACCAAATGCTTTTTTTGCAAATGAGCACTACACCACCAAATAGAGTACAAGATGATTCACCAAGAACTTTTGCAAATGAGAACTACGACTCTAAACAAACTGCAAAAAGCTACAATTTTGAAGAGAAAAATCAAAAAAACTAAACACGATTTTTGAGGTGAAAAATCGATCAAAACCAAAAAGGAGAATTTGAAACACGACTTGAAGAATAGAAAACTTCTTTTTCTTGAAAAAAATGATAAACTCCAACAAATATTTTTTAGGATATAATTATTAACACCCAATAGATAAATTTTGAGAAAACAATTATTGAAACCCAACGAATAATTTTTGAGGACATGATTATTAATACCCAACAGATAATTTTTGAAGGGAAAATTACGAAAAACTCATCAGAGAAACCTTCATGTGACAAAACCAGTGTTACCAACCTCAGTCTCGGCTCAAACTCGGTCAGGCCCAAAACGGGCTTGGACTTGATCTTGATGGTTGGACTCAGCAAATTAAAAAACCCACGAAATTCAAAGATTTTTAAGGATTTTAAGTTTTTTTCATGCATCATTTAGCCACTTAACATGAAATACACAATAATTGAGATAAATAGAAGCTGCTTTGCACACATATACAACTTTTCATAGATCACCTATGCATAAATGTGAATTTTCAAAAGAAATTACATAAAGTTAAACTGAATAACATAATAGAAATCTGAAATATAGTATAACAGTTAACTATCAAATGTCTACAATATGTCGATATTAATGGAATATGCAATCCATGGAATCAAAAGTTCAAAACATATATCAAAAGAAAGGCTCATAGCAGCCTACGTCTTCCTACGAGTACGCCTAAGATAGGTCATGGAAGCCTCTAGAGCCATCCTCTAACCTCTGTGGCATGATCATCCTCCTCATCCTCATACTCATTCCCATCCTCATAATCATCATCATCAGAGTTAGATCCATCACTCTCAGACTCAAGGTCTCGCATTAGGTCTCCTCATGCTCTAGCCTCCTCCACTACCAGTGCCACTGCCTCTGCCTTTCGATCAACCTGATCAACCCACTCCAAGTCTTCATCACTGAAGACAGGATCATCAACCTTTGTGTTCCACTCTGCTTGTATATCAACCTTCTCTAATACAATGGGAGTTGCGTCGCTGCCCAAAATATGTTTGTGGCGGAAACGAAGGTTGTGGTGAACAAAAACAAGATCATTCAACTTTTTTGCTATCAACCTATTGCGCCTCTTCGAGTGTATATGCTCAAGCATACTCCAATTGTGTTCGTATCCTGAAGCACTAGATGGCTGGCTCAAAATACGAACTACAATCCTTTGTAGATTTGGCACCTTACCGCCTAACATCTCCCACCATACATCTGAAACAAGAAAATTTTAAATCAGTTCTATAAATTTGACTTTATCAATCTAGATTCTAGATTCCAAAGTGGTAAAAAAATAGAATTTGAAATCATATATTTTACCAGGTATCAATTCTATTCGGTTTTTCTTGCATAAGTCTCGTGAAAATAGGCCTCCTAGTGCTTTCTTATACATCCCTATCTCACGGACTATAATTGTTCCAACAATTGCATCAGGTGACATTCTCTCTATAACATCATAGAGGCCACTCAACACCTCTTCATCAACCTTAAAATTTAGGCTGAATTGGTATGTTGGATTAAGAAAGTGGGCAGTTGCATGTATAGGCCTATGAAGTAGATTGTGTCATCGCTCATCAATGACATCCCATATGGGACCATATTTTTCATGATTTCCTGCATAGAAAGCTCAAATGGCCTCTTTTGCACTATCCATGCCCTCATAAATGTAACCCGTTGAAGGTTTCTCTCCATCAACAATTAGTAGGATAACAATAAGAGGCTTTATGAACTGCAATCATTGTGGAAAACAAAACATTAAGCTTTAAGTTTTCCATTTAAAAATGAACAATGTCAATGTCAATAAACATAAACAAGTGTTTAAAACACAAAAATAGTGAAATGAAATGGAAATGAGCACAAAAAGGAAAATTACTTCCATAATCTTCCTTGGCAGGCTTCCAAAAGCCACTCTCATCAAAAACCCAATCAACCACCTCAACTGTTGCATTGAGCTTTCAATATGATGAATTTGTCCACTCCTCACATACAAACATACCTTTCAAACCAGCCTTTGCATTAAGAAAAGATTTCAATGTGAGAAAATTTGTTGCAAATCTAGTGATCGCTAGACGAGACAATTCTTTGTTCCTTGTGTGTTTTCTCATAAGATTGAGGACCCAAGCATGATTATATATGAACTCAAAAATATTCCTTGCTTGTTCTACATAATTTTTTATCCAAGGAATTTTACCCGGATCCTCCAACATGAGGTCAAGGCAATGGGCAGCACAACGAGTCCAAAACAAGTGGCGGTGCCTCTCCATAAGAAGTTTACCAGCAACAACATAATTTTCTGCATTATCTGTCACAATTTGCACAACATTCTCCTCACCCACCTCCTTCAACACTTCCTCCATTACCACACAAAGATACTCAGCATTTTTGGTCTTCCCCGAGGCATCAACTGATTTCAAAAACATAGTGGAACTTGAGCAAAAATAAAGAAATTTAGTACAATCACAATGATCAATCATTTTACTATTAAATTATTAAATTCTAACTTTCTAAGTACAATATTGAATTACCTAATGAGGAGACAAGAAAATTCAGCAGTGTTCTATTTCTTCTATCAGTCCAACTGTTGGTCATAATGGTGCAACCTTTCGTGACCCATACTTTACACTGCTCCTCAATTTCAACTTTTACATCGGCAATGCAATGAGTCAAAATAGAACCTTTTAGCTCCTCATCATTAGGGGCTTTGAACCCCAGACCACAAACAGTAACAACATCTATAGCAATTTTCCAATAAGGACACCTAAAAGTTAAAACAAATTAAATATACAATATAAGTATACTTATTATGCAAGCAAGGGAAGACAGACAAATTTAAAAATTAAAATTATAAGTTACTTGCTGCATTAAATGGAAGGTTGTTGTAGAAGAAGAAATCTTTGAGTGCCAACTTTGCTTGCTCATGCTTCTCCTTATTGCAAGTCATGCTCTCAAGTGATGATTGTGCACCTAGAGTTGAGTGGAACAAAGATGGAATCAAGTGAGGATCTTTGCTTACACACTCGAGGCCCAATGCTCACACTCTTAGATGCAGTAGTAGAAGGTAGAATTAGAGGGTGACCATGTCCATGATAAATTGAAGATCCCTCTACACTTCTAGTTCCAACTAATTGTGCCATCTCTTCTTGTTGCTTTTTTAAAATTCTTTCTCCTCAAATTTTCCTCTAAGAGAGCTTGCATGTCATGCATAACATCTTGAGGTACCTCCTTGAATTTTTTGATATCACATTTTGGTATATGTGCAAGGTGATATTTCAATCTATTAATGCCTCCCTCATTATATGTTATCATAAAATGCCAACATGTCACAACTCCTTTCTTATGCCGAGGAATAGCATGTTTCCAAGCCCTAGGGTAAGTTTTAGGCCTAGTTCCACTACCCTGAGGTTGACACATGATGTTGTTGTTGCTGCAATATATCATAAATAAATAAAATAAGCATTTAGAATATAGAAAATCCAATTTAAAAACACTAGGGCTGCTTACTTTTCAAGTTTTCCATCATAAAATGGAACAAATCTAAAGAGTCTAAACACATGCAAATAAAAAAAGATTCATGAATGTAAAAGAATTTTGCAAAATAACAAGAAAAAATGTACTTTACCTCTTCAAATTTGCTCTAAAAATGGAAATATAACCGAAGTTTGAAGAAGCCTCCTCCAAATGCTTCTTTTAACTCCTCTGAATGCATCTATGCAAGCTACAAAGTGGCACAAACAATCAACAACCGATAGATGAAAGCCAACCAGTTTGCTAATAATCTCCCAAAAGCCCAATACTCTTCCCTCAACTCTTTTTTCTCTATTCTTTGTGTTTGCAAGTGATAGAATGACATTTTTAGGTCTAACTTATGCTTTTCAATGTTAACATACCCAAAAAAAAAAATTAATAAGTAACTTTTTCTGCCTTGTTCGGATGTTGACTGTCGGTCGAGTCTCCTTGATGAGACTCCACGAGTCAGCCGAGTCAGCTGACTCGGCGAGTTAGGCCTAACTCGGCAAGGACTCGACCGAGTCCAAGGTAAGAGGCCATTGGCCTCGTTTTGCCAGCCTCACCGAGTCCTGCAACACTAGACAAAACACGAGACTTCTCCTAGTAAAATAGTACATGCAACTCAAAAAATGCACATGCAAGTACATGCAACTTACAAAATGCACGTGCAATTACATGAGACCTTCAAAAATCAAAATTGTACTCAAACCAGGAATCGTGCAATCAAAACCCTAGAGCGTACTCACGATTTTCGGCAAAAATCTTTAAAAACAAATCACTAAATACCTCCAACAATTTTTATTTTAAAAATTGCAAAAACAAATTTCTGGAAAGGAATTCCAAATTAGAGGCTCGAATTTTCCTTTAAAAACTCGCGAAATTTTATGAAATCCCATCTACCTGCTGATACCATGTTATGGTAAATCAATATTGTATTAAACAAAGGAGATGAATGCTCCTTATATAGATTTACAAAGACAATGTTTCTAAAAAGAAACATCCATGAACTAAATACAAAAATAGAAACTACCTAATAAACTAAAGACTAACTAAGATGACCATTAAAGAAACATTATAGTATTCTAATATGTACTAACAATTGTTGTGGGTTTCCATATCAAGAAACCTAGTTACAATCAACCTAGGAGGTGGGGACATTACATATAAGCATTTAATCATTTGTTTGTAAAATTTGTTGAAGTATAGCATCTGTCAAAGTAATACTGAACATCTGAATCTAGTTTTTTACATTATATTGTAGGTAAGAATAATGTGTATATATATATATATATATATATATATATATATATATATATATATATATATATATATATATATACACACGTGTGCTTATATGCATATATGTGTGTGTTTGTGTGTGATCAATACTTGCTGCCACCAACTTAGATTGGGTTCCATTTGTTATTTAATATATGACTATCACCAATTCATATCGGGTTTCATTTATGAGTTATAATTTGCTATCGGGCATATTACTGCCATCGATCATTATCATGCTTTTGTATTATGTTAAGTTGTTAAGGAAATAAAACAAGCAGTTATGTCTAGGCTCTGATACCGATTCGTGGCTCTGCTCCCTGGCTTCCGCATCCGATACGAACGGATGCGGGAAGCCTCCGGATGCGCTGCGGGTGCTGCCCGAAAGCCACCCGCAGGCATCCGGATGCGGGTGGAAGCTGAGATGCCTGCGGGTGGAAGCTGATACTCAGCTTCCACCCGCATCCGAATGCCTGCGGGTGGCTTCCGGGCAGCATCCGCAGCGAATCCGGGAGCATCCGGACGCATCCGCGGGAGTTAGGCGGAAAACTAATTAAATAAAGTATATTTTGACTTAAAACAATGAAACAACATGTGACTAAAAGCATTTTTTAAAGCATTTTTTCACAATAAAACCCTAAAACGACCCTAGAAGACAACATAGAAGCATTCACAAAAGTCATTTTAGAGTTTTGTTTGCACCTACAGCCACTCCTTCATTGTGAAGCTAAGTTTAGCATTTTCGAAGAGGATCGATCAAACAGGGAGAGATAGCTTTCTCAAAGAAGTTTAAACCATTCAAGGTAAGTGATCAATCCTTTTCTTGAGTATTTAGATGATTTTTTTTGAGTTTTTGATGATTTTTTTAAGTTCTTGAAGATTTTTTTAAAGTTTTTTTTCAATTTTTTTTTTTGAAAGATATGTAGAAGCAACTTCGGGTATCTATTTTAGTAGTTTTTCTCACTTCTTTCCACTTGTATGCATGATCATTGATGTTCATCGTTGTTAGGAACTAATTAAAATTTATTTATTTTCTTATAAAATAGGTTGCAAAAAACTAGACAAGAATGGATACCGGTGGTAGTGCTAGTCAAAGTTCAGTGGGGGGCCAAGGAGGGGAAGGGACTGATAATTTCAAAATTGATGTAGGTTCTCCTTTGTGGAGACATACAACACGGATATCACAGGTTTCAGGAGGTGGCTAATACTATTGGAAGTGCAATTATTGTCAAAGTAACAAAGGAAAACCTTTCAATAGCTCATATTCTCGAGTGAAGCTTCATTTTATGGGCCCTGCTGGCAAAGGATTTGGAATGTGCAAAGGCAAAAATGGTACTGGGATGACTAGCGCGGAAATACTTTCATTTGTAAGAGAACAAGAAGCTGTTGATGCATTGATCAATAGATCAAAAAAAAGCTACTATCAAGGTCCTTCCTCAAAGAGCAAGCCAAAGACACCCACTGAACCAATGGCATCCTCCCAACACCCATTCTTGCAGGTACCTGTGCCAGAAGAGGATGAGGAAGAAGTGGAAATTTCAACCCGTAAAAGAGGCCCATTGGACACCGCATTTAAAATGGGGGCAAGAGATCGCGCTGATGAAGCTATTGCACGTTGCCTCTATGCGAATGGGCTTTCTTTCAACTTGGTGAGATCACCATATTGGAAGGAAATGGTGGCAGCAATCAAGGAATCACCAACTGACTACACAAGCCCGGGCTATGAAAAGGTGCGTACAACTTTATTGCAACAAGAGAGGACACATATAGAGAGAGACCTTCAACCAATCAAAAAATCTTGGAAAACTTCGGGTCTAACTATTGTGTCAGATGGTTGGAAGGATACAAGAAACCGGCCACTGATTAATGTGATTGCAATTTCCCCCAAAGGGGCAATGTTTTTGAAGGCCATTGATTGTGAAGGGCAAGTGAAGGATTCGGAATTCATTTCTAGAATTCTCATTGAGGCCATTGAGATGGTGGGTAGTGAGAATGTGGTACAGGTGGTCACTGACAATGCCAAAAATTGCAGGGGTGCAGGTGCTTTAGTTGAGAGTCGGTATGACCATACTTTTTGGACTCCATGCACTGTTCACTCCCTTAACTTGATCATGCAGAGGATTGGCACTGAAGTAGATTGGGTGAAGAAAATATATGAAGAGGGGGAGGAAATACAGATGTTTGTGACCAACCACCACATGTCACAATCCATTTTTAGAACATACTCCAAATTGGAGTTGCTGAAGGTAAATTAATTTTTTTAAATTACTAAGTTTCATGGTTTTGTAATTTAGTTAAAAATTAAAATTTATAATTATATTGTCAATTGACATATTGTTAACTTGCTTAGGTTGCTGAGACCCGTTTTGCATCTCATACAATCGTTATGAGACGACTCCTCAAGGTAAAAGATGCATTAAGTCAAATGGTCATCGGTCATCAATGGGGTGTATGGAAGATCTCAAATTCAGAAAGAGCACAAAGGATCAGGAATTTGATCTTGAATGAGAGTTGGTGGGCTCGTGTGGCATATGTATTGGATTTCACCGAGCCCATCATGACTATGCTTCGTTTTGCTGATACAGATACACCTTGCTTAGGGGATGTGTATGATGGAATGGACACCATGGTTGAGAAGGTAAAACAGTCTATACAAGCACATGAGAGTGACCCCACACAATTTGAAGCCTTATGCAAACAAGTGCAAGCAATTATCAACCATCGCTGGAATAAGATGACTACCCCATTGCACCTCCTTGCATATGCCTTATCTCCTAGGTACTATAGTGAGGAGATAGCTGGTATGCCGGATAGAGTTGCACCATTTGCAGATGAGGAGGTTGCTGAGGGGTGCCACAAAGCCCTTTCAAGACTCTTCCCACTGGAAGAAATGCATGAAAAAGTGAGGGAAGAATTTGGGTTGTTTGCTTCAGGGTTAAAGCATTCTCCATTTGCACTAAAGGACCAAAATAGAATGGGAGCTATCACATGGTGGTACATGTATGGTCAACCTTTCAAGCATCTTCAACCTCTTGCAATCAAAGTCCTATCACAAGTAAGTTTTTTATTTTGTTTTGTAAATTTGTTTTAAAATTTTATGTTTACACTTGAATTGTAGAATTTAGTGTTTCACACATTCTATAAAATTAATTTGCTTTTCATTTGTATGTTTTGTGACAACTATATAGGTTGTTAGTTCTTCTGCTGCTGAAAGGAATTGGAGTACATACTCCTTTATCCATTCGGTGAAGCGCAACCGGTTAGGCTCCAAGAAAGCTGAGGACTTGGTCTTTGTCCACACCAACTTGCGTCTTTTGTCACGTAAGAATGATCATTACAAGGAAGGGGCAACAAAGCTTTGGGATGTAGCCCCTGAGTGTGCAGATTTGGATGCAACACTTCATGATCTTGTTACAGTTGGAGACGGTGATGATGTTAGTGTGGCACGTGGTGCATCTAGCATAAGTGGAACCATGCTTGGTTCAAATGATCTTTCAGCAGTTGAAGATGACAATGAGAATGTGGATTTTCTTGCAAATCCCTATGATTCAGAGCCAGACTCTGATTGATTGAATCTTCAGACTTCAATCATTTACCATGTTTTTAAATTTTATTTTGTTGGAATCTTGAACATGACCTATTTGAACTTATTGTTTAAGAGTCAAGACTAAACGCTAATGTTGGACAAGCACATATTGATATTGATATATGAATATCATATGAATTTTGAAATATCTTGAATTTTGTTTAAGGGTTCAATTAACTGTTAAGTATCATAGATTCATAGTCATATTATGCTTTATCAAATGATTTGTTTTTGTATCTTTCTTGCATTTCGTTGCATATGTTAATATTATAATATTATATATATACGTTTCCTCCCGCATCCGCATCCAAAAAAAAAAAATCCCCGCATCCCGTATCCGCTTCCGGAATCCGCTTCGGAGTCCGCATCCAAATCGGTAACTTAGTGTCTAGGTAGGGGCATGACTCTACGTGACCTTTGGCCACGTAGAGTTATGCCCCTACGGGGACATGACACTTCCTTATGTATATATTGTCATTGCATTTGGTGGGGACAAAACATATATCAATCACAAGTCATACATGCAGTCCCAGCGATCTCTATCTCTTGCAGATTATTGAAGACCAGATTATCAATCCTTTATTCAAGTAGAAGATCCTCCAAGCATAGAATACTATTCTGAAGTTAAAGATCTGCAAAACACAATCTGAGATCAAGTAAGTAATCTGATTCATCACAGTCTGAAATTATAGTTTATTTCTATCAAAGATCCTATGCATTAACATGGTATCAAAGCCATCCTGATAAGAAATTCTATTATTCAGAATTAAAACTAAAATCTCAGATTTCAATATTAGAATTTTAATTCTCTAAATCAAAATGGTTAATCGCGTAAGATTAAAGGATAGACTTGAGGAAGCATCAAACTTTTCATCATGAAAAATTCAAGTCATGATAGTACTTAGAGAAATGGAATTAGAAGAGTACATAGAATCAAACAACTCTATTCCTGAAAATGAACCAAATAAAACGACATGGAAAAGACACAACAACAAGGCCATGAAAATTATTATAGACTCAATGAAGGATCATATTCTTCCTTCTATATCGAGTCTCAAAACTGTTTTTGAGATGTTCTCCATTATAAAGAATACTTTCAAAATTAATAACACCAACAGATTGCTAACACTGAAGCAAGATCTACTATACATCAAGATGAATAATGGAGAAACTTTTATGTCCTATTTCCTAAAAATCTCATAATTAAAAGATCAACTTGTGACCATTGGAAATAAAGTAATAACAAAGAACTTAGCATTATAGCCCTAAAAGGACTACAACTGTCTTGGGAGACATTTATTCATGGACTAAGTTCTCGACAAGATCTTCCTAAGTTTGAACTACTCAAAAACGAATGCACTCAAGAAGAGTCAAGATTAATTACAAGAGGAATCATTTCAAATCAAGATGAAGAATTTCAAGCTATTCAAGGTAGTATCAATAATAAGGGAGAAAGAAAGGGAATTCATCAAGACAAGAAGGAATTCACCAAATCATACAAGAAAAGAGATTGGTCCAAAGTACAATGCTTAAAATGTGACAAATTCGGTCACACTCATTACTTTTGTCCAAAACAGGAGAAAATTCAAGCAGCCCTAGCAGAAGTTAAGTATGAAAAGGATGAAAATCTTGCATTTTAAGTTGTTGAACAAAGAGATAAAGTGGAACGAGAATCCCATAGTGAGGAATCAGAGGGAGAGTGATACATTTCCAAAGTTTGAATACATAAAGTGACATATGCAATATAAATATTGTACTCAGATGAATCAGTTATCTATAATTCAGTTTTTTAATCAAAGATATGGTATATCAAGAATGATGAGCAAACAACAGATATTCTTACTGAACCTCTTGCCAATGTTAAATTGAAATATTTCAAAGGTAAACTTGATATGGTCAAATTGTAATTTTTTAATATTGAACTTTAGTCTCAATTTATATGTGTGTTTATGCTTCTAAGTTGAATAGTTGCATCAAATATGTAATGAAAGATGACGATGTTTCAGCGACATGTATTCAGAAGGTAATTTTTGTAAGGTGACGATCTTGCAAATGATAGGCCTGTTATCATGACAATTTGTTCTGGATATGCTGGAATTCATTGATAATGAATGCATTATGATTACTCTAGATATTGTTTCGGAGAATTAGAGATCATAATATATGTTATGATAGTGTTCATAACATGGTGATTTTAATTATTTGACAAGCCACTATTTTAGAGTGTTCAAGTCAAATAATATGTTACGTACAGATATTTTGTATTCTGGTAACTATTAAGGAGTCTATTACTTCTCCCTTGCTAAGAGGGAGTGTTGAAATATAGCATCAGTCAAAGTAATACTGAACATTTGAATCTAGTTTTATACATTATATTGCAAGTAAGAATAATATATATAGATAGATAGATATGTGTGTGTGTGTGTGCGCGCGATCAATACTTACTACCACCAACTTAGATCGGGTTCCATTTGTTATTTAATATATGACTATCACCGATTCATATCGGGTTTCATTTATGAGTTATAATTTGTTATCGAGCATATTACTGCCATCGATCATTATCATGCTTTTGTATTATGTTAAGTTGTTAAGGAAATAAAACAAGCAGTTATGTCCATGTAGGGACATGGCCCTATTTAAATATTATCTCCTTAGTTAAATATTTCCTATAATGGTCAACTACTTGTCTGTAGTCCGTTTTTCACTCTAGATAGGAATGTTCCTATCCTGTCTTCAGTGTCAACTACTTGTCTGTAGTCTGTCTTTCAGTCTAGATAGGAATGTTTCCTATCCTGTCTTCAGTTTTGTTTCTAATTTCGTCTTCAGTCTACGTTGTTTCTAAAAAGAAACAACGTCCTTGTAATTCTTTATAAGGAACACATTTGTTCCTCTGTTAATCAATCAATCATCCAGAAATCCGTTAATCTTCCAATTCTTGAATCTTGTAACAGACCCTATGTGGCCAAAGGGCCACACAAAGTCATTCCCCTATAGGGACATGACTCTTCCTTGTGTATATATTGTCATTTGGCCATGTAGAGTCATTCCCCTACGGGGACATGACTCTTCCTTGTGTATATATTGTCATTGCATCAGTGGGGACAAAACATATATCAATCACAAGTCATATATGCAGTCCCAACGATCTCTATCTCTTGCAGATTATTGAGGACCAGATTATCAATCCTTTATTCAAGTAGAAGATCCTCCAAGCATAGAATACTATTCTGAAGGTGAAGATCTGCAATGAGCAATCTGAGATCAAGTAAATTATAGTTTATTTCTATCAGAGATCCTATGCATTAACAAGATTTTTCTCCAATTGTCAACATAATTCCCCGTACTAGTTTTATATGTCCACTTGGCTCCCTTGGAAACAATCATTCTTGTTTGTGCCTCCCTCAGCCTAGGTTTTTGACGCATCTTGGGGACCTGCATTGACCATTGTCTGGTTTTCCTCTGCGGTTTATTCTTGTCTATGCTGTGATGTGGAGTTGAGAAGAATTGCTTCATGGGATGTTTTGCTCCGTTGTTGTTTCAGCACAAATGGGTGCTGTTATGGGGAGGGACCCTCACTTCAAAGGCTTGGTATCAAAAAGACAACTGAAAGTAACTTTTAAGTACTCAGTTGCCGGTTGTAATTCACTGATAAAAAATATTTTTTATGTCCTGCAGGAATGGAAGATGTGGAGGTTGCACATTCATGGATTCCTATGATAGAAGATTTCTGTAAAAGGACTAAGTAGCTGATCTGTTATCATGGTTTGGATGATGAAAAGTCTGGTTTGAGCAGTTGGGCTTCCACTTTCACAGGGAAGGATGAACAGAAAAATGCTCCTGGTCAGACTTTGACATTTTATCCTTGGGCATTTAAACCCAAGTTTAGGGCTCTAAAACAGAAGCTTATGGAGGTAAATTATGGTCTTCAAGAGGTCAAGAAACTTGGTGCTCATAATAATTTTGTATTAAAGAATCTCCTAGTTTCTCAAGCAAACAGTCCACCTAAAGTTTCAAGCATGTAGTAGGCCTGAAAAGCACAACAATCAGATTCTTAAAATCCAGTTCTCCAATCTAGAATATGGTAGGTTTCCTGGCTTTCCTATCAAAGATGCAGTGGCTGTAAGGGAATCTGTAAAGGAGGATTGTAGTGCCAGTCATGGTTCAGGTGGAGTGATTGGCTGGGCTGTTGTAAGCTCCTGTTTTTCTGTCTATGCACTTGTAGATCCTGTGGTTCTGTTCTGTTTACTGTATAAGATGGCATACTGTTTATGCTTTGGTTTGGCTAATAGCCTAATGACCACTTTGATTGTCAAAGATGTTAAGTTTTTCTGCATGGGGTGGACCCAGAGAGTAAACCACGCATAACAGTCTAGATTCAGCAGAATTTCAATTAACTTGGAAGATTCAGTACAGAAAATTTTATCCTGAAATAGAAGTAGCTGTGAGAAGTCACCAGTGACTTACAATGAACACAAAATTTGAAGCGAACAACACGAAAACAGTTCCTTGAGCTCATACATATGCTTAGAACTAATGTATCTGTCAATGTCTGCACATATAGAATCCAGAACTCACCTTGAGAAGCTCGTATATGTAGTACCGTATATCATAATCTGTCAGAGTGGGATACAAAATTTTAAAATCTGTGCTATTCACATATTCAAAAATCAGGCTAGGTGTTTTGGACTGTTGGTCACGAACTATATCCAGCAGCTTAACAATATTTGGGCCTCCACAAAGATTTTGCAAAATTTTGATCTCTCTTTTGATCTGCAATAACAAGAAGAGTCAATTTTACGTATCAATTAACTAGTTACCAGATACCCATACAAATAATCAACATAATAATTTAACATGTGCAAGAAGAGTTAAAATTTGAAGTATCAATTAACTACACACCACATATCCATGCAAATCATCAACATAATAATTTAACATATGCAAGAAACAACAATTTGACGATTTGAAGACAAAATCTGTTGAAATTTGAGGATTGCTGCAAATGTGATAGAACTGCCTGTGTGACATGTGTTTTCCAAATGCAATGATCCCTTCCATTTATATGGAGAATCAACCAAGAAGAGACATGTCCTTTCATGGAAGATGTCTATGCATTATTACATTATTAGCATATAATGCTAAATATACATACATACATACATATATATATATATATATATACTCATTTCATTATATTTTATCATAATAATATTAAATATATATACATACATGTATGTATGTATGTATGTATGTATGTATGCATATTTCCTAATGGTTTTGTCATCTGACCAAAGCTATCAAGACATCAACACTCCCTCTTAGCTAGAGAGAATAAAAACAAGACAAATATTACACAACTAGTAATATCAAGAATGGTAAATTTTAAGGATATCTTTGATCAGAAGATATCCACCATTTTGATAACGCATTTGATATCATGAGTATTGGCCTATCAAAATATTAACACATGATATTCACCAAGTACTCTGAGTATTGGCCAATCAGAATATCAACACATGATATTCACCAAGTACTCAATAAGGTTTGATATCACATCTGATATCATGAATATTGGCCTATCTGAATATCAATATATGGTATTCACCAAGTACTCTGAGTATGGCCTATTAGAACATCAATTAGATGATGTTCACCAAGTACTCAATAAGGTAATGGCCTATCACAATAACTCATAGACCGTCAATTTATTGACATCTAACACTTAGTTGTTGGTTTACATGATGTGGCCTTTGATGATCTATTTCAGCATTTACACAAAATGTATATCATGATTTAAGTTATTATGTGATCGTCATCTTCCAATAACTTCTACAAATACAAGTGATAATCATTTAGAAGTCCTTACTTTCTCATGATGTACACAGGGGGCAAGCCCATACACACATGACATCAAAAGTTCACATGAAGTCACCACGGATACCGTCATGTGGTGTTGTCATAACATCTACCATGAAACATATCAGAGAATAAGGTTCTGACCTCAAACTTATCTCTCACAGACAAAAATGTATTACAAGGGATTGCACTTGGAAATTCTTCTTCACGAAGAAACACTAACCTTTTGACCTCCTTGTCAAGGTTACTAATAAAGTGTCAGAACTCCCTCTAAGTTTGACATCAACTTTTATGACCTCTTAGTACAAGGTTGTCTCTAACGAAGTGTCAGATTCCCTCTAAATCTGTTATAATCCTTCGAACCTGTGGCAGCAAGTCGTGTCATGCTTCCTAGTTCAACAAGTATCCATTCGTCTAGGAACGTCATAGTCTACATATTCACATAAGGCCTTCCAGCCTACACATATGGATTTTCATCCCATGAATCATAGTCCTTTAGCTACAATAGTTTTCTAATCAGTAGAGGAACCATCTCTGCATAGTCTACTCCTTCGAAAGGAATATGACTAAAATTCTTCAAAGTCAACTGAAACATGTCCTCCCTCTCTTTGTCCAAGGTTGCCTCCAATGTACTGCTCCCTCTTGATATAGAAAAATAATCAACATCTTAATCATCAAGGATATTCGCTTCAAGCGGCTCACTTTATCCAACATGATCATCAAAATACTAATGAATTCTAGATCAAACTTATTTGGAGCTACTATCATAAGATTTGAGTTTTACACGATATTTGGTAGCATGTATAAAGTATGAATCTTCTTTTCCTGAAAGAATCTCTAGAGACAAAGAAAAAAGATCAAGGCAAATAGATATTTATAATTTGTATAGAAATACAAGTATAAATGTAATACTCAAAGATAGTGAATACTTGTCTGTGCATCCTTGAAACGAGTTGCTCCAATGAGGTCCATATGCATCAAATCAGAAAACCTCTTCTCAAATAGTTTAAGACACATCTCCCCTTTGAATTGTCTCTTCTGTAGGATGGTTCAAATTGGAACTCTAATAGTGTCTCCTCTCTCGCATCTCCCCTCTGATGGTTCAAATGGGAATAAAACATTGTCTATTATTTCCCCACACAATGTAAAAATCTCACTCTTGCTGAATGTCTGCCTTCAAGTGCAAGCCCACACAAGTTTGTTGATACTCAACAAAAAAAAATGGCATTCTCCCTCTGCTGCTCAAGCTCCTAGTAGTTTTCATATCCTCCTCCTGAAAGAAACTAATCACAATATAGAAATCATTTCGACACAGTCTACTCTCTTTGAGCCAATATGACCGTGATTTTTCGAAGTCAACTGAAGTGGATTCTTTAGTTGCTCCCTCTATCTCAGAAGCATACCCAAATCACATAGTCACAATCATAAATAAAATATCTAATGTGTGAATCTTTAGACTTGTAATGAGTAGTTGATAAAGTCTTCCACCTCTAATGTGAGTGAGTGGTAAGTCTGTGTTATAATTTTCCAGATTAAGAACATGTTCAAGTTCTTCCATTTTTTCAGATTAAAAACATGTTCATGTCCTTTAGAATTAACCCATCTGAAACCTCAAATATTGCTCCTAGCACAACTACCAATGTCTCAATCTGCAATAACTTCAATATCTTATACGAGGTTCATGCCTTTCTGAAGCTCGATGCAAGTGACGGTATTGTGATTTTCTCACTGCAGATGCCAATCTCTATCATACCCTTTCTAAGATGAACAAGTACCTGTCTTATATGACCATCTGGATTCCAAATTTCCCAATAAGAGAAGAGACAAATAATTCATGGTTCTTGGCAAAATCAGTATAAACTGTTACATAGTTAGCATTTCTGTACATCACCAACACATTTAACATTAAAATCAATATTTTCATGAATTGTTTTTAGTATTTAACTATGTTTGTCAATTTGTACAACATAACATATTCACTTCGCTCACAAAATTAAATATCATCAATAACTAATTAATCCTTAACATCACATGTCTACTCAAGATTACCAATTATTATCAGTGGTTTCTGATTTTACTTGAGGTAACATGTCAAATATCAATGCTTAGTGTCCATGCTATATCAATAAAACCTCTATGTTGCCCAATTCAACTGACAGGTAAAGTTCTGACATAGAATCAGTAACACATCTATCGGTGGACACCAATCTGCATACTCATTTGATTTCAAAGAATGTGTGGTATCGTAATGATTGTCTTCCATGCTATATTCCGTATCATTTCTCAATCAAATGCTTTCACTTTTCACCAACGTAGAAGTAACATAATACATCGATCATAGTATTTCCAACCTAAGCTATGGTTCCTTCTAAAGAACTTGCACCATCCTTGACTCTAAGATGAACTTCTATGTGGAGATATATATGTTCTGCTTCATGAGATTGTTGTCAATGAGCAATAGAGTCAAACTCTACTAATGGTTATGAGTTACACCCGAGATTGTTTTCCATTGTGCTGAGTGTTAAAAGACCACCTTCTAAACTTCCTGACAGAAGTATTCAATATGTCAAATATCAATAAAACCTCTATGTTGCCCTATTCAACTGACAGGTAAAGTTCTGACATAGAATCAGTAACACCTCTATCGGTGAACACCAATCTGCACTCTCATTTGATTTCAAAGAATGTGTGGTATCGTAACAATTGTCTTCCATGCTATATCCCATATCATTTCTCAATCAAATGCTTTCACTTTTCACCAATGTAGAAGTAACATAATACATTAATCGTAGTATTCCCAACCTAAGCCATGATTCCTTCTAAAGAACTTGCACCATCCTCGACTCTAAGATGAACTTCTATGGGGGGATATATATGTTCTACTTCATGAGATTGTTGTCAATAAGCAATAGAGTCAAACTCTACTAATGGTTATGAATTACTCCAAGGATTGTTTTCCATTGTGCTGAGCGTTAAAAGCCCACCTTCTAAACTTCCTGACAAAAGTATTTAATATGTCCGCATATTTAAATTATAAAGTTTCAAATTGTATGTGGATACCAATAGGGGTATTGATGCAGATATTCCATCCTCCTAGTATAGTCTTTTGTGCAACTACTATGGGTCCCGATGTCCTTATGGGTCAGCTGTTTGACTAGTACCGACTCCTTATGCAATCACTTATCTTTGTGATCTTTTGTACTCGTCGTCGACGTGGGTCTTCTATCCTGGTCGGTTGGTACTTTCACTGCGATTTCCCTTCTTTAGTGGTGCAAACTTTATTGGTTACTATGACTTCCATGACGAGATGGGCTCTTCCTTCGATGTCTCTTCCCCTTATGTGTAAGTTGATTTCCTTCGAAATGCCTTTAGGAGTTAGTTTTGTAAGTTGTTTTAAGGATCCCAAATCATTAATTGAAAGCAGATATCTTGTGTAGCTATTCCATCCTATCTTTGTCCATGCATTTGGGCTACCATATACATTTAGGTATTGAAGAGATTTATGGTATGAGATACCACAAGGCATGGACTGCAAGTGTTCACAAGAACCACAGTGCAGAACTTATAGGAAAGTCAACTTAGAAATGTTGGATGGAAGTTGTGTAATACTAGATTTACAAAGATCTAGTATTTGAAGCTTTCTGAGAGCAGCGATAGAATTAGGCAGTGTTTGAATTGGCACAAAGCGTAACTTGGGGCAAATTAAATTCTTCAAGCATACCATGTTTTTTGGAAGGAAGCTTAGGGCAGTCCATGACAAATCCAAGACCCTTGGAATTGTCATACTCTAAATCATTTCTTTTGGAATTTCCTTTAAACCACGACTGACACTAAGTAGCAAGGATCGGACACGAGGAGCTCAAAATCCTTAGCTGGCCTCTCTCTTGTTCCCTTCAATTCCACTACCTTATAGTATATGTTGCCTTTTATTTCAAATGTTCTCCATTCGCATCTCCCTTATGACCCGCAAACTTCTGGTCACCTCATTGTGGCGTGGACTTACTTGTCTTGTTACATCTATCTAAGTACACCTCATATGTCTTCCTTTTTTACATTTATAGCCCAACCTGGTTCTGATGCCATGTAGTTGGAATAAAGTAACTATTATGTTTACTACTTGTTAAAGCTAGTCAAGTTGGGTAGTTAGGTGGTGAGGAAATGCATTGGTTGGTTTCCAACTAACCGACCCTTCTATAAATGTCTGGAACATTGATAATGTACTCATATTGATTTTTAGTATTAACAAAGAAATCATTTCCTTGCCTACTGGTCTTGTTGTGTGAATGGTATGTTTTAGATTTTACTTTATATGTATCAATTGGACCATTCTGTGTACCTATGAAATTGGGTGATATTTCCACTCTACATACCATGTTTAAATTTGAGGATCATTGCAAATGTAATAGCACTGCCTGCATGGTATGTGTCTTCCAAATGCAACAAATCCCTTCCATTTATATGCAGAATCAACAAAGAAGAGACATGTCCTTTCATCCTTTCATGACACATGTCTATTCATTATTACATAATTAAAATAATGACAATTACAATTATAATTAGTATATATATATACACACATACATTTGCAGCGATCCTCAAAAACCAACATGGATTAGAGCAACCAAGAAGAGACATGGCCTTTCATGGGACATGTCTATTCATTATTACATAATTAACATATGGCAATCATAATTATGATTAGTAATTGTGTGTGTGTATATGCGTATGTCTCATATCATTATATTTTATAATAATAATATCAAATATATATATGTGTGTGTGTGTATTTCCTAATGATTTTGTCATCTAACCAAAGCTATCAAAACATCAACACTCCCTCTTAGCTCGGGAGGATAAACACAATACAAATATTACACCATTGGTAATATCAGGAATTGCAAATTTTGAGGATATCTTTGATCACAAGATATCCACCATTTTGATATCATGAGTATTGGCCTATCAGAATATTTGCAGCGATCTCAAAAAACCAACATGGTATCAAAGTAACCAACAAGGGACATGTCTATTCATTATTACATAATTAACATAATGACAATTATAATTATAATTAGTAATTGTATATATATATTAGATATTATTATGATAAAATATAATGAAATGAGACATACATGTGTGTGTGTATATATATATATATATATATTTCTTAATGGTTTTGTCATCTGACCAGAGCTATCAAAATATCAACAAAATCAAACAGCTTAGAGTGTTATATGTTTGTTTTATTATTTGACAAACAAAGAATTAAAATACATGGTAATAGTATGTCAGCAAAGTATTGGCTACCAACATGATATTTATTGTTCTGAAAATCTCCCAATTCTGGGGATATTGGAAATGATATAAGGTTGGGCAAAAAGGTGCAATAGATTGCCCAGCTTGGGGAAAGGCATCAACATATGCAAGAAGAGCTAAAATTGAAGTATCCATGCAAATTATCAACATAATAATTTAATATATGCAAGTAAAAACAATATGAAAAATTGAAGACAAAATCAAACAGCTTAGAGTGGTATATGCTTGCTTTGTTATTTGACAAACAAGAATTGAAATACATGGTAACAGTCTGTCAGCAATGTATAGTCTACCAACATTTTATTTATGTTCTGAAAATTTCCCACTTCTGGGGATATTGGAAATGATTAAGGTCAGGAAAAGAATTGCAATAGATGGTCCAGCTTAGGGAAAGGCACCCACCAGGTTGGTCAAACGATCAATCAGAGAAGGCAATACAGTTTGGAAGGATTCATCCAAAGAGGCACAAGAGGATAAGGGAAATGATTTTAACTCGACAACATTGGATGCCACACTTCTTGGCACCTTTTCTAGCATCAATGCCCAAGCTAGAGCCAGTTTCATATTTGGATGCTACTGAGAAATTGTGTACCTCATTGGATCAGTATGATGATTTCCAGATGTCTGCCCTAAACTATATGAAACACTTCAAGATAAATTTAGGTCGAGATGCTAAGAAAGAGACTACTGCAAATTAGGATTTCTTCTTAGAGCATGGGTTAATAGGTGTTGAAGTTATAGCTGCGAGACAGATCTACATTCATTATATTTCACGTATTTGCTGACTATGCTATGACATGTTCTCTGTGTGGTGTTTGGCATCATTAAAGAGAATCTTGTGTGTTGGGAATTCTGTGTTCCAGCTACATTATGATGCAGCGACAGTTCTCATTCATGCCTGATGGTGATTATATGATGTGGCGACTGTTCTTTTATTAAAATCTGTATTTATTATTGTAACGCATGTCTCTTTGGCTTCCACCGCATACGCCTAATGTTTCAGGAGTCTCTTCCCCATCCAAGTTTTGGCGAAGTTTAAAAAGTCTCTTTGTTTTGGTTATCGTGAGCAGCTTGTGTATATCATCGGGTGTTGCCTGAGTGTGTGAGGATTATGTTTGGCGGTTGTAAGCAGAAGCCTAAAATACATGATTAAGCTACACCGGTGCACTCTCAAAATACAGAAATGATTGTATTGCAATTTCTGGATAAGTATTGCAGGTGACTGGTGGATACTTTTTGTGTCTAAAGAATGTGATTTTGCTACTAAAGCAATCACTGTAATCTGATGAAGACTTGCACTTAATATTCTGTGTTAATAGTATCTGTGAGATACTTGCAACTCTATATGTTTTGTGTATGCACGGTAGAGGTGATCAAATTGTGATAAGGCTTATTGTTTGATTGTTCAAAGTTAACAATCATAAGCATGAGAATATTGTAATTGTGTTGAGCATACAATAAAGGCATCATCATTTTGGGTGCGGCTGGGTTTTTCCCTCATGTAGGAGCGTTTTCCTTGAATAAATGACCGAGTCATCTCTTCTTTTGCTTTTTTGTGTTTCAGTATATTGCATTTATACTTTTCTGGTCCCAAAACATCAACATGGTATCACAGCTCAGTCAGCCTTGATTCTCTTACAAGAGGGATTGAAACTTGAGATCATTTTAATCCTTCTAGCTATAGGATTAGAGTCACGTATATGTGTAAGTAATGTCCCCTTTTTCCTGGGACATTATAATTCTATGTTGCTAGCTCACTTTGCCTAGGTTTCAGGGGTGAAAGGGTTCTTTACGGGGTTCAATTTGAGATGTGGCCTAGTCATTTCTAGTTTCAGACCCATCAGAGCAGTTTTGGTAGGTTGTCTGGATGCTTACTATTTTTAGTAGGTAAACAGAGCTCAGTATCTTGGATATCTCAGTGTTGGTTTCGAAGCCTCTTGTCGAGAGCTTTCCAACGAGCTATTGCACGTGCTTCTCCGAGTTCATTTGGTCAGTTATTTTTAATCCCTGATAATTATATGGTTTACTAACTAAGTAACTATTAAAGTTCATTTAACTTGTCACTTTATTTAAAATAAAAGGTACTATGTTCACTTAAGTGACTAAAGGACAAAAAAGGTGCTTTATCCCACATTGCTTAAAAAAGCGTCCATCACATTGGGAAAAGTGATAAAGGTACAAGAAGCTCCACATGGGAAGTTATGAAGATTATAATTTTAAAACAAATATTAATCTGGAGCTGGAAACAGTTATTGGTTATCTCTTCGAGGATGCAAACCCTTGAAGAAGCATTTGAAGGTTGGACGCAAACCTAGCCTTCTTACAAGTTTTATCTACATTTGCCAATCTAATTATTTTTGTTGCATATAAGATTGGATCATTTGGATAGTTGAATGTTATTGTATTGCTGTTGTATGATACAGTAACGTATTTAACGGTTATTTTTGTGTTTGACTCCTGCTTATATTTTTACTTCTAAATATTGGAGGAAATCAAACAAGCCTTTCTGTGTGTTCTTGTATGCATATCTATTGGTTATAAAGTCGATTTAAGTTCTGGAATGTATTTCAAATACTGATTTACTGTTCAGTTTTAAATTTGTAAGTTTATATCAAGGGCTTTTAGTAAATATCCGGAAAGGGATATTTTAGTGGTATCAAAGCCATGAATCCGGCCATCCTGTGGAATCACGCAACACAAGAATTCATAAGAAAAAGCATTTGAAGAGTTCTAGTTGCTCATTGTGACTGGTTTTCCAAAAGACGTCCACCTTTTGGAAATTAGTGAAGCTAGATGAAAACCTAGCATTCACATTTTCTGCAATACTAAGTTGGAAGGTTTTAAAAATAAGCCTAGGAATCTACGGCAGCTGTAGGTACAAACAATAACATGGGTTTCTGGACTAGTTTATACAGGGATTATCGGCATCTATTATCAGTATCCATTGAGGGTAGCATGTCGTATTCATGGTGAGAAGGCATCCGTCAACAAGAAAGGCATTCCCGTGGTGAAGAGAAGGCTAGCGTACAGGGAAAGAAGCCAACAATACAGTGGTATTGGGAGTCAGCCGCTAGTCATGGCCATACACCAGCAGTGAGCGTTGGATGGGTACTGTTCCAGCCGCAAACACTACAAGCAAACAGTCAAGGACCCCCATTTTCCAAGTCACGTGGAGGATCGGTAGAGGCAAGCTCGACTGGGTCTGACGTCTAGTATCCATTTCATAAATACGGTGGTATCGGGGCGAAGTGACCAAGGAGAAAAACGTAGTGTGGAGCACGAATATACTAGTAGAAAGACACTGTTTCAGTTCACCAGCAGAGCCGTCTACATTGGCATCTTCTACACACGGCAATACCTCAACAGCATTGGAAGGTTGCAAGAGAGTTTCTTTACGGGTCGGGTGTTAGCACAACACTCACCAGATGTGGAAGGGTGCAGATTCTGCAAGTAACAGTAAGTGTTTGGGTGTGCCACGGCAACCTTAGGAAGCTCGGGTTCCTCATCCACAGTAGCAAGGAACTTAGTCATATCACGAATAAAGATCACGACAGAGCTTGTGAAATCTGGATATTGTTAGTTGTTGGCTTACCATACAGTCGGGTTTTCTAAAGATGTAGGAGTAGACGTTCTTGGTGACGGGTTGGAGTATGGGAAGAAGTGAGGTGGAACCAGTCCACCATTTGGGATATTCTCCAGTCGGACTGTATGTACACCTTGTCAATTTTTTAATATTGCATTTACTCCTTGATACTGTTCTCAGGATTTAAGTCTTCAGTTATCAGATTGGCTATTTAATTACTCTTGTTGCAATATTAAACGTATTGGAGACCATTAGCGACCTGGTGAAAAGATTCAAATTCTTAGTTGTTTAGCAATCCCCAATACATCATTTTCTACTAGTAACTTCTACAGCAATATTCAGCATTTGTACCAAGCTGGACTTCTTGACAATTGTTTGACAAAATTACCCAGTTACAATCTCAGAACTCTGCTATTAAAATCAGTCAAGTTTAATATAGTGGTATCAATTTTGGATAAGATTATTATCTTCATGGAAGGTATGCTGTTTGGAAGTATCTAAAGATTCTAAAGAGCAGAAATTTCATATCAGAATTAGCAGACCAGTACAGAAGAAGTAATTTGATAATTATTTTTAATGCATTAGCTGGACCATGCATCATGAGGAGAGGAGTTAGTGCCACATAAAGAAGTGATTTCCTTGGCTTCAGTTTGGTTATTGATTGAAATGGCAAATTTGGCTCAGATGGGTGATATTGAATGGGACATTCAACAATTTCCTTAATTACTACACCCAGTCGTACACACCAGGAATCACCCCACACCATCTACAGCTGGTAACGAAGTTGAAGCAGCAGTATTCGTAGAAAGAAAACAGAATTTGTTACCTTTGTCAGTAGACGTGAGGCAGGAAAAAGAGCTCAGTTAAAGATCATCAGCCAATCATTTTACTTTGGCATTTATTTATGCTTTGCAAGCCATACAAACATCAGAGAACATACACCAAGTGTTTGACCAAATTCCTACTGCAAACATTTAAACTCTCTATTCAAGTTAGATAGAATTGTGAAGTTTATTACAGCGGTTTGACAAAATACCTTCTACGTTCAGAGTTTAGCAACAGTTGGCAGTTGGACTGTAGCTTTAAGTTCACCGAATTATTGGTCAAAAATTGGGAAGTTGATTATAGTGATTGGCATTGAGTGGGAAGCATAATCTTGATCAGTCTTTCAATACAAGCATAGAAAGACAAGAATTGTTGAAGACGCAAATCATGGCTACAACAAATGTTCAAAAAAAAAAGAATTCAAGGTACACACATGATGGGCAAGTCAAAGATCCTTATGAATGTAAAACTGAAATAAGGAAATTGTACAATGATTATAACAAATTTCCGTCAAAGCTTCAAAAAGAATTTCCTATCATGAATTATGTGGACTTTCAGCTAGAGCTGCAAAACAAGACGGATATGATAAGAAACGAATACTATGCATTGGCTCGAGATCTCCTTGCAGAGGACAGTTACAGAAATTTGCATTGGGAAGATATCAATCAACTAGATAGTAGTACTAATAATGGCACAAGTATACTAACAGGTACTTGAGAGACAAAAGTAACTTATGGAGCTATTTACACTAGTCCTCCTGATGAGCATATTGATGGCCTAGGTACCAAACCACCAATGTTGGCAACTCTCCATCTTGTTTAGACATGGAAAACACCAGCATCTTATTTGGTGAAATGGAAATTAACTTGGATAAATTTTATGGTGATACTAGGCTTGAAATTATGTCAAATTTTGAGGAGCAAATGGACTGTAATGTTGGCAGGATAGATGATATAGCACCTGTTGAATTAGAGGACATATCTGAAAATGTTGTTCCCCTAGGTGATGAAAAATCAAAAAAATTTATGGAGAGTAGCCCACTTGTATTCGAAGGGGATGGTCAAAAACCATTATCACTCCTTGACTTATTGGATATGCTTTTGGTCAAAGAGGACAAGATTGTCCAAGTGTTGACAAGGATGGATGATTCTTCCAAATTGGTTGAGGATCTCATGCGGAAGATTGTGATAGAAAAGAGACATGGTAGTGTATGTGGTGTCACAAGTCTTCTCTTATATACTATTTTTGAAACTTTGAAAATGATAAAATATGATTACTTGCAACTATCAATGGATAGAGATTTAGCAATAAAATTTGGAAAGGACAAGGAGAGTGAGGTGGATGAGCTATGCCTTCAATTGAGCTTAACACATTACTCCATCCACAAAGTTGAAACTCAAACGAGTGGGGCAGCCACTCATGAAGAAGATAACCGTAGTTCAAGAGCACAAGAAATCACGCAAATCATTGAAAGAATTCATAAAGTGGGTAGCTGTGAAGGCAAACAATGTTATTCAATCACATGTTCCCATTTGAGACTTTCTATGATGAGAAAAATTCTATGGATCGGCAAGTTGAGTCTGGAAATTCTGATTTTTATGACAACAGTTGTACATTTTCACATAAGCACATCGTTGGTGATGCAACAAGTGAGGATAATTTAGAGATTTCAATTAATGGTGAACCTTTCTTTTATGAAGACTTTGACATAAGCGAGGATACTTATGGTGGAGTAGGAAGTTCAGATTTATCCTTAGCATGCTCTGAGAGATTTTTCAACTTACCCAGAGATTTATCACCTAGCCCTTATGAGATGGCCATGGCCTACTTCTTGATTGGTGTTTTTTCTTGTTGGTATATTCCAGCTATCAGTGATTTGCCTGTGTATGTTAGTAGTATACTCGTTGATTCCATTTGGCCTTCAGGGGTCAATGAGTTATTTGCTGATGAGGCGAGAGAACATAGATTATCCTATGTTCCATATGAGATGTTTATATTTTTTATTCAGTAGGATATTGAAGACAGTGTCAGCATTCATGATGTCGGTGATTCACCAACAATTCTTTCCTTTACCCAGGATCTTGTTGGGTGATCAGGAATCCAGGTGTTAATAGTATCTTACGTCTGGTGGATTGTGCTACGTTGTTATACAATCACGAGATTATGATCTGTGTTTCAGCCTACTGACACATCAGAGTTCCAGAGGTTAGGATTACTCCTTTTTCACCAAGGTGATATGGTGGTGGTGTCAGATTGGCCGGATTTGTCATTGTCATCCACACAAATATTACAAGTGTGGTACAGTGGTACAGTGGTATAGATATTGCAGGAGCTGGTCAGTGGTATCTCAGACAGCGCACGAGTTCTCACTTGGGATCCAGGTGGAGCATCCCTATGTTTTGCCTTCTATCGAGAAGCTAGGTGGAGAGTTTGGTTGCTATCATCTTGGGGTGGATATTGGTATATTGTTGAGCCCCCATTTTCACTTGACAGTAAAGACTCGCAAGGTCACTCATAGAGTGAGGCATTCATTCTGACTGAGGGTATTGGCACACAGGGCAGCAGCATATAGCAGTTGGTGTCCCTTTATGGTGAGACTTGGGATCCTAGCATTCAATTATTTGGCACATTGATTCTTACTGTACTGTTTCACCATTCTAAGTTTGGGAAAATGCATGCCGGGGTACATCGACTGAGGAGTAGAACCTCATTCTTAAGGCGAGTATGGGATCCTGGCATTGGGTTTCTGCAAGTATGAGTGGATTGCTTGAGGGCAAGCAATCTTTGAGAAGGGAGGGGCTTTGTAATGTCCCCTTTTTCCTAAGACATTATAATTTTGTGTTGCCAGCTCACTTCGCCTAGGTTTTGGGGGCAAAAGGGTTCTTTACGGGGTTCAGTTTGAGATGTGGCCTAGTCATTTCTAATTTCAGACCCATTAGAGCAGTTTTGGCAGGTTGTCTGAATCCTAACTATTTTTAGTAAGTAAACAGAGCTCAGTATCCTAGATATCTCAGTGTTGGTTTGGAAGCGCTCGTCAAGAACTTTCCAACGAGCTATTGCACATGCTTATCCAAGTTCGTTTGGTCAATTATTTTTAAAGTTCATTTAACTTGTCACTTTATTTAAAACAAAAGGTACTATGTTCACTTAAGTGACTAAAGGACAAAAAAGGTGTTTTATCCCACATTGCTTAAAAGAGCGTGAATCACATTGGGAAAAGTGATAAAGGTACAACAAGCTCCACATGGGAAGTTATGAAAATTATAATATTTAAAACAAATATTAATCTGGAGCTGAAAATAGTTACTGGTTACCTCTTCAAGGACACAAACCCTTGAAAAAGCATTTGAAATTTGAATGTTGGACGCAAACCTAGCCTTCTTACAGGTTTTATCTACATTTGCCAATCTGACTATTTTTGCTGTTTATAAGATTGGATCATTTGGATAGTTGTATGTTATTGTATTGCTGTTGTATAATACAGTAACGTATTTGACGGTTATTTTTGTGTTAACTCCTACTTATATTTGTACTTCTGAATATTGGAGGAAATCAAACAAGCCTTTCTGAGTGTTCTTTATGCATATCTGCTGGTTATAAAGTCGATTTAAGTTCTGGAATGTATTTCAAATACTGGTTTACTGTTCAGTTTTAAATTTGTAAGTTTATATCATAGGCTTTTAGTAAATATCCGGAAAGGGATATTTCAGTGTAAGTTTCCAAAGAAGTACAAATGATGATTGTCATTGGAGATGGACAATTGTGTTTCAAGAAGTAAAGGATTTGTATGCAACTGTGAAGGTGGCAGCAACAAGAAATTCTGTGATTGTTGTTTGTTGCATCTTCTACTGACCTAAATTATTGATGGGTCTTCATGGCAGCCACAAGGTGGAGGAAGATGCTTCCACGGATTCTGCAAACTCTACTCTGATTTATCGGCTACATGGGGACATGGATTCACCTATATTCCTTTACATGAGACAACTCTACAATTCATTGGTAAGAAATCACTTTGTAATACTGTACAGTCATGTAGTGAAATAGATTTCTCTTGTATCATTCATGCACTTGCAATGGAGGAGTACGTGTTGATGTCATCTAACACATTTTGCTTTAGAGAGCTGATTGTAAGGCCTAGAAGATCGTCTAACCTTCTGGTTTTAAAATATGATAATGTTTGGTTCGTCCTGATGATTTCACCATGGTTTTGGTTGGAGGGAAGGAGCACACTGGAAATGCAGATTTGGAATGGTAAGGCAGCATATGACTTCAAGCGCCAGAGGTCAGAGTTTGTTGAAGATAACCAAGACACTTGAAGGGATCACAATTTAGAATTTTTTTTATACAATCAGTGGTCCACTATTAACATACAAGAAATGCATTGAGGAACGCCAAGTATGGGCCAATTAGCACACGATAGAAATTTAAAAGTTTGTTTGCCCACCATCAGATCTCATGACAGCAAGTAAAGAAGAGCAGGTGGTAAATGATCCAATCCACAGTTATGCTGATGATAGCTTGTTGGTACATGAGTTGGATGGGAAAAGTGTTAAAGGAAGAAGCTATAAAACAATAAGAACATTTGATTCAAAAGTCACACCACTTGGAAGGTCAATTGAGGTTAGATGAAGGTAAAGATCCAATTGGCACCTCTTTGGTTGGTCAAAATGCTTTCCCATCATTCATGATGGAAGATAAGAAAGAAAAGTTTTTAGCTTTAAGCAATATGCAAGGTACGCCAGCCAATGGAGAGATTATTGATGAACAAGACTCCGATTTTCTGAGTTTTCCAGCAGTTATTTGTCATCACATGAACCTTGCGGTGAGGTCATTCAGGAGAGGTTTGATTAAGTATTCAGATTGCTCAAAGACTGATGAACATGAAATTGACACAGATAGTGATAAATTGGAATGTAAGAGCAATGATATTAATGCATCTAGTAGTGTGATCATTGCTTCTCATATTGGTACCACTCCTACACATGTTGAGGTATTAGAAGTTGGCATATAAGGCTGGGAACAAAAACCGTTGGTGTGAAAAGACTTGCATGATCATTGGGTGGTATTTGATGATTCTGAAAAAAGTGTGGAAGAGAAGCCCAAAATTCTGGATTTGGACAGCTGTAGTTTCTTTCTTCATTCCAGTGAGATTGAAGCCTTGACACATGGATTTTGCAACAAAGAAGAATCCACCAGCTTTGGCACCCAAGGTACAAGGACTGGGCATGAAGTTTACAATAAAAGGGTGCTTGTGACAACTGATTTGACACAAAGGTATGATTGTGATTACGAATCTTATAACAGTAGCGATGCAGCCCATCTTTCTTAGGGTATTGCAGCCTTTGGCCAAGATGAATTTAGTGATATGCACCCTACCATTGATGGTACACAATGTACAAGCATGAGACATGATGATGTGGATGGTACGTCCCACTATAAGTCTACAATTTTGAGTACTTTGGTGTAGCTGATATAAAATATTGCCAAAGGTTGAATGAAGATTGGTTACTAGAGCTATCCAAGCAAAGAAGCTTGCAAGCCAAGCAAGACAACTTCTTCTAAGGGTCAAAGAGTGATGCAGTCAGCTAGATCAAACAAGTAAACAAAGGGAATCAAATTATAGATCTTTAGAAAAGGGCAGCAAAGACATCTTGAACAGATATGTGTATAATTCTGATATTCTGAGCTTGATCAGCACTTCTCTTTCATTTCATGAGTCAAATTTTGAACCTTAGGTTGGGAACAGTCAAGTTGGGATGATCAAGCGTGAGGTTGATTCATCCCTAACTAGAGTTGGTGAGATATTTGGTTGAGTACATAGTGGACCAGACACAAAAAAGCTTGTTTTTGTTGAGAAATAGAAACAACTCCCACTCATCAGTGGACTTCTCACCTCCTTTACATGTTAGAGCGGAGATGTACTTATTGATCGAAGTTCAGTCATTTTAGATAAATTAAATTGGGCTATGAGGAACAAAAGGTAAGGGACTTTGTTGGTTGCAAGACTTAACAAAACAATTACTTAGCAACATTTAATGAAGGCACGCCAATTTGTGGAAATATAGATAAAGTTACAGCAGCTGTTTGGAGGTCTTGGAGAAGCATTCAACACACTTTTCCTTGCTGAAGGTTGGCTCGTTCATGAATTCCTACCAGTGTTGGTTGTTGGTAGTAATTATGGCTTCATTTTGGAGTGAAGTTCTCAGCCGGTTAGATGATGTAGAGGTTCACAGCAGCAACGTAATAGTGGTATTCAAGATATAAAGAGACCTCTAGCATTGGCATTCAAGATATAAAGGTTAAGGATGAAGTTTACAAGAAAAAGGTGTTTGTCTCTACTGAAGATTTGTCGCCAAGGACTGGGTTTAGACATTTTGGAGCTGCTATATAACTCAGTCCCAAATGATGAATGATGATTGCTAGAAAGGGCAAGGCCAGCCAATTTATTGGCTTAACAAACCAAGATCAATCTTCAACTTGTTTGTGATGTTCACCATTCATTAGATGATGTGAGACATGAGTTGCTTAATTGAAAATTTCTATGTGAGGTATTTGATCGTTTTCACGAAGGTATGCTTTTACAGACAACAGATATTTGGCCAAACTTGGGTAACTTGATGTGCTACTACTTCTTCACCATGTATGACAGGTTTCTGTGGTGTGTGATTTGGTTTAAGGCACTTCTGCATCGGAATTATGGCAATGTGCTCCATAGTCTTGGAGCTTGTTATGTTTACATCAGTTTAGAGCAATGGAGATTCGTAGAAGATACACCAAGATTTCCTTGGAATCTGGGAATTAAATGGTGTACTTGATCGTAATCAAATTTGATCCTAGTGATTGCTTGGGGCAAGCAATCTTGGGGTGGGAAGACTTGTACTGTCCCCAATATGGAGCCAAGGAATTAATAAGGGTATAAAATTAAATAAGTAATTAAATAAGAGGCAAAAAAGCTAAAGTCTGCAAATATTATTTTGATTATTCATTATGGGGCCACACCTTAAATTTCTATTTTTCAGTCATTAATGTGGGGTCACTTCAAGTTATAAATGAATTATCTTGGTGACTTATTCTGGGAGGGGTTTCTAATAAATGGTAAACTTAATTCTTAAGTCACCTAAAAGTCAAGACTTGTGGAGTTCACTACATTTTGAAAGAAGAGACTTTATAAAGGAAACTAAGGGCAATCATAAGCAATTCATCATGCAATCCTTGATTATGTTATTTTTCTCTGCCATCGTAAGTTTATGCAGGACGCAACCCCTGTGGCACACTTTGTACTAGTAGCAAACCCAACACAGGTATTTGGATCGTTGACTGTAATTCTCAGTAGCGAGTTGCGAGCTTTCTATAGAAATTAAAGGGCTCATACAAAGGGCACTAAGTAAGGCCTGCGCTGGATTAGGCATAAGCTACATCATACAAAGCACTAGATAAGGCTTGTGGTGGAATGGCCGTAGGTTTCATCATACTAAGGCACTATCTTGTGAGGGATAATCCACGTTCGTGGAGGAAGTTACAATAAGGGGGAATGGTGAGGCCCACTAAGTATGCCGACCCCACAAAGCATGGGGCCAAGGGGGATAGAGTTCCGCTCTTAGGCTTAATTTTGGGCTAGAGCACCCTATTGTAATCCTTCCACCCACCTTTAGGAATGAAAAATACTATGCATTACATGTTGTTATGGGTTGGAACTCTCTTCATCAAATTATAAATGTATAAGATAGATTATATCATATTTACAATATATTTATCCTACAAATGTAAATATGTACTCTTGTTTCTAGATTATATCATATTAACAATATAGTTAGCCTATGAATGTATATATGTATATTTGTTTCTCTTTTTGGTGTTGCAAGGCCTAAATTAGGAATTATCTTGTAAAAAGGCATCTTGGTAAACTTATATCTCTAACCATCTTACAATTCTTACTTCTAATGAAATTTGTGATTCTAGTTCAAAAATCTGGGCAATCCCAAAAAAAAGAGCAATACAAGCCTTATGTTGAAAAGGCCTTATTCACCCAAGATCTCTTCCCAGAATAAACAAATCTATAATATTCATTGGGCAATGAAATAATGAAGGGGTGGAAATCGAATATCTGGAGAGATGCAACTCAAGTTGAAAAGAATGGAATTAAATGCAAAGGGGGATCAATTTAATAAGGTTGTGTAATCTAATTAAGAGAGATGAAATTGAATGCAAAGAGGTTTGAATTCAATGATGTGGCATGATCTTCACTGGGCAAATAAATCCATTAGAGGGGAAAAGGATTGAAGCTAATTAGGGGCCAAAAACATTTAATGATGGAAGGTTTAAACTGATCTGGGATAGTCCAGGTCGGCCTGACCCAAAAGACATGAGTCTTAGCCAAAAGAGGGCTGTTGAGACTATTTCAACACCTATTCCAATTTGAAAAGACAAGAGTAGGTCCAATAGCCAATGAACCATGCAAGGTACAATTCAGATCGGATTAGACAAAGGAGCATATCAATCTTCTTACTCAGTGGTATGTACAGGTTGAAACATCAAATATTAAAGGATAAGCTCGAGCATTTTAACCAACTGAACATATCAAAGTTGTGTGATTTCAATTTGGAATAAGACTTTACCATCAGCAAATATCAAGCCGAGTAGGCATTTGCAACTCATATTTAATCAAAATCAGATCCATAGGAGATTAAATATCTCAAACCTGAACATTCAGGATCCAATTTTAACAACAGCAAGGTACAAATTTTTGTGCTTATGATGTTGCAAAATGAATGAAGGTGTAGATGCTTAGTTTTAACGACAAGCTGAAATGAAATTACATGGTTTGAGTTTGAGCTTTAAATTCCACATGATGGTGATCATGCATTCCATGATGAGGTGCCCGACAGTACATATTCGATTGAGGCCAGTATTTGAAACAAATTTGATTTAATTTTGTTGCATCCCAAAATTTTGACCTAATTAAAATAAGTTACAGTTGTTGAGACGATTAGTTAAAAACTATCATTTTCTTGATCATGTAAAAAGGGAAGTTATAGCCCCCACAGGTTAGGCGAGTTGGTTTGAGGTTGTGGGTAGATCCCCATGGTCTCAAATTCAACACTCTGCCACAAACACTTGGGGGAGGTGTTGGTTATCTCGTGGCTGAAGAGATTAGTCTCACCCCAAGCTCGCCCCGTAAAGGGAACCCGCTGGGCTTGGGTCACAGGGATACCATCCGAGACCCAAAAAAGGGAAGTTATAGTTAACCATTTATTTCATGTGGAAATGGTTGTTAAAGTGGAATCGGTTAACAATTATCACGTTTACTTGTCTATTAAAAATGGTACTTAGTCATTGTTTTATTATGTTTACTTGTTATTGATAATGGTAGTTAACCATTATTACAATTATCTGTGATATATTCTAATATTGATTTAAATGGAAGAACTTGTTACTATTGTGGAAATGTTACAATGGTGTTTGCAAGAGCAGATGAAGGGGAGAAAGCATTGCTAATCGGGATTCAAGGAATGGGGCACTCTTCTAGTCAACTGTTTGATCACCAGGTATGACCTCTAACTACCTTGATAAGGATTTAGCGACTTCATAATAGAGTACACCACTGGACAGTCATGAGCTACTTGGGCAAACATATAAAAACAATCATTAACTAGAATTCTTATTCAAAACCATTACCTTTATTGTTTTGTGATGTCGTCTCTATTTCTTTTATCACCACCTATATATATATATATATATATATATGATACCACCATAATATTAAGGTAATATCTATAGTTCGTACTTATTAATATATGTATATATATACATGTGCATATATCAAGAGAATATAATGTTAGAAATAAACCATATTTCTCTGAACTACACATGTATATAGATATACGTATATTTATAGGTGCGACCTTAGATTTGATAATAGCATGATGGAATCATTTAAAATTATATATATATATATATATATATATGTTTTTAAAAAGGGAACTTTTAATAATTCAAACTTATATCTCTTTATGAGAGGCGACCATGTACACTCGGCACCACCATTCAAACTTAGTAACCATGAAACCGATATTCTTGAAAACTATCATCTTAAGCAGAGCAAACGATCAAGGCCACGGCTCGCTTGAGCCAATACAAAGAAAAAGATATATTATAGCACATCCAGCTTCAGACAAAAACATTTCTTTCATCTCACCAGAACGAAATACTTTCTTTTAATTCCAGATGCCTAGTTCTCATTGAAATCTCTTTTTAATCACCAACAAGAGTAGGCTCCAAGCTATGCAAATTGAAACATTGATCATTCTGAGAAATCAATTACCTATGAGGTAATGTTCTATGACTATGCATTTGATTCTCTCTTTGGCCAGCTTGTTTTCGAATCTCTGCATTTTATTGACAAATTAAAGGCCGGTGTGCATAGTGTACGAATTTACTATTGTCTGGTTCTCTCTCTATCATACAACTTCATTATCTATTTTCATCTCTATCACGTATTCCATTCTAGAGTAACATGGAAATATAAGTCTGGTATGTTACAAGAACACAACACAACATTGCACAAGATTGGTGCTACGGTATATCCGCCAATGGATAGAAATCAATGACCATTATGAAGATCTATATCAGAATGAAAATTACTTTCTCCAAGGACTCACCCTGGTTGGAATAACCAATGAAAGGGGGTGGAGAAAAGGAATCCGTGCAAGGGAAAAGTAACAGAAATCAGAACTCAATATATAAACATGATAAAGTTTATAATGATTTCCAAAAGAACATCCAAGTAAGCTCATGTTTGTACAATATGTACCCTGTTGTTAAGTTGAGCAATAGTGATCGGGTATTAGAAACCCATCTAAATTCTTGGCTAAGGTCATTTAGAGGCATGCTTGCCTATTTTGATCACAAGATGTTGGTGGTGCCCACTAATCAAGCATGCCCACTTATCACTGAGTGGACATTCTAAACACCGGTATGCCCGGATGGCTGGACTATAGTGCCTCAAGCCTACTCGAAGTAGGGAGGGCCTTTCTGTTAAAAGATTGTGTGGGGGTTTATAAGGTTCGTGGTTGGGAGGTTAAGCCTATGTCAATGCTTCTCCTCTTACCAGAATGCCAAGGCTTGAACAACAACTTCAGATATGTTCAATTTATTTCAGTATGTTTCTATAGATCCTTTCTTGCAAGTTCATTTATCATACCTATTGTATAATTCGTAGAATATATGGAAATGTTTTTAGATTCTCTTGAATTGTTATAGAAATCAGTCTAGATAGTTATTTCAGTTTTGAAAGATAAATCAGTCACCATCACATGAAATGGATTGTAAATTGTAAAAGATGTTTACTTTTTGTAATATGGTTATGAGTTACACTTTCCTAACTGTTTTACATTCTTTCAGTTGTTTGGTTCAAGTCACAAATTTCAGAATTAAGCATCTATTTTTCAGTCTAGTATTTTTAGTATGTTACAAATTTATTAATTCCAACCATGTCATGACTTTTAAAATGAAAATCTGAAATGCAAGTGTCTAATGTATGATGTGGTGTGGTGGGGTAAAACACGACAAGAGCTAATGAAGGTGAGGGCTCCAAGTCAAAGACCATGGTGAGGCTTTCAAGCAGAATACATTGTGAAGGCTGCATGCACCAGAAGGCTACAAGTTATTCAATTGCAAAGCATGGTATTCCAAGACCAAGGGGCAAGTCAAAGTGAACATCATGATACACATCCAAGTCCAAGTTTGAGGCATTCGAGTTCAATTGGAGTTCAAAACACAAAACCTACAATTCAAAGATAGAAAAAAGCATACAAACTTCAATTGGATGGTACCCGTACAACTACACTATCAAGGTCAACACACCAACATAAAATCGAGATATCAAGTACAAGCAAGTTCATAAACCTAACAATAAGAAGGTTTTAGAAGGGAGAATTTTAATAGGTAGGGTAGAGAAGATTGCTTGAAGATGAAGCAATTTGAGAAAATAAGCCATCACAAGTAAAGGATTGATAAAGTTGAGTATCACGAGATATTTTCTCATAAGCAAGGGATTTATCAAGTCTATGGGATAAGCATACTTAGGTAGTGCCCATTCATCTTCAACCAATCAAATCATGCCAAGTATCCTCGAGGAAGAGCTCAAGAATTTATGTCCAGATTCATTGAATTTGCCAAAAGGGAAAAGTCAAAAAAAATTATCTTCTAAAGGAAGATTTATTGTAAGCCAATGTGGCATCTTACTATTGGCCCACCGATTTGTGCCTTCTTCTATAAGCTTCCACCTAACCAGTTTTCTTATTGGCACTTTAAAACATTGTAATATTCTTATTGGCCCACAAGGCGGTGCTTGATTAAAATTGGTTGGCATCTAATACTTATGGCTAGTAGTTGGACTAGGGCTTTGGTGGATTAATCTTAGCACCTCATTCAAATCAATGATGGCCACTTATTGTACTGCAAATTACTATTAAAGGAAAAGCCTCGTCATTTGTAACAAGGAGAGACTTGGAGAAATTGTTGTCATAATGCTATCAAAGATGTTGCTAATTCATTGTTCCTCTTAATGGTGGATTACTTATGTTGCTTTGGAGCAATGTATGGTTTCTGCATTTCCTCACTAAGACTATTATTTTATTTCATGTTGATTAGAAGTAGTGTTTAGTTGAATGGAAGATATTTTGGATGCATCTTTGATTAGTTCGTTTCGAGCAAACCACTAGTTGCTTGTTGATTGTATGTTTGTCTAACATGGTCAAATGGCATATTTATGAGCTTTACTTTGAATTTTACTTGCACATTAATAGGCATCGATGGATGGTGTTAATGGAATATTAATAGTTTGAACATCTTACATCTGCCTTAGGAGATCGCACTAGCTTGGTTGATGTTCATGGTCTAGTAGACTCTCAAAGGCAATCATCATCTCTTACATTCTAAGAGTAGAATAGCTTTATAAACCCTTTCTTGTTAGATTGACAATAATTGATTCAGTTAATATCGATTGAATAAACAACATAAGTCCCTTTGTAATACCCAACATATCACATCATTAAAACTAAGTGAACGTCCACAATAAGAAGAAACCATGGGGTTCTCTAATTTGATCACCATAATAAATATACACTGTTTAAGATATGAGCATCCCTCCTCAAGAGAGTGTTGTTAATTTGGTATCCCATTCGAAATATTAAGTATTTGACTCTGCAAGTTGTAGTGTCATAAAACTTTCATCAACAAAACTATGTTTTGATATTGGAATAAAGGAGCAATAATAGATTATTGTGACAATCAAAGTGTGATCTGCCCTAGTAAAGAAGTCGAATTTCCATGCCAAGACCAAGCACATTGATGTTCATGATGGACATCTTAATTGGAAAACTAAGATACTAAGAGGGGGGATGAATCAGGATCTGTAACACTTTTTCACTTTTAACAATACTTTAGTGCATTCACCATATTTACCATCTCATATCTAGTGTGTGCATAACATAACTTGTAAAATCAAATTGTAGTATGTAGATATAATCTATCAATCACATGCATGAAATGTAAGCTCATAACACAAAGATTTGGTTACCCATAAACCCTCCAAGGTGAAGGTAAAACTAGGGTGGGGATGACACTCACAAATCTTCACTACTGCAATAATAAAGTTAACCTATTAAGGTTACAATGTTTGACCACTTCTGATGATCTATCCTGTGCGGGGTCTTCCCTAGTAAAGGTTGTTAAGACTGTTAGGTCTTACCCTGTGAGAGGATTTTAGACTTACAACGAAGTAGGGACTCGGTTAAGAGATTTAAAAAGATCAGTTAAGACCACTCTGTTAAGAGATTATCCTGACTCAATCTGTTAAAAATGATTCAGTACCTGACCCTTGGTCTGCTCTAAAAAGCGGGTTTTTGATCTCCTCTCTTTAATTTCATCTGATCTCTAATCTAATATTGCTTTATTGTCCTTCACTGCTTGATAAGGTCACTTCCTCTGTTTTGCAATAACTCTTTTTGCCTCCTCTACAATGTTCAGACTATCACACTTCATTTGCTTTGTGATCGTACGAATAGCTTCGCTTCTTCTCACCACACCATATCCGTCTCGAATAGGGTTTGGTTTGCTCTATTTTAAGATTTCTTAAAGAGTTTTCTAGATGCTTCCCTTTTCGCCTCTTTATTTGATTGGTTCAACATTGTTCATAGGGATCTGTGATCCATTTCATAGAATGTGTAATAATCTCTATAACAACCTCTACAAATATTAAATGCCTTGTCCATGTCGGCATGGAACAAGTTAACTCAAAGGTTGCATCATTCCTAACCTAAATGTCAATTCTGCATTGTTGGGTACTTAATGTCTCTGATACTCGGCATTCACTGTACACATTGTTATTGCTCGGTCTCTACTGCGTTCGGCACCTTCTGTGTAACTCGGCTTCAATATGTTTGAACTAATCAGCAATCATTAGGCTCAGCTTATACTGAAAATGCTCGGCAACCAAAGACTTGCTCGACTCCTATAGAGTTCAGCATGTACATACTTATTTACAAGTCTTTATATGACTCGGCCTATATAGAGTAGCTCAGTCGCAGTGATGACCGTCAGACTGCCTAATATATGACTAAGTGTTTGACACTAATAGACAACAATAATTAGAGACACCAACAATCTCCCCCTTTGACATTAGTGGTCAAAACACTTTGTCATGATTACATCATTATAATGATAATATGAGTACTCCCCCTAAGCCTATGACTTAGTTCTTATAGAACTACAAAACTTCTGCTAAGTAAATAAACAACAAATAGTGAATCAAAATAACAATACATAAATGTACATGAGTCTAAGTAGTCTGATTGTTTCGATGTCATACCCTGTTTGTCTTCTGAACTCTGATCTCTGAATTCTGATTCTGACTCTGCCGATCTTACATTTCCTTTTGTAGTCATTTTCCATTCAAAATATGTAATCATCATTAACCAATTCACATCATTTTATTTATTTCCCCCTTCATCATTGTATTTGCCCCTTGTTTTTGTCACTCATGGTTGTTGGGGTTGAATGGGTGGAATCAAACCCTATTTTTCAATTAATGGTTTGTGAACCTATTGAATCATAGCAAGTGCATGATCTCAAATGGTTTTGGCTGATTCCAAAATGTGATTCTGTTTTGAGGTTTTCACACCATCGTCCCAAAATTTTGGGGACCCAGTTTTCGGGCAGGCCTTGGCAATTTTCGCAGGTGTTATATTTTTCGGTTGCCTTAGCAAAATTTTGGAGTTGTCTAGAGATTTTTTTTTGAATTGACGATTTTACACCTTAGAAGTCTTGGTCTCTAGGAAGGGATTTGATTTGTTTTCACCTGGAGCAAAACTTGATTTTCCAGAACATGTAATTTATCCTTAGGCCAAACAGATAAAACAACATTTTTTTCAATGGTTAAAATAATATCTAGCAGGATAAAATTGCAAATTTTGGACTGAGAGGGATTTTTGAAAATTTGATATAATTGTATAAGCTTGAACATTTTCCATATGAATTTTAGATTTAGTCGTTTTGGAGAATCTTGAATTTTTTCAGTGAAAAGAAATTTTGATAGTGAAATTGGATTTAGAGCTTGAATTTTGAGTGCCAGGAAAAGGATTTATTTTGTTAAAAATTGAAATTGGATTGTATTGCAAAATCTCATTAATTTGGTTGAAATTTTGCCTAGAGGATTTTAGAAATGTTAAAGGAAATTGATAATTTAGAATTGAAAATTGATTTTGGCTTGCTAGATTCGATTTTAATGATATTATTATTACCAAAATGTTATTAAATGAAAATTTTGACATCTCCTAAGCTTGCCTTGTTTCTATTTTGCAATTCTGGAGCAAACTAGCAATTAAAAGGGGCCAATTTCACTATGGGCCTCAGTTATTTTCACGTTTTATTTAAAACTGGGCCATCTTTGGAGGTTTAATTTAATTTTCATTTCCCTCCAGGCAAGTCAGCCCACTCTGGAGATCAATTGGAGGATATAAGAAAGGGCTCCCCCCCCTTATTTCCTCATTCATTCCATCTCCTCTTGCTTGGTTGTGCAATTTTTTCCTCCAGCTGGGAGAATTTCTCCTTGGCAGCAATTTTCCTTCTTGTGGGCAGTAACTTTCTTCATTTGAGGGACACTTTTTTGTGAGGAGCAGATTTCTTTTTTGCCCTAGCTAGGGCGAATTTGAAGGAGTAGATCCGATTTTTGCAAGGTTGGGCAATTTTTTTGGATCTGATTTTCCTCCTTTGGCTGCGATTTTCTTCTTCAACTATGGTGATTTTTATTTGGTGAAGAGGCAAGGCGAGTTTGAGAAGCCAAAATTCTGAATTAGGGCAGATTTTTCAACCAATTCATTTTCTAGGGCATCACATTTTGGAGAGAGACTGAATTTTCTAAGATCAGATCTGAATTTGAAGAGGCCCATTTATTGGTAAAGGCAGATTTAAGTAAAATTTCTATTCATTTTTAGAGTTGAAGATTGGTTTTAAAGACGGATTTTATTCCTTGTTCTTGCTTGGTTCGTTTCCCTTATCTTCTTCTTGCACTACTCATCCACCACTTCATCATTTCCATTGATAGGCTGAAGTTGGGAGATATAAGTGTAGATTTCATGATAGGACACTTGGAGAGGCAGAAATAAGCTAGACCAACCTAAGATTAAAGTTGGGAGATACAAGTGTATTCCATCCTAAGATAATGAAGAGGCAAAAATAAGTGGTAGTCCCACCCCTAGGATTGAAGTTTAGAGATTGATAAGTGTAGTCCATATCATTTAGAACGAAGGGATAGAAATAAGTTTTTAGGATGGTAGATGTTAGTATAAGCAAGAACCCAAAGAGAACGAATACCAAAAAAGACAAAGAAGACATGATGCCTAAGACCACCTTCTTCTCGAAAGTGAGGTGAATAAGTGACACCAATATCGGCATGGTGAACATGGTACAGTTAAAGGATAGATTGAAGGAAGGACAATCCCCCATGGCGAAGAAAATCTACAAGAGCGGAATTGTACATGCGACGGCTTTCCCTCCTACCTTGCCTTGTCTGGAATTGGTAATGGAGTGTGCATCCTGGTTTGATATTGTGACCAAGTCCATCATTTTTTATGAAGGGAAGAAAGTGTTGGCTAACATCAACGAACAAGTGGTCGAATAAGTATTTAATATTCCCCAGTATAAAGGCATGATAGTGGTAATGATGGATTAAGCGGCCAAGTTATTTCAGGATAATCAGGAGGCCTACTTCATTCATCTAAAGCAGGATTGGTTACACGAAGGCAAGAAGGGGGTTACCAAGTCATCAAAGCTCACCCGGTCAGATTTCAAGTCGAAATATGGCGACCTTATTGTGCTTCTCAGCCGAATCATGGGCATGGCTCAAGGTATGCAATTCGAGAATTGGATGTACTATTTTATTGATGAAATTGAAAATTGAAAGAGAAAATTTGATTAGGCTAGAATTAAGTAAAAATTTAGAGTTCCAACTTAGGACAGTGCAAAATAAAAAGCAATTCTACATGGGGTTCTACCTTTTCTATCTGATTGCGAGACTATATGAAAATCCTAGACTTAAGGCCTTAGGAACGATTGGCAATGGGTCGGGGCGATGTTTGGTGCATGAGTGTTATCCACAGCTTCATTTGCACAACACCAAAGATTACAAGATGTTTTATGACGCCTTTGCCATGAAGACGGTAAGGATATTACAAGGGACGTCTGCTAAGAGGCTCTCATCGGAAGCGGAAACAAAAGTTAAGAAGTATGGGAGTTGGTTCATCCAATTTTTGCAATTCACATATATCAAAGTAGCAGGAAGTACAGTGTGTCCCAAGAGACTTCCAAGGTGCCCACTCGACAAGATAGTTTTGATGGAGTTGGCTAGGCAACTTGAGCATTATGACAAGATGATGGAACTTAAAGGTGAGACAGGGATTACCTTCTCATTTGGAATAGGCAATGATACTTGCCCCAATCCTGTCGTCTTTGCAGTTGTGGAGAAAAAGTTAGAGCGATATCATCTAGGATGGTATAGAGCAAAATAGGGATTCGATCCTAATGGTCTTGTCAAAGCGTCTCACAAAAACACATTCAAACAGATTCCTACTATAGAAGATTTTTGGACCAATGCACAGGATGACTTTCATGTGAGGAAGCTAGCTTTCTCAAGATTGTCAATGGGCATGATGAAGGCAATCAGATGGAGAGGCCTTGATATTCTCGAACAACTAGAAGATGATGAAAATGTGCTAAGAGAGGATTATAATAGTGGATGGAACAGAATTGGGTCCAGTGGATTGGGATGATCATCAGGATCCTTCCTTAGAGGCAATCACAAGGACAATTGATCTACACACTAAGTTATGGTACAATGGGAAGTTAAGGCAATTATAAAGGCAAAAGGTACGCCTTACTTATGAGAGCATGAACCGGAGGAAGAAGGTCCAACGGAGTCAGTCGGATAGAAAGATAGGGGCAATTGCCAGCAAGGGAGAACTGTTAAGAGCAAGAAGAGAAATTTGGAGGTTGAGAAAAGCAAAGAACATCAGGAACTTCCAGCAAAGAGACAAATTGCAGCATCGTCAAAGGAAAGCATAATTGAGGCCAAGAGCCAAGGGGTTAATACAAGTGAACAAAGGGTCTCAGTAGAGGTGAGCTCTGATTCAAAATCTAGTGGTTACAGTGACAATACCGAATACTCTCCTCTTTTGAAAAACCAACATGGAGATGATATGATAGTCACTAGAGAAGAAGAGGATAGGCCAATTGATATTGAGGAAATAAGCTAGGCGCATGAGGCCGTTGGTGATGCTTTGCTAGTCGAACCGAATCCAGATTTGGGGAGATGCATTGCACCACTATGATTAAGGCAAATGCTTATGCCAAGACGCGAGGTGGTGACTGTCCGAACAGTTGAAGATATTAAAGGGTTAGTGGAAAAGAAAGATAGTGAAAAACAGAAACAATTTGCAAAAACAGTGGCAAAGGTAATTAGGAGTTATGATGAGGGTCACCAAAAAGTTCAGATTGCTATACCAAAGTTTAGCAAGGCAGTGGATGAGATTGTAGCCCAGGAGTATGAGATAGTAGAGCATAACTTGGGAAGAGTCACAGATAACATGGAGTGTGAGGAGATCCAAGAAGGCATGGTTTCAATTAAAGAAAGGTTAAGGAAGGCAAACAAGAGAATTGTAAACTTGGAGGAGATCGCCAGCCTATCCAACAGTTGCATCAGGTAGCCCTTCCGCAAGACAGCAAGAGCAACATAGAAGAGATATCGGCTCAGCTACATGAAATCAAGGATTGGATCAATGATATAATTCAAGATGGGCGAAATTTCTTGCCTTTCGTTATCTCAACATTCAGGTCATTGGTGGCTATTAGAGACAAATTCAGAACATTTGAAGAGGAGTGGAAGGATTTCCTTCCAATCAAGGACTTAGCCATTCCCAGGCTACGAGCATTTATTGGGCTACCGGAGAGATATTTGGAAAGAATCAAGTTGGTGGATGAAGGAGGAATGAGTACGATGGAGTCTTGGTATGTCGCCATGATCATCAGATTTTAGGATACTTGAAGAGATACGAAATGAGATTGCACAGCATAGCCCAAGCGTTGACACTTCCATTTCAACCATGTTGGGCAATGTTGGGGTTGCACTTGATTTTGAAGATATCAAAGAGGAGAGCGTCAACGAGGCAGAGTTCGGATCGAGATTAGATGAGTTGGAGAAGGTTGCCATCAAGAAGAAGCATTTGGGCACCCTTGTCTCCCTCAATGCCTTTATCAAATATGCGAAAGAATATGAGAAGGATCATGAGAAGACACTGCAAGCAGCAAACAACATGATGAATTCAATTGAGCTCAAGATGAAGCACACGCCTTGCCCTCCCATGAAAGAAGTCAACGATAAGCTAGCCAAGTTCATTGCCTTGGCTAAGAAGATGAAAGAAAATGGTAGGTGTCTAATTCTGATTGGCTAACATTTTGGTGTCTTCTAATTGGTGCCACTTTTTCTTTTTTTTCATTGGTCCATTAATGAGGTGGCATCTTCTCATTGGCTGATGGGGTGGCAACCCTAATTAGGGTTTTTGGGATTTGATTTGGATTGTTTAGTTTGCCTCTTAATCTCTACTGTTGGTTGTAATTTTGGCCTCTATATAAGGCCATTTGCTCTCATTTGTAAAGTGTTCAAGAAAATTGTTGCTTAAGATAAGACAAAAATTGCTTCTCTTATCATTGTTGTGTCTTGCATGGTGATTAAAAACACTTGGTGTTATTGCATGGTTTCTACTTCCAAGGGTCTAAGAAAATTGTTGCTTAAGATAATACCAGAATTGCTTCTCTTATCATTGTTGTGACTTGCATAGTGATAAGAACACTTAGTGTTATTGCATGGTTTCTCTTTCTACTTCCAATAGAGTTAAATTTCCATTGAAGTTGTTAAAGTAGATTTTATTTCAAGAAAGTTGTTAAGCAAGAGTAAGAATAGATGGATGGTTGTATGGTGATATTAGTGGATGTTTGATAGGGATCCATAAACAAGGCCACTAGCATCCTAGCGGCTTGTTAGGAAGTCTTGCATGGTAATCTAGTCTTTTTCTTCCCTTGAATCATTGCATCTATGAAGGTAGCACCGCTGGTAAGCTTTCATCAGATTTGATCCTCGTCCATTTGCTAATCTTTCCATTCATAGGAGTACAAGTAAAGCAGCAAGTAGTTCAGTAGTTGGAGTTCATTCAAGACAAGTTAGAAAATCAGGGCATTATTGGTGGACGTAATCTCCATCATCACCATCAACATTATTTGGTGCTAGAATACATTGCAAAGCTAGATTTCATCATCATCACAGCAAAGTCCAACATCCTTGAATGAGTAATGTAAGCCCGCCTACGTAATTAACCAACAAATCACATTAATATAACTGAGTTAGTATTCACAGGTGTAAGGAACCTTGGAGTTTTTCTCATGTTCTTCATGAGGATTTACTTTTCAAGAGAGGGATTGAGTGTTTGATATTTCATATCAAGTATTCAATTGCTATATGTTATGTAGTGATACAAAACTGACATCAACAGATTCTACAACTCCAATCAAACCATCAGCAACTAAAAGATTATTGCTTTGCCTTTATTCGGTGAGGGAGTGTTGCTGCTCGGCACTGCTTTTGGAGTAGGTGAGGGGGTGTCACCACTCAGTCTAGCTTGAATATCAATTCTTGAGACAACAATAATAGCACTCGGTACAACTTTATTTTCCTCCTTATTTTCCTCAATTTGAGTTCCTGGCACATTTGGTCCTTCTTGAACTTTGTTAGAAATGTCTAAACTTGTATCTTTATTTAATTCCTCTGCCTCTTGCTTATCTTTATCTGAATCTAAAGACTTATTTTGCCCGACAACTGAAGTGTTAGGGGTGACGGCATGAATAGGTGAAACACTGCCTTGCGGACTCAGCACATCTAAACTCACTTCATCAATTCGGTCATCTTGAATTGTTACTGTCTCAGTTTCTTCTCTAATTCCACTCCTTTAGTGGACAAAACAAAAATGCTCTTCCATAGCAACTCATTTTGTTGAACTACAGCTTCAATCTTATTTTGTAAAATCATAAAAATTTGAACTTAGGAACAAAACAATTCCTATACTTCTCCAAAAATGTTGCCTTCTGCTCCTTTGATAAATTGGGCATAACCTTGGCTAATGTGCCTTCTCTAATGTCTTTCTCTATCGTTGATGCTTGTTGCCATCTTTTGTCTAATCTATTGTAGAAATCAATAGGAATCTTCTTCTCTACTTCATTAGGAGACAATTTATTATTTGCCATCATATCTATCATGGCCTCCTTAACTTTCATTCCATCAACAGTATCCAATGTATCCTATTTTACAAATCTAAAGCCGGATAAGCCTGCAAAGCTTCAGAGGTCAGCACATACCTCATCAATGGTCGTTGCTCTTCTAGGTACTATGGTCAATTCCTCTGATTTTGTTCTCTCTGCATCCTCTTCTTCAACTTCTTTCTTCTTGACCAATCTTCTCCTCTTTGGCTGGCTCATAGGGGCTTGTGATGTCTTCCTCTTTGCACTAGAACTGCTAGGTTTAGTAATCTTTACTACTCCTTTCTTTGCAGATGGCTCAACTGGTGCTACTGTTGCCCTGGTCCTTGGTCGGTGGTGGAGGAGAGAGGTGCACCACCACTGTCTTTTTTACAACTTCCTTTGCTTTAGGCTTAATAAATTTAGCCTTCTTGGAGGGTGGTGTAGCAACAACTAGGGCTTTACCCTGATCTCATTCTGCTTCTTCCTCTTCCTCATCACCACTGTCTTTCTCTTCGTCTTCTTCAAGGCCTTGTGTGAGCTGCAAAGGTTCTTTGCCTTTGCCTTGTGTGCCTAGTTTTTCCTCTAGGTCTTCAATCATCTTCTTTCTTTTCTTCTCCTTAGAAGCTATTTTGATATCAATAGTGATTCTTGCCTTAGCTTCTTCATACTTTCCAAAAGTTTATGCTTCAGCATCAATCTCCTCTTTTAGTAGTTCAACAATATTTGCACTCATAATTTCACTATCAATTTCATAATCAAATGCTTTTAGCCATGCCTTCCTCACCATCACAAATGTGTTATCTATGTCCACCAAAAAAACATACATTATTATAGTATTTCATTACCAATTCCTCTAATATTCTCATCCTCATCTTCATTCTCTGTTTGAATTCTTCAAAATATGTGTCCATGACACTTTCAAAATTTTCTCCTAAATAAGTTATGTATCCACTGATTTGCCTTGTCACTGGCTTGCCTTGCTCCCAAACATTATTGTCAATACCAGGAAAATATTTCTGAACATAAAATAAAATGCACATAATAAGTGATCCAAACTTACATATAGAATTCTTTGCCTTCCTGATGGATATCAAGTATTCTGCTAATTGAAATTTCTGCAACTCGGCAAGATCTATTCATGATCTTTCACAACGATCTTCCACGCCTAGATGACTACATTCATGGTACACTGTTCAATTTGCTCGATTGATAGAATTTATGAGAAATTACTCACTGCAAATTCAATTAATGGATCACAGATGTTAGAGATGGACAACCCTCATCCATTCAACTCGGCCTTTGTGTTTGCCTCAATTTACTCACAGCTCAGACACCACATAGTCTTCTTCTTGTCTAAGGTCGGATACCTCATGACCTTGTGAATTATCTTCATCGCACTCTTTGTAGGTCCATTGTCTAGCCATAGTTTCATGTCATGAATCCTGCTTAGCACTACCCTAATCCATTCTATTTCGAAGTTCCTCAGAAAATCTAGGGCACGAGTTAATCCTTTTCTCTCAACAATGTTGAATTCGTCCTTCAAAACTCCTTCGTTACACAATTTTTCATATGCCTCTCAAATCTCATTGTCACCAACTTCTCCAATCTTACACATGTAACTTCATACATCATGGATTATAATAACTTTAGGTGGTATTGAGGATAACGCACCCATTGAGTCGCCCTACATTGCAATCTTAGGAATAGCACGAAATTTAGATGGAGGACAAGTGTCACTCTTCACCAGTTGAATATTGCCTATCTCTATTCCTTGGCTTTTTCCTATTGATGATGAAGCTGTCATCTTTCTTTGCTAGGGTTTGAAAACTTCTTTCTTTTGAACAACTCGGCACTACTCAAATCTTCGCTTGATCAAACTTTTGTCTCAAATTTGCTCTTAATCGCCTTAAGATCTCTTTCGCAAAACACTCAAATCACTTTATGCTCTCGAATTCTATATGCAAGGTGCAACAAATGTTTTCAATTTTCCACTATATACTCTCTTTTGCTCAAATTAGGGTCTTCATTAATGTTGTGTAATCTGGTTGGTGGAAGATAGCTGTCTCGGTTGATATTGTGCCTTTTGAACTCGGTTTCCATTATATATCTTCGAGCTATTTCATCTAACTCAACCTATACACCAATTTGGCATATAAAGTACTTGGTCCATATTGAAATGTTCGGTCAATATAGACAATTTTACTGATGTTTGGCACTGACTGTATAAATAGTTCTTTTTGCACTTGTTTGTTCTTGTGCATATTTACTTATGCAGATATGAACTTTAGCTCATCTTATGTTTGGAACTAATGTAAGATATATCCTTTAAATACGTGATTCCTTACATATCTTTCTTGATTAGTTTGAGATGATATAACCACCTCCTCCATTAGATTGGGTTATCTCAACTCCATTTGCTCCACTGTTTCCATCTTCTAGTTTCTTCCAAGTTAGGTTCATCTCCTTCCTTGTTTGTTCAACATCCACTTTCCCTTTACCCTTTGTGTGATTATGATTTGATGCTAGTACTTGGGTCCTACAATGTTTGCTTGAATGTCCAAACTTGTGACATTTGGAACATACATTGTTAGGTGCGTAATTTAGCCTTTGATTGGTTCATCCAAGGCATTGTCTGTGATTTGCACTCAATGTGCTTCGTGGCAAAACTTTTGACAATTATAGCAATAACCTTCAAATCTAGGTCTAGCAGGTATGTTGTTCATCCTTGATCTACATTCATGTATTTGATGTCCTTGCTTCTTGCAGTAAAAACAATAATCAATAAACTCAGGTTTAGGGTTCTGCATACCATTTTTGCTTTTGCAAATGTTTGCAGTATGACCAAATTTTCCACAATGATAACATGTAGGCTTGCCTTTTGTCTTTGCATTTCTCAGTTCTCCACTCTTGGATCATTCTCCTTGCTCGGTAGATGAATGTTGCTTTGCATGCCCAAATCCAGAAGTGTTGCAAGATGACTTAGGTGATCTCATAAGTTCTTCAAAGTATTTCATTACTTCATTAGGCTTGTTCAATTTTCCACAAGTTCTTTCTCAGTCTTCAGTTCATTCCTCAATGAGTCATTCTGTGATCTTAGATTTGCTATTTATGTAACCTTTTTGTTCAACTCTTGATTTGCAAGCATCAGTCGATTTATCATGTCTAATTGAGTATTTGTAAGCTTTTGCGCATCAAATGTGCTTTCTTCAAGTCTAATTGACATTTGCCTTTTGCCTTCTTCAACGATAACCTTGTCTTCTTCAGCTTTCTTCTTTTGTTTGGTTACTTCACATAGCCTTACTAACTGGATCTCATGTCCTCTTTTTAGTCCTCTAACTTCTTCATTCAGAATATTGTTCTTTTCTAGTAGATCTACAACTGTTGCATCACTCTCACTTAAATTTCCAATTCCAAATAGTCCTTGAGTATCAACTTCTTCATAATTCAACTCATTTTGTTGAATGGCTTGGCGGGGTTTCAAATGATTCGGGTGGATTGCATTCGCCTTCATTTCCTTCCATCAATGAACTAATAAGGAATCAGTCCATGGTACTATTGAGCATTGAAAGATCTAAAGTTACAGAGCTAGCAGTAGCAGCCATGGATGAGCTAATGAAAATAGGTCAAATGGCAAAGCCTTTGTGGGTAAGAAGCCAAGAAGCGAGAGTAGAAACTTTGGACCACGAAGAATACTCGAGGGAATTCCCGAGGCTTATTGGACCGAAACCTATGGCCAGAAGACCGAAACTTCTTCATAATTCAACTCATTCTGTTGAATGGCCAACTCCTTCCTCCTTTTCAGGGATTTCTTTAGTTCATGTCTTGTTGTTTCAAGTTGTTGCAGTATGAGTTGGATGTCAATCACCTAATTGTCAATAACTTTTCCCAATTTATAAGCCTCCATCTCCAAGATCTGAACTCCCAAGCTATTACACTCTTTCAAGAGAATTGTGTTCTAATACCAATTGTTGGAAGTCTTAATTGGGAAACTAAGATACTGACAAGGGGGGGTGAATTAGGATTTGTAACACTTTTTCATTTTTAACAATACTTTAGTGCATTCACCATATTTATCATCTCATATCTAATGCATGCATAACATAACTTGTAAAATCAAACTATAGTAGGTAGATCTAATATATCAATGACATGCATGTAATTTAAGCTCATAACACAAAGATTTGGTTACCCGCAAACCCTCCAAGGTGACGGTAAAACTAGGGTGGGGATGACACCCACAAATCTTCACTACTGCAGTACTAAAGCTAACCTATTAGGGTAACAATGTTTGACCACTTCTGATGATTTATCCTGTGAGGGGTCTGCCCTGTTAAAGGTTGTTAAGACTGTTAGGTCTTACCCTGTGAGAGGATTTTACACTTACAACAAAGTAAGGACTCGGTCAAGAGATTTAAAAAGATCTATTAAGCAAACTCTATTAAGAGATTATCCCTGACTCAATCTGTTAAAACTGATTCAGTACCTGACCCTTAGTCTGCTCTAAAAAGCGGGTTTTGGATCTCCTCTCTTCAATCTGATCTGATCTCTAATCCGATATAGCTGTATTGTCCTTGACTGCTTGATAAGGTTGCTTCCTCTGTTTTGCAATAACTCTTTTTGCCTCCTCTGCAATGTTCACACTATCACACTTGATCTGCTCTGTGATCGCATGAATAGCTTCGCTTCTTCTCACCACACCATATCCTATCTCGAATAGGGTTTGGTCTGCTCTATTTAAAGATTTCTTAAAGAGTTTTCTAGATGCTTCCCTTTTCGCCTCTTCATCTGATTGGTTGAACATTGCTCATAGGGATCTATGATCCATGTCATAAAACGCGTAACAATCTCTATAACAACCTCTACAAATATTAAATGTCTTGTCCGTGTCAGCCTGAATGGTTTACCTCAAAGTTTGCATCATTCCTGACTTGAATGTCAATTCTGCGTTGCTCGGTACTTACTATCTCTAATACTCAACATCCATCATACACGTTGTTGTTGCTCAATATCTATTGTGCTCGGCACTTTCTGTGTAACTCGACTTCAACATGTTCGAACTACTCGGCAATCATTAGGCTCGTCTAATACTAAAAATACTCGACAACCAAAGACTTGCTTGGCTCCAAAGAGCTCGGCATATACATGTTTATTTATAAGTATTTATACGACTTGGCCTATATAGAGTAGCTCGGTCGCAGTGATTACCATCTGACTCTGCCTAGTATATGACTAAGTGTTTGACACTAACAGACAACAATAGTTAGAGATACCAACAGTTCAGTATCATTTGTTAGAGATCAAATATGATTAAGGATGAAGGGTGAACCTTGGGGTTGTCTCATTTGAACACACAATCCACATGCATGGTTTAGCATATGAGCATCCTTATTCAAGAGAGAATTGAAATTCGTTATTTCATTTGAAATACTAAATGTTTGACTCTACATGTTGTAGTGGCATAAAATTCACATCAACAAGACTGTGTTTAGATAATGAAATAAAGGAACAATGATAGTTTATCACAATAATCAGAGTGCAACCTATGTAGTGAAGAATCCAAGATTATTATTTATCTATGATTTAATATTATTATTATTTAATTTTGAGTATTATAATTATTAATGATCACTGTATCTATGCTACATTAATATTAAATCATAATTACTGGTGATTATATTTATTAGTATTAAGAATTAATTATTATTAGTTATTACCGCTTATGGTATTTATAAAATTATTATTGAACTTAATATTAGCTACTAATTAGACAGTAATTGAATAAAATAATATTTTTATTAATATGCAAAGATATTACAGTCCAACCCCCCCTAAAATTGCTTGTACTCAAGCAATTGCATGTTTCCTCATTATTTGGTAACTTGAGACAAGTTTTTTACCTATTTTTTAGATATGATATTGGGCGATCTTGTTGCCAGTCGAATTTGCCAAAATCCTATTTGTATGATACAATATCTCAAATTCATTTCTCTCAATTTGTTCCTGTACTACTCGGGTGCGCACACTGGGTGCGGCTATGTTGCGCGCTCGCACACCGCCACCAAAGCAACATCACACCGTTTCGACACACCCGATAGATGTGTCTCGAGTGCGTGGGTGTGTGGGTGGGCACACACAAGTTGCTTCTAGGGGTCGCACAGGATGTGTCCAATGCCCATGTTGAAAAGTCAATTTTTTTAGTTTTTTTAATATTATATTACCCGTGAGGAGTCTAGTAGTTCTAGTGATGAGGGCTTTGTTTTAGGGAATGATTAGAGAGCTCCCACCCTTACATTCTCATCATTGACATTTTGTAGATTGTACTCACTTTGATATGGCCATGATACATTATTTCATTTCACTATTTCATGCTACTCTACTCATTGTAATCATGAGCATCTTGATCTTTATGATACCAACTTTGCAATGGATTCTCCCAAAGTTTACGGGTCCAAGTCCATATCCCTCAAGTATTTTGGTATGTTGAACCCTACCCTATCTTGGGAAGTATCATTGTGTATGTTAATAGCCATTAAGGAAAACAAGGTTCACATGTTCAATTGCTTCGCTCTTAGCCTTTTTCTCATATATTTATTATTTATTTATTTATGATTTAATATTATTATTATTTAATATTATGTTGAGTAGTGTAATGTTTACTATATCTATATTACATTAATATTAAATCACAATTACTAGTGATTATATTTACTAATACTAAGAATTAATTATTATTAGTTATTACCGCTTATGGTATTTATAAAATTATTATTGAATTAAATATTAGATATTGATTAGACAATAATTTTTATAAGATAATATTTATGTTAATGTCCAAGGATATTACAGCTTCCAAGCTAGGAGCAAGCATTAATGTTTAGTATCATTTGTCAAAGATACGGCCAAGGATGTAAGGGTGAAGTTAGCAAGGTAGAGACTTTGGTGAATGTTGAAGCTCATTAAGTAAGGTTGTGAGCACAAAAGTTCAAATGGTGTTTAGAGTCTATGGGCCTTATGGCCCCTAGCAATTGAGCTATGGTGTAAATACTCCCTTTGCTCTTGAAAAGTCTTTCACAAGTGGGAGATTGTTAGGAAAATGTCTCAACCTTGTATTTACATACAAATACTATTTATAGTAAGTTTTCATTTGGGCAAAATTTTCCTTAAACTTTCCCAAAAGCTTCAAATGGGGTAGATAAGCATATCAATAAATCTTTGTTGCAAGATCGTCTTTGAGGCTTTAGAGGCTCTAAAACAGCTTGAAAATGCATATATCCAGCATAGAGGGTTTCAAGGTGATAGAGCACGTAGCAAGCTTTCAAGCACTTTAAACTATTCATCAACCAAGCACCCAATTCAAAGTTACAGCCTCTGAAAGTTGGCTCTTATAAAATAGGAAATGTAAAAACGTGTTGAACACATAACGGAGCTATAAAAGGGAGTTATATGCATTGATGTGTTTTTGACACTTCGTGTGGTATCTTTAACTGAAGATAAGATGGGCACTGCTTTACAAGTGGTTTTTAGATCAATGATTTAGGAATACTATTCGATGCTTTCATGTATTGTATCTCCTATATATTAGGTGCATGAGATGGAGGGTCTGTGTAAGAGTCTTATAGCTATTCAGTTACCTTTGGGTCTCAAGTTGGTAATACTCAAAAGAGATGCCTTCTTTGTAAGTATATTGATTTCTAATAATATATTGGGCAGCTTTTGGAGTGTGGAGTTTTCTCTTAAAAGGGCTTCCCACTAAATCATTATGTTGTGATGTGTTGAAGGTTGGTAGTTGTAGGAGCTATATGTATACCTGTGATTGCATCATTATCATGTTTGAGATATTTGTTATGTATATTGTTTAGTAAGATTTCACAGTGTCATGAAACAAAGTTCACGGCAACCTGCTTCATCTACGAGCAACAGCAGTGGAGGGGACAGTAGCTAAAAATGCCACTTATCACAACAATCCGCTCCTGCGGAAGCAACACTCCCACAGTTCTGTGGGAAACCCACAAAGGCGACACATGTCCATATTGTCTGCCTCTCTCTGCACATCGTGAGCCCCGACTTGTTCACACAAGGCATCAACGGGTGGTCTTCGCATGGACTTGGCCCTGAGACATGTCTCAGCACACGAAAACAGTTGCAGATAGGGATGTTTGTTCCCTCAATCTTCACATACCTCTGGATTCAAAATGCTTGCCACCTTCTGCAAGGGAACAGCAAGGAAATTATTGACCACGTGATGTACTACCACCTCGAGCAAAGAGTACTTCAACAAATGTACAGCGATTAAACGAGAAGAATGGGATGATTGTGACTTGACAAGTGCAGGACAAAGCGGGTAAAGAATTTCGCGCCGCCTATGATCACTAAGGGCATGCTACATATACGCCTTTAAAATGGGGAGGGAAAGTCATTATAAAGGGAGTCCAGGGAAAATTCCATGCTGGGAACAATTATTGTAATCGAGGGGATTCCTCTGTGTAAATGTCTTACGATTGTAATCAAGTTTTGTGGTTTAGCAATATAATCAATTGTGCCTAAGGCCCTTGGGCTTCTGTTGTAAATATCATTGCCTTTATGAATGTCTTCTATGCAAACTCAAACTTTAATGCGCTCGTATAGATAGTTGTTGATTAGACTATGCAATTGGCTTTTCTAATAATGGTTATTCTCGTATGTCATGTTCTATGTTTAAGAGTTTTGTCATTTGGAGGTCAATAATTATTCTCAGGCCGGAGGGATCTATTTTGTGCCTTTATACCTTGTACTGAGGTAGCTTGTGTGCGCTTGGTCAGAAGTTCGGCCTATTGCCTTGGTTTTTCGCCATAACCTATTTGTCCCCTTTTCTCCCCCTTTTACTCCACAAAGAGTCAGCTTCTAGAATCTCAGAGGTCACTTGATGAGGCGCAAAATAATTGTCCCCCCACTTGTCAGGCTTCCCATAGAGGCTGCTGCCACTCCCGCAGGCAACTTCGCGAGTCAACATATACTCTGCTGCATTAATTAACTAATCCTCTCTTATGATTGGGCTTACTGAGACAGCAAAGAGTCTATAATACTGAATGGTCTTCTATATGACAGTCACACCTTTTGAAGACTATGACGAGTCTTCAGTATCAGCAGATGAAAGACCATATGCATATGGAGCAGCTGGGTGTTGAGGAGTTTATTCTTGCATGAATGTTGGTTATCTAAGCGCATGTTCGTGCATAGCTATTGAAAGATCTTGTTCCTGCATGAATTTTGGAAATCAAAGGGCTATTGAAGGATTTTATTCTGTATGGAATTTGAAAATCAAAGGGTCTCGCATAACTGCTGGTTTTCAAAGAGTTGCCATCTTGCATCCATGTGGTTGTTGAGTCGCCGCCTAGTAACTGACAAGACTTCCTGCAGCTCAGGCTCTTTGTTTTCTCTCTAGTAATAATATGGCGTTACGATTTTTTGGAGGGCTGATTGAAAGCATCAGAGCTGGAGCTTACTGTGTTGATGTAATTGTGAATACTGTAAGCAGTATGTCAGTTTTCTTGAATGATCATTGCAGGAGCTATTTGATCATTGTTGTATGTATCTGGATCAGATTTCTGTGAATGATCTGTAGGTAATCAGTGTGTGGCTCATTGTGAGTTTCTTTTGTAGATGTGTATTGTGTGGTGTATCATCAGTTTACTATGAAGACATTTATCTGTCTCTGAGTGAAGTATTTCTGAGTCTGTATTATTGTAAAGAGGTAAACAGTGACTGTGGTATGCATTCTGAGTGGTGATCATCAGGGTTGTTCTGTGGAGTGTTTATCAGAGAAGGACCTATACCTGTTTTAGCTTGAGAGCATTGTATTCAGACTACCATTTTTATTCAATAAAGTGATATTTCAGTGTGGCTGGGTTTTTCTCCCTAAGTAGGAGGGTTTTGCCAGGATAGTTTTGGTGCCTTTCTGTGCATTTCTTTATGCCTTGTTGTTTATCGCTATTTCTGGTTCAAAATTTAACACATACATGTTATATTGTCTTTTGCAGGGCAGTCCGTACATGCTTAACAAACCACAAGAACAAGATGAAACATAAGATTTACAATATTGATGACAATAACAAGAATACCAATTTCACTTTTGAATAGCTCAAGAGCCTGGAAGACTATAATGATGTCAAGAAAGAAAAGGCTGACTCCCTTGATGTGTTGCACTATGATGATGATATGAAGAGAAAATCAGATCATATGGCTGAATGATATACTTTGATAGGTCCTAAATTCCAATTTGTGTAAACAATGTTAAAAATCACACCATCATTATGAATTCTTATTATTGATTTTTTACGTATGTAATTAAGCAAGTATCCTAAAAATGAGTTGACATGTATTAAGAAGTATCTAGAGGAATTAGGTGGGTACGATTACCTTATAGATTTTTTTGGAAAATATTTAGCCAGTCCATATTAAGATGTATCCGTGCTATTACAGTTCCTTTGTCTTTTTTGGTAGCCAATATAATTTCCTTCTTTAAATATTTTAATTTATACATTTCATATCAGTTTATTTCTTGTCTTCTTAAACCGTGGAAGAGGGTGATAATGCTACCAAAACCTAGTTATAACTTATAAGGTAAAGCAATTAGCCATTATAAGAACAACCCCAGTTCAAATAAAATTAAGCATCCTCCTGTGTTAGTTAGGCCTAACCATACAGGCAAGAGCCTACAACACAATGGTAAATTGTGAGCCTCTTAATTGGGAGGTTTTGGGTTCAAATCTACTCAAGATTAATTAATAATTGAAATAATTAATCATAATAAATAATAATAATTAACCTTGGCTTCGGCCTCTTATCGATCCAAAGAAAAAAAAATTAGGCCTAACCATACCTCTCTGAAATAGCTTCTAAGACAAATTATATTCAAGTTAAAGATAACAGTCATTATGAGGGTTTATCATTTTGCCAAAAAGAAGAAGCAACCGCAGGCTGCCCAGAACCTCTATTCCCAAAAATGTCTCATAAGTATTAGCAAACACAAGTTATTCAAGCATATTTTCTTGACGCCTCCTCCCAAAACTGACATAGAATATAAGCAACTTTGGCAACTTACTTCTAGCAATATAGAAACAAAATTGCGCCGTTAACAAAAATTTCAGCCACACAACACGCAAAATTCAACTTTAGCATGCAAGCTAGACCGGCATCAAAGCGTGTAATATGTTTATGTTATCAAATATAGCAAATAGAAATTCCATAAACACCCACGGAAATCCAAGAGAAAACACCCACCTTCTTTTTCTTCACAGGCTTCAAAATCTTAATAATGCAGCGTTCATTGTTTACAGTATTGATCCCCTCAAAGACTTCGCTGTATTTTCCTCTGCCCACCTTGCGAACCACCTCGTAATCATCCTGATCACTGCAACAACAATCCATGACATGTACACATTGGATATAATTTCAAAAACCTCAAAATTCATACCGTTTAAATAACCAAAGCATTCAAAATTGGCACAACTTAAATACACACCCAGAAACAAAAAATAAATGAGAAATAAGTAGATAATCGCCCTGATCACTTTAATAAATATCCATAACAACTAGACATAAAATTCCCCAAAATCCCCCAAAACAATGTAAGCATTAAACAAACGCTCAGAGAGAAAATTCGAGGCGAAACAGTAATTAAACATCGAAAACACTGCAACAAGAAACCATGAGATATACAATGTGAGCGTGCACTTGAATAAAGACACTACACACATTAGAGATAACCCGAAGCATTGTGTTTTGAAAAAAACTATAGAAAACCATCCCAACGACTGAACAACGAACATCCATGACATGTACACGTTGAATATGCATCCAAAGCCCTATGCAAATGGAAGAAACGGCCATTTATTAAGAATTTGGGGGAAACGGAAAGAAAAGCATCTTGATCATTGTAACACTCATCCCTGAAATTCAAATCCAAAACTGTGCCAATGAAAATATAATTAAAAACAAATTAAGAAAAATGCCCGTGAAAATGAATTATAAGTTAAATAAAATCCTGGAAACCAAATTTTGAGAAAAGGCAGAGAAGTGCATACCCCCACTGAACAGTGAGGGCCTCATAATCCCAGTAATCTTTGGGGCGGAGGACGTTGACGTCGGCGTAGACGCGGGCCTTGGACATCACACCAGGCTTCCGGATCGCTTTACCTATTCTTTGCGCCAGATTGTTGCATAGTAAGAACCTACTACTTTTTTTGTGTTTTTTTCGGATAGTTAAATTGTACGTTTTTTGGGGGGATCAAGCTAATCATGTATCTTGCTTGACTTTGAGAAAATGCAGAGAGCCGAAGATGTGACCACCAAGGTTCGATGATCATGTGACCGTGCGTGTCATCGGAATGATATGGGCTTGTGTTTTCTCTTCCGCGATTGGAAAATCAATTGACTTCTTGGTGAAATCTCCTTAGAGCTGCCTGGACTCGAGTTGTAGGATGTAGATCCTAGGGAATTGACGTCTAATGAGGAATAGTTGTAGATCTTCTTAACTAGCAGTCGTATGTTTTTTACATGCAACGAAGGTATAGGGTGTAGATTCTAGGGAATTGACGTCTAATGAGGAATAGTTGTAGATCTTCTTAACTAGGAGTCTTATGTTTTTTTACATGCAACGAAGGTATCGATAGGAGATGAGATTTAAGAGAAAAAAATGTAGAATGAACATTAAATAATTAAATATGAGTTTTTTTAAAATGAAAATATAAAAATATAAAATTTATAATATTTAAGAAATTTGAATATTGTATAAGAAATGTGTTCAATAATTCAAGATTTTACAATTAAATTCAATTTATCAAATATGCAAAAAATAATTATTTGAAAAAAACTATCAAAAAATTTATTAGGAAAAATTAATAGATACAAAAAAATAATATGAAAAACAGTGACATCTCTAACAAATATTTTATTGACTAAATAAATTATAGAAACTAAAAAATAATATTTAAAGAAAAAACTAAACTAATATAAAAAATAAATTTAAATAATTTAAATACTAAAATCTAAATCAATTTTATAAATCAAAAGTCAAATGAATAAATCACAACATGAGCTAATGTGGAGATCACAACTAATAAATAGAAATATAAAAACAATAGTTAAAAGTAGAGATAACAACTAATAAATATTAAAACAAGAGTTAAAAGTGGAGGGAGAAAAAAATTGGTTGTTAAATAATTAATGGAAAGAATTTTCAATTTTTCAGCCAAACTGACAACTTTCTCAGTCAGCTTGCAAATTTTCTATCAAAAATTTAATTTCTGAGAACAAAGTTTCCACAAATAGTCTATCGGCCTAATTATGCAAGGGTTCTATAGGAGGGGTTTGGGCTTTATTTTTGTGAAGCAGGCAAGGGTGTGGTTCTATGGAGGGGGGCTTCGTAAAAAAATTCAGTTGGTACTCTAGATATTTTTTAGGATTGTTTTAAAGTGGGAGGTCTCTGTCTGAACCCTGTAATTTATAGAAGCGGGTGGTCTCTTGATTGTTTTTTATTTTAATATATTCAATTTACTTACTAAATAAATAAATATGTTTTAAAAAATAATTGATAAAAAATGAAAATTGGTATATGATTGACAAGTGGCACAAGAAAAGCCTAAGCTGGTGGAGAAATTTCTATCCCCCCCATCTTTTCCATCTGCTTAAATATGCACCCTAAAAAATAGAGACTGGTACTTTTGAGAAGATTTCAGTTGACCCTCTAGCAAACTTTTTTTTTTACTTCATAGGACCATCCACTCCACAAAAATAGATCATCCTTATGGAACCGTACCCTAACTCTATGGTAATTTTTTGGAGGGGGCTAAAGGTCTAATTGGAATCTTTTCCTACAAAATAGGAGCTCTGACTTTTTAGCCTTCTTACCCAATGTCCCCATGCGGCTACTTAAGTGTGTTGTGTGCTTAAATTTAAGCAGTCGGAGTGTTCCCATGGCATTTTCTAATCACAGGAAAAGGATAATTTGGAATCTATCCCTACTTTTGTGGAGTAGCCACCACATAAATTTTAAAAATAAGCATTGAAAAAAATGAGGGGTTCAAATAAGTAGCCGTTGCTTATTGAAAAAAATGACAAATGGCACCACAAAATATTTTCCCTCTCATTTATTTCTCCTATTTTTTCTCAATACATTTTGCTGCAATTTTTATTATCAAAAAGTTATTAATACATTCTATTTATGTCTGCCAAAAAATAAGCAGCTACAAAAATCAATAAACATCGGGCTACTAGCTCCACAAATTACTGCTAGAAATGTTCAGCAGTGGCTGCTAGCCAAAATAAGCCTAGCAGTCGCATGGGGACCTGCCCTTAGTTTGAAAGGGTGAAAATGGGATGGGGAGGGCCTTGGGCTCTATTTTTGTGGAGCGGGTAACTCTATGGTAATTTTTGGGTGGGGGCTAAAGGTTTAAATGGAATCTTTTCCTACAAAATAAGAGCCCCAACTTTTTAGCCCTCTCAATTTGAATAGGTGAAAATGGGATGGGGCTTGATTTACCCCCACCAACTTAGGAATTTTTTTTTGCACATGTCGACAATTTATTAATTATATTAAAAATATAATTATGATAGTAATAAAATTATGATATCATAAATTTAAATTCTTCAAATGATATTCATGGAACCACTAGCTTCTGTAAATTTAAGAGCTAAAAATTTTAAGCTCAAAGAAATTAAGAAAATTCATGGGACTGGTTCCTTTTCAAATATTCCTCAAAACTCTTGTCAGCTACCTGCTCCATTTTTTCCTCCATGGGACCCCAGCTTACCACTATTAAAAAGTTTCCAAAAATGATAACACATGTATTAATCATCGATAACAGATGCACTAATAGCTGATCAATCATGTACTAATAGTTGATCATTTTTTAGCTTTCTTGGTTGTGATTGGTATATTTGTACAAAAAGAACTAGTTTTTTGGTCAGCGGTTATTGGGGGTGAACATAATGGGTTCCAAGTGAACATTTTGAAATGGCACTTTTTTACCACTTCACACTCCTCGACTTCTACAAGAGCTCCGTAAATGTGGAAACTTCTAAACCTTAGCTTTAAGCTCTTCAATCACCTATGGAGTTCCACAAAAAGAATGGTGAATTTCAACGTACGAATTAGGAGTTATAGGTGTGAGAAGTTTGCTTGAGTGGCTTCTATGTCTCTTCCCCTATAAGATAAGATAGAAAATTTACTTTGCTTATTTTAGTGTTTTATTAACTTCTAAATTGTGTTTGGGGACTTTTAGTTAAGGAATCTATGTAGGAGGGCTTCCAAAAACACAAAGTTCTAAAAAATAGAGTTGAAGCTACATGTTACTTTTAGAAATATTTTAAAGGAGTTGGTCCCATTAACTTAGTAGTCTAAAGCTGGGTCCTATGGGTACCCGCTTCCTTAAAAATAAAGTAGGTGCCACTTAGAATTTTTAGGAATATCTAAAAGGAAGTGGTCCCATGAATTTTATATGTGAATTGGCTTTAAAAAATCAACTCTTAAATTCAAGGAAGTTTGTGGTGTTATAAGTTTTTAAAATAAAAATTTGGTGGGATTATATGATTTTGGTGGGGAAAATGAATAGTAGGTTTTGACGAGTGGTAGATTTCATCCCTAAGCCTGTGGGGCTATTTCCAACCCCACCCCATTTTCACTCGATCAAATTGAGGGGGCAAAAATTCGGAGCTCCTTTTTTATAGGAGTAGATTCCAAATAAACCTGTAGCCCCCCTAAAAATTATCATGGGGCCACCCACTCCACAAAAATAAAGCACAAGCCCCTCCCATGGGACCCTTGCTTAATTAAATTTTAAACTCTCACGTTTAAGGAAGTCTATGGTTGTGAATAAGAAAAACAAGTAAACGATTATTTTCCAAAAAAAAGAAAAGCAAGAGAATTTTGAAATTAAATATTTGACAAATGGCACAAAAAAAATATTTTGAAAACATTCCTACATGAGTGGGGCAATTTCTTGTATCATTTTTCTACTTGCTTGTTAAAAAGTAGAAGCTCCTATTTTGAAGAAGATTCTAAATAATCTCATAGTCAAACAATTTGTAGCTTTTTTTTCATGGGACCAACCTCTTCCTCAAAAATATAGCTCAAGCTTTTCTCATGGGATCCCTCGGTCTATTAATGAAATAGGATCAAATTTTGGTGAATGTAATTTTTTAACATTATTAGGGATGAGGACAGAATCCTAACCTAAGCGAGCTTGCAAAATAGATATTCTAGAGTCTTTGGCTCTTAATTAAAGAGGCACTTACACCTAAATTGCATGCACTCATATTAGATACCTAAAGTAATTATATACACTTATGTATAAAGAAAGATTATTATGTTACAATTGGGTGAATGGCTTTTAAATTTAATTTTGAAATATTGAAAATTTGCAAAATGGCCTTGCTCGTTTTCTATTCATTACATTCACATCAATTTGAATGTTTTAAATTTAATAATTAGATTATAAGTGGCACTCTTACATAAATTTGGTTCATGATATTGCATATTTTGATCCTTGATATTATGATTTGTAAATATTTATTTGTGGTCTATGTGTGCATTATTCATCAACCCTACATTAGACCTGCAAATGTGAACTTGACTTAGGCCGCTTCTATCATCATGTATCTCAAACCCAAAAAAATCCAATTTTAGAATTTAAATTATTTTACTGGCCATTGTGAGTTTATTTGTATGCTTAATTATTATATTCAACAATCTCCATTCTTATTTTAATTTTTATAAGAAATAATGGAGTTTGGAAAGAACGTATAAAGTTAGTGGATTTCCACAATCCGTGAGATATAAGATTGTGCTTCTAGATATCAATTGTGCAAGAATATTTGCGTGGGTCTGAATCAGGGCCTAGAATTTAGAAGCACGAATCTCGTGAACATATTGATCTAAGGCATCAAAGGAGGAGCATATGTTAGTTTTTGACATCATCATAGAATCATAAATAATTGTGTGTTGACTTCAATCTTTTGAGTACAAGCACAACTTAATGTGTTAATGTTTAGATTGGGGAGAATTTCACCCTCGCAAATTCTAGTAGATTACCTAAGATTTTTATAAATTTCACCCATCCTTGTGCACACATTCAAACAATAGAAACCAAGGTAATCAAATCTAAATTTAATTCATACATTGTCATACCGCATTTGTAAGTTTTAAATCAAAATTATACAAAAGTTTATATCTAAATTAAAGAGATTGGTTTTTCACTCGCACAATTGATCCAAAGAGGAAAATACTCACTCTAGAAAATTGAAGTCTTCATTTCAGATAATCTTAAAATATTGAAATCATCAAATTTTGATATTCATTGTCATACTTTCTTATTATCAAATACGAAGCTAAGTTTGAGCAAGAGCCTACAAGCCATCAATGAATTGCTAGCCTCTCATTGGGGAGGTCTTGGCTTTGAATCTACTTGAGATTAGCATGTAATAATAATTAATCTTAACAACATAAATAAATGTATAATAAATAATCTAGGCTTTGGTCGAATTCCTATCAATAAATTAATAAATAATGCGAAGCTAAGTCCAACAGTTGATTTCAATTATTCACACCAACAATTATTCACCCCAACTTGTTTTGTCTATGTTAAATATTAGCTGATTTGGCACATTTATTTTTAGCCTAAATGTGTGTTGGTATAGATGTTATTTTCCTCTTTTTTGTGACAAACTTGACTCTCCCACACCTCATATGGTTCTAACATTAGGTTATCCTATTTTTATTAAGATTGTCAAATCTATCCTTTCTATTATAAAATCTTAATTTATTATATGTCAAGTGTAGTATTTTATCCCCTTTACATTTTTATTTTATAGCTTTATTTCCATCCAAGGTTAGTGATTAATTATGTGACCTTACTTTTACCTAGCCTACCCATCCTTATTGGTCCCTGCCTACTTATAGGCAAGGAACTAATGTTCCCACTATAGGTCGCAATTAATTTTTGTGACTAAAACTTGAAAACTTCTAAACTTTAAAATTTAGTTATTTTTAAATTAATTTTAAACTAATAATTCCTAATTTGTGATTGGCTAATAGTCATTTTTCTAGGGGAAATTTTTGATTTTTTAAATCAAAATTTTAGAAAACTTAAGTTCTTGAATTCTCCATGAAGTTCACCCTATTGCTTAGCCACTTCTTGCCCTATGGGATAACTCAACTCTTCATAACCCTCTTTATGGTATCATAGGAAGAGGATGATATGATTACAACTATTTTGGACGATGAGTATGGTGTTGACTCTTCCCCTTGTCAACATGCACATTTCTCCTTGCAAACAATCCTTCAACCTCCAAATGCACCTCATTATTTTGAGACATCTTAGTTACTTCACACACTACTACTTCATGAGATTCACCCACCTTCTTTTTTTGAAGTGATCATGTTAGATAAAATCTCCAAACTTGAAGTTAGTCTAAGAAATGAATTGAATATCAACAAAATTCTTTCTCTAGTCCATCAACAAAGTCTTCTCAAGTTGATATAGGAAAACAAGCAAGCATTTGCATCGGACTACATTGACATGAAAGGGCTTGATCCTAAGATGTGTACTCATCGAATTTATATCATTCCTGAGTACAAACCTGTTAAGCAACCTCAGAGAAGTATTAACCCAGTCTTAAGAGATAGAGTGAAAATTGAACTACAAAATTTCTTAAATGCAAGGCTCATCTATCCAATTTTTGAGAGTCAGTAGGTCTCTCCTTTCGTCATAGTGCCTAAAAAAGGAGGTAAATGGAGGGTTTGTGTGGACTATAGGTAGATGAACTTAGCAACTAAGAAGGATCATTTTCCCTTACCTTTCATTGATCAAGTCTTTGATACCTTGGCTGGTAAGAAATACTTCTCCTTCTTAGATGGTTTTAGTGGTTATAACTAGATCAAAATAGTGTTCGGCGATCAAGATAAAACTACCTTCACCTGCCCTTGGGGAACCTTTTCTTATGCATTTCTACCTTTTTTCCTATGTAATGCACCTACTACCTTCAAAAGAGTTGTAATCAACATATTTTCTAATATATCTACTAATTGCATGGGAATCTATATGGATGACTTTACTGTATATAGTTCAACTTTTGAGGAAGCACAAGCTAACTTGGAAAAGCTTCTCAAACAATGTCAATATTATACTATCTCTTTGAATAGTGAAAAGTGTTATATGATGATGGAAGGAGTTATTTCGGGGAATTACATTTCCTCTTTAGGAATTCAAGTTGATTCAGCTAAGATTGAAGTAACTAGCACATAGTCAACTCTTAAAAAGAAAAAAGATGTTAGAAGTTTCCTTGGACATGTTGGTTACTACTTTAGATTCATAAAAGACTTCAGCCAACTTGTAGCTCCATTATATAATCTATTGAAAAAGTATACTAATTTTCATAGACTTTAGAATATGAAAAATCATTCTAGCAGTTAAAAGAAGTGTTGACTACAACACCTATTTTATGTGGACCTAATTGGAACCTTCCATTCCACATACATACAAATGCATCTGATTACATTGTAGGAGTTGTCTTGGGTCAAAAAGAAGGATTTGTTGAACATGCAATCTACTATATTAGTAATAATTTGCAAGGGGCATAATTTGACTATATTGTCACTAAAAAGGAGTTGTTTGTAGTGATCTATGGACTCAACAAATTTAGACACTACATAACTAGTTATGAAATATTTGTGCATATAGATCACTATGCTATCAAGTATTTGATAAATGTATCTACTATTTTTAGACTCTTGGCTTGTTGGTTGTTGCTCATGCAAGAATTTTATTTAACTATAATAGACAAGCTAGCTAAAGAAATTGTGGTAGCTGATTTTCTTTCTTGTTTGCATGTTCCAGAAGATCTTACAACAATTGATAATAGCTTTCCATATGAACATTTTTTTCTATAACGATACAAAATCCATGGTATGTTGATATTGCAAACTATCTTACTACAAGAAGGACTCTTGCTCATTTCTCTCATAAAGAGTGTAGATTGCTAGCAGAGAAAAGTTTTAACTTTTCTTGGATTTCTAGTTCTATGTTTTACACTGGACTTGATCAAGTGATGTGAAGGTGTGTTAGGGAAGATGAGACATATGGCATCTTGAAAGGATTTCATGACGAGCTATGTGGAGGAAAATTTTTTCCAAGTGAACAACATTCAAAATCTTGACAAAGGGTTACTACTAGCCCACTCTACACAAGGATGCAACAAGGTATATAAAAAAATATGACAAATGTCAAAGAATGGGAAGGCTTGCTAAGTTTGATGAAATGCCCCTATAGCCATAGGTAATTGTCACACCTTTTGATAAATGGGAAATAGATTTCATAGGACCCATAGAACCTTCATGAAATGGGAAATCATACATTTTAGTTTGTACTAATTATGTTACTAAATGGGTAGAAGATAAACCTATGCAACATGATAGGGATAATAATGTTGTAGATTTTTTGTATGAAGCAATATTTACCTGATTTGGTGTCCCTAGGGAACTAGTAACTTATTAGGGTGTCCAATTTACTTCCAATTTGATAACAACTCTCATGACTGAATATATCATTAGGCATGTAACATCTTCACCCTATCATCCTTAAGTCAATGGTCAAGCATAGATAATGAATAGGGAATTTGAACCCATTTTGACCAAAATAATAGCTATCAATAAAAAATATTGGGCATTCCATCTACTTGAAGTAGTTTGGGATTATAGAACAACATGGACGACTACAACTAGTTTTACTCCCTTTGAGTTAGTCTATGGTAAACAAGTTGTCATGCCCATTGAATTTCAACATCAAACACCGAGGACAACATTGGATCTCAACATTGATCTCAATGAAGCTCAAAGAGAAATAATTTTGTAGTTGAATGGATTAGATGAGCATATGAAGTCTTCCCGACATAACACTAAAGTTATCCAACAACAAAGGAAGAGATGTCATCATAAGTTTATCAAAGATAAACAGTTTTCAATTGGTGATTCGACACTATTGTATGATTTATGGTATCGTCACACTCCTGGTAAGTTTCAAACAAAGTGGTTGGTGTCATATGAAATAATATCAATTTTTGGAAATGGTGCAATTAAATTTTTTATAGTTGATCATGTCCACTTCAAACTGATGGTCAACGGTCATAGGCTTAAACTCTATCATAAGCCACAATGAAAAGAAGAGTTCCTGCAACATTTTGAGTTTGAAGAACCTCTTGTAGCCACAATAGTCAACTTTTCTACTCAATCTGCCCCATCTCTTTGACTCTATTCAAAGACATGATAAATCACTTCACTTTTTGTAATAAATTCATCTCACCTTCTCTCTTTTCCATAATTTTACGTCATCCTCACTTCAACATTATGGTATGTAGCAACAAATTTCTCCTTGATTATTTTATTAGGTTGGTACCATACATTTATAAATATAATTCTTTTCTTTAATCTCATAGTTTAGTATTGCAATGTATATAGCAATCTTTTCCCACGCATGCATGGTGGGACCCATGCTCTACTTTAAGTTAAGGGGGAGGGGGAATTGTGTTAAGTCTTTAATTTTGCACATATTATTTCTACATGATAAGTTGAATTTGGCATCATATTTAATAGACACTAAAAAGCATGACATGTCATAATTTCAAAACTTAAAAGCACAACTTCTTGATGTGACACTTACTCATACGAGCAAGAGGTATGAAAGAATGCATTTATGGAATGAGAAGGACACGAGTAAGTTAAAATAATGACATGACATGATAAAAAATGGATGTTCTTGAGTACACCATTTCATTTTCTGTCTTGTTATTTCAAGAAAAAATTCAAATATTTATGGTTTGCATAGTTTTAAACAGTTGTTTCTCTGCCAAGATTGTGTTGTTTCTTGTTGTGGGTATTAGCTCAATTTGTGACAATTTAAGAATACAATCATAGGTGGAAATTTGACATGCCATGAACAAATAATTCATGATATTATACTGCAAGATAATCTATGTCTTTCTTTGTTTGAGAATCATTGGTGGTTGTAGTATTTCTTAAAACTCATTGCATGGGATGGTGAAGTGGCATTCCAATTTATAAATTCTCAGAAAAATGGTGTCACCATAGTAAAGGGGCTTAAAGTGGAATGCAATGTATATATAATTGTTGAAGTCTCTAGCTTGTCATTGGATGGGGAATTTTTTTAAGAAGATTTGGACCCACGGTTAGCTAGGACTCAATTTATCTTGCACATTGATAGGTAGATGAAAGTTGATAGGAAACAAGGTACAAGAACCCCACAATCAATGTGCCCTCTACATCATGAAATATATCACCTATGAAGGTAGGCATTAATGGTTGCATGTCATTCATTTTAATCTTCTTATTTGCCTTCAACATGAGAATAGGCTAGTGACTCTTCTACATTTTCTATTCAGTTTGTTGACAAAGAGAGTCGCTTTTGTTTAGGAAGGTAAGCCCAATTTCGTAACTAATCACTGTTTGATTAATTATTGGTTGAAAGTTATGTGAGATAAAATTATACTATTTTATGGGATTATTTCTTATTAATGGATGAATATTTCCCTAAATTTGGAGGACCTAGAGCGTCAAGAGCAGGAAAGAGGGTTACAACAACATCAAGAACTAAAAATAGTAGAACAGGCTAGCCCCTCTAAAAACCCTAGGTCATCTAGGAAGAAGAAGAAGGTAGAGAAATCACCATCGATTTCTACCATAAGGAAGAGCAAGGAAAAATGTGTTTCTAGAGAAAATGCTATCACTTCTCAACCCCAAACTAGTATTACAACTAGGTCTTATATTAAAAGGGTAGAGAAATAACCAATCCAGGAACCAACAGGAGAAAATGTATAGAAACCAAAGGAATCAAGGGATACCAAATATGTTAATATCAAATCCTTACCTTTTGTTAGGAGGTATAAATCCCAAAAAGGAACTCTTGCAATTTCTACTAAAGGAGAGTCATCAAAGAAGAGAAATATTGTGTCAAAAACTATGTTTGAAACACCTATATGGAGAAGTGAATGGATTGATAGAAACCCTAGTAAAATTGATACCACTACTATTAAATTTGTTCATACTGATCTCACTAAGGTTATATAAGAAACTCCTAAAGCTAATAGGTTAGAAATGTTAGATAAAGATTCAAAACATGTTTCACAAAATGATCAACATAATTCAGGTCAAGTTCAAGGGGATGAAATTATTATTCATACTAAAGACGATACATTTTTTGTTTTAAGTAATAAAGAAGGAGTCACAAATGTTAATCTTGAAGACCTTGATGAGGATTATCCTGCATCTAATGTGAATATTATTAATCAAGTTGTGGAGAAATGGCTAATGAAGGGCTAGCTACTTTAGTTCAAGCAACCCAATATATGTAAGTACACAATCCTTCACAATAATCGAAAAATGATAACTCTGAAAGAGTACTGGTTTTATAAAACATGAATCCAATTGTTGAACATAAATATAATGAGCCACAAAATGTTGATGGTCCTGGGTGGATTGATGTTGATAATCAAGGACCAATGCCTCCACTAGATCTTTCTACACCATAGGCAACAAGACTGTGCTTACACTAACAAATTTTGGTGGAAAAGGCCAAGTGGTTGGAGGAGAAAAAGAAATTGCAATGTAGTATTAATAATCAACAGAGGGAGTTGTTGGATAAAGAAGAAGATATTACAATTCTTATGGATAAGGTCACACATATTACTGCACTGATACTTGAACTACTTCAATTTAGGCCTCTAACATAGGTGTTTACTCTGTTCCTTAAAGAAAAAATGTTGAATTATAAAATGACTGGAGTCTTAGTCCTTTACATGCACCTCATGAATTTTATTATGCATTCCAACAATCTCTTGAAGTGACTAAGAATTTTTTGTGTGAATTATACATGCATAATTTGGTAGTCCCAAATGATAGGGAATGGAATCCCTTGATGTATGTAGGAGACATTCAAGTTAGAGCATTCATGTCTTAGGTCCAGAATGAAATTACCAAAGAAAATCAAGCTAGACCATACAAAAAAGAGGAAATGGAAGTACCATTGTATCTTTGGCTTGAAGCAAAGGATCCAAGAACTTATTACTATGATTGGCTAAAATTAGCTAAACAAAAAGTAGGGAAGAACCACATTAGACCTCTTAGGCATGTTGCGTATGTTGAATTTGAAGTATTATGGGAAAAAGAGTTACAAGAAGCAAAGAGATCCATTATTCAGAGGTGGATAAGACTTTCCCATGATTTGCGAGTTCGAGAGCCACATTCTCCTCAAAAATAATTTATGGAAATAACACGAGCTCCATGGTATGTAATGTTGGATCAAACTAGAGATAGTTTTTGGATTTCACTTATGTTTTAACCCCCTATATGCTTGCATCCATTCTTGGGTGTGAATGAAGATGTAAATGAATGTGATATGATTGTTGAAGTACAAATTTGGGAACAACTAAGAGATTCTAAGGAATACTATAGGAGCTAGAAGACAGGTGGAGTAGGAGAAAGCATTGCATCAAATTTCAAGATGCGAGCCTAGGTCAAAAATCATATATTTTTTGGAGGACCAACAAGATCTTAAGTTGGGAGGAATGATGGGACTATAAAATAGTATAGTTTTATAAGGTTTTATGATTATTTGAAAAGTCTTTTCCTTTTTAAGTTCAAAGACTTTTTATTATATACTCTGTATAAACTCATAATTACTGTGCTTTGCTATGGTTTTGAAGACATCATACTGTTTCATTAATATATGATAAAGTTAGAACTTATACATGATAATGGCACCATGCGTGTATATATTGATAGATTGAATACTTGCTTCCTTTAAAACTTTTATGGTGTAGGTTCTCGTAGCTATATGCCATGAGAAAAGATTAGTCTCTCTATGCATTTAATGTTTTCTACAAGTTATTGAGATGGGTATATATGTTACAAATATGGAAAGTGTACTAATCTCTCATAGTAATAAGTCAAGGAGGATTAGAAGGAACATGATGAAAGAAAGTAATGATAAGTTCATGAAGCCTATATCAGTGGTTCAACTAGAACGGGTCAACATAACTATCAACTGCTCATGCACAAATCCATAAGTTATGGCATGCTAGATTTGATGAAGACTTGTTCAATTGAGAAGAATGTGCTTTATGTTGATTAAAGATGTTGATGAATCCTCACTTGTCGGAGAATCCTAGATTTGGGGAAAGCTAGTCTTTCGTAGATATTATAAATACGTTGTTAATTTGAGCCTCTTTGTGATTTTAGGGGTGATTGTAATTCATCACAACATTCAATATATATTATGTTTCTCTTAGTTTTTATTGTTAATGGTTTTACATCAATAAAGATTGCATTAATGTTTCTCAGCACTTTATCTTATGTTTTAATCATTCACTCATCCAAGGGGGGCCCACTTGGTGAGTGAATCTAGTTAACAGGAGTAGTCTTTCCATTGCCATTAGAATAGATAGAATATTGTTTCTCCTGCAGACCTTGGTAACATAACTATCATTTGTTCCTGTAGAAAAGGCAAACAATGTAGATATTCTTGTTTGTAGTTCAATTTTCATACTTTAGATTAGATATTTAAATTTTGCACTTAGATTCAATATTTCTAGTTCTTTTAACTTTGGTATTTTCATTCTCATAGGTTAGTGATGATAATGAGGAAGGTTTAGAGCATATAATTTATAGGTACTATTTCAAGTCTACGTCCCTGGTTGACAAATTAAATCAGAAGTATTTGGATGCTACCTAGAATGTCCAATCCTCATGTGTAATGCTCTAGTTTCTAGACCAATTATTTGACCAAGCATTTGTAATATCATGGGGCTCTACGGTAGGAGAGTCCTCCTCAATTTCTGTGAATTGTTTAGAACTCTATCTATAATTCCCATCAGCAGTTTGCTTTTTTGTTCTAATTGCTAAACTCTTTTAGGTCAAATCATGCATTGGTTAGTTTTTAAGATTTTTGGTTTATAGATATATGATATTATTTCATGACTTGGATTACATATATATCAGTGATGATTACCTAGTTGACTATATTTCATGTGTTATTTAATGATTATGGTTATTGGTGCATTAATGATGCTTTAATAATTCATAGTTAATAAATGAGATTTCTTTCATAGTAATGTTAGATGATGTTTTTATTTATGACTATTTCATATTCGTAATGATGCATTGTTATATATGAGCATTAGATGTTTGACTTTTGGTTATTATGATACTTACCCCAAAGTTGCATGTATATGGTGCGCGTGTTTGTTTTATCTTCTGTCTGACATGTTTGATGTGGTTAAGGGAGGAAGTCATAGTCACCTGCTAGTCAAGATCTACATAATGTACCACTCATTGCCATTACATGTTTAGTTTAGATATATTTATATACATGTACATGCTTGTCTTTATGCAGGATACAGGTACCGGATGTCGATTTCCCTGAATTACCAGGATGAGCGTGCCCTATTACAAATACTCAAATGGTGAGAATGGGAAGATAGTGATTGCGTCCAATCCCAGGCATAGCCTAAAATACGTTTCCTACAAGGAGGACTTGTAATTAACTATCAACCCTTTTTTGTAACCCATGAGTCTTTTGTGTGAATGTGTTTTGATTCTTGCTTTGGTTGATTTCTTTATGCATTTCTTGAGTTTTGACTTGGTGATTTGTCTAATAGTCTAGTTGTTTATGATTCTTGGATTGATCATTGATATTGATTTATTAGATGTTATTTAATTTAAAAGTAAAAAATGTTAAAATAGGACGATCTTGCAGTTTTTTAATTATTGGTATTAAATGAATTTTTAGTTAAAATAAAAGATTTAATTTAAAAGTTTTAATTTTAGAAAACTACATTAAAAGGATATAAAATTAAAAAATTAAATATTAAATTTTAGCTATGGTGTTGCATTATTAGTTAATTAATAAAGATTTAAAATTAGTGGCATTTAAATAATCCACTTAAGTTATCTTTATTAATTAAATAATAAATAAATTTCTTTTATGAAATTTCTTTAAAAAGAAAAGTGGATAAATAAATAAAAGATTAATAAAAGAATATTTTAATTAAAAAGTGGGTTAATTGTGCATGAAAGGAATAATAAAATAAAATAATTATAATTTAGAACTAAGGGAAACATAAACCCTGAAAAGGTAGCTAGAGTTCTATATTAGAGGATTTTCATTATTGCACACTGTAGGAACCAAAGTCTTAAGCAAAGATGCAACATCACAAGAGAACGAAAAATGTGGGAAAGAGACCAATCGCATCAATGCTAAAAAGTCAAATCCCAATCGTTTACAAATAATTGATTAAAAGATACAATTAGATTATCAACAACTCAACATAATATTAAATTGGTGATTATGTTGCAAGAACATTACATCATATGAACTGTGGTGCTGAAATATAATGCATAGACATCAATTTGCCCATAATAAATATGAATAATAATCCATTCCAACTTTTAAGTTTACATCATCCATAGATCAAGATTACATAAATTGAATGATATCAAACGTCATCACCAAGATGAAGATGCAAGACCATAAGATAGATTCTGAAACTTGATAGGTGTTCTAAAAGTGTATATGGTCTCCAAAGCCATTGGATGTTTTCCTTCTACTATCTGAGATGAGAGTGTGGCCCACGTGCTTTTACCTCGCCAACCACAGAGTGTTTACTCCCACAGGATTCTTCTTGACATGAAGAATAACTCGACCCTAGCACGAGAAGCCTAGCTTCCTGGAACAAGATGGATTAGATGGATTTGCTGCAGCCATGAAACATACTACATGAATCTGTGTGCCTAGCAACCTAATCACAACATGTGGCAGGGAAAATAAAAGTACACTACACATTCTACTCATATGCAATGAAAGAAAAATGTAACATATCTACCCACATGTACATTTCTTTTAAAAAAACAAAACATGTCTACACATATGCTAGATAATTTGAACATAGTCAGACACATATGCTACATGTTAGTACAACACTAAAATGTAAAAATAAATGGCTTGGCCAAGCACTCAATTTTTCAACAATATTGAGATAGAAACAAAACGTAATGAATCATATTCACAGAATTTTGAAAGGTTGAGAGAAGCAAAATGTAATGCATCCATCCCCACCCTCCCAAATGCCACATTACACCCTTCCATAAGGAATTAAACATTAACACTTAGGTTTTCAACAAGATGTCAAAACTATCTCTGGTTGTGTTGTTCTCTATGCATCATTTTACTAATAATCTCTTGAAATTGGTTTTATCCTTTCACTGAGAGAAATTTGTTATAGGTCTTTAACCTAACACCCATAATGTTTATAATTTTACATCAAAATTGTTATGATAATCATTCCTTAAAACTATGGTACAATCAACACCATGATCACTGAATTGAAAATTTAATAAAGCCACAACACTCTACAACACCGCGTTACACACCCAAATAGTTGGAAATTAAGCAACAGGTCCTAAACATTAAGAATGCTAAAAAGAAAGTAGTAGATCAACAACACAATCTACAACAATTACATTTTTAATTCATAAATTGACCTTTAGTAATACAACTATAAACCACAGTTGTTGGAATGAAAACAATAGTATATGAAACACAATGAATGCTAGAATTGAAATAACAGTATATGAAACACTATGAATCCTAGAAATGAAACAACAATATATGAAACACTATGAATTTTGGAAATGAAACAATAGTATATGAAACACTATGAATGTTGGAAATGAAATAACAGTATATGAAACACCATGAATGTTGGAATGCCCTAGTCAAGCCGTTCAAGGTGCCATGTGTGAGGAATTTTTAACAACAGATTCATTCCAGAGATCTTGCGCTAGTGAAGGTTAAGTTTTCTCATTAAATCTTGATGTATAATAACACACACTAAATTTACATATCTCCTAACTTACTAGGTCTTAGAGTGTTAAAAAGTTCCACTTTAGTAACTAAGCCTCTTATTTAAATGCTTAACTCCTATCAATATCACAACTAAGTCTTTCTTAAAACAATCAAACACACAATGATTCAACAACATGTATTATTTACTAATGACTAGCAATGCTCAAAATTAGATCTGCCTGCTTTGAAACCCGAGTTACAACAACTCATTTAATAAAAGAGATTGGAACACATAGTCACAACAAATCTGGAAACACATTTTGTTAACAATTAAGAAAATGAAGGTAGCACAGCTACAATATTGAGTCACGATATGAGTTAAGAGAGGCTATGCTATCTTTCCTACTTGCAAAAAACAAACAATAAAGACAAAACCAACCACTAATTACAAAATTGTGCACTTTAGATTGACATAATTCTAGAATATCAACAATCACTCCACACTTCAGAACAAAACTTCTCACAAAATTGATAGGAACTTAAGAAAAGTCATTTCATTTACTCTAAAATATTTCTATGAAACAAAATATAGTGATGAACTTGACTTAGATGGTTGGGAGTCATTCTTCTTCCTCACACTCTGGTTGCTTCCAATGCCCTCAGTTGCCCTTCCATCGGCCATCATTATTTTCCCTTGACCAAAATAACTATTGGCTACACAAGTCTTTTTCCCCCAAAAACTCCAGTCATTGCTCTCTTATTTTTTCACTCCCACTACTGTCCACTATAAACCAATCTTCCTCCCTAGTCTCTCAGTGATGTCATCCCCTTCTCCTTCTCGCTCTCCCCTTTTAAGATTCCAATTGTATCTTCCACTCTCCCTTGCATAAATGCTTCTGCAAAATAGAATGATGTTTTTTTTCCCAACTGAATTTGTTTAAAAGATGTTTCCATTATGTGACTCACACAATACCTGGTTAAACATGTGCACCCCCCCCCCCCCCCCCCCCCCCAATTTGTTCCATAAAAAATTGTATCTTTTAAAAAAGCCAATTCCATTGTTATTCGAACACACACACACACACATGTATGTATATATGTGTGTGTGTGTGTGTGTGTGTGTGTATTAAATGAGTTGTTGTAACTGGGGTTTCAAAGTAGGTAGATCTAATTTTGGGCATTGTTGGTCATTAGTAAATAATACCTTATATATGTATGTATATATGTGTGTGTGTGTGTGTGTATAAAACATATATTTATATAATAAAACAACATATGACATATCTCCTAACTTACTAAGTCTTATTTAAATGCTTAACTCCTATCAGTATCACAACTAAGTCTTTCTTAAAACAATCAAACACACAATGATTCAACATGTATTATTTACTAATGACCAAAAATGCCCAAAATTAGATCTACCTACTTTGAAACCCTAGTTACAACAACTCATTTAATAAAAGAGACTGGAATGCATAGTCACAACAAACCTGGAAACACATTTTGTCAACAATCAAGAAAATGAAGGTAGCACAGCTAGTGATGAAGGTACACTCTGCTACCACTAACAAAGGTATGCTTTGATACCACTTGATGGGGACATGACCCAAGCACAAAATGGACACAACAGGAAAGGGAAAATTTTATTAACTGTAAAAATATGCTAGTACACTTAGTACAGAGAAACAGACTCCAAAACAGGCCCTATGGGCTTACAATAGCATAAAACTGGAGATAATTTCTTCTCCTAGTACCTTCTCTCAAACTCCACTCCGAACTGCCTTTTACAATGTCAGAAATGTTCTTAAATAGACCCCAGAGGGTTAAGGATTAGGAATACATTCTAGAAAGTGCTAGTTGGCATCCATCGACCAAATAGAAGGCTCTAGAAGTTGCATTAGAAGTCGGCACAAAATTAGAAGAACCTAGAAACGGTAACCGAACTTTTGGGAGGAATAACTTTTGAACCGTAGCTCCGATTGAAAAACCGTTTACATTTTTGGAAAGCTCTCGAAGCGCTCTATAGTCCTATGGACCAATTTTGCTCATCCCCCATTTTTTGGCCCTGTTCGAGGTCATTTAATGCCCCTAACCTGACTTTGAAGCATTCTTAGGAGGTCTCCAAAAATTGAAAAACTACGATAACTTTCAAACCATGGGGCCTTTTGACTTGATTCTTTTTCTGGAATGCTCTAAATTACAATTACAATCATCTGACCAATTTGCACCTTCTAGTTCACCAAAATGATGGCTCAATTACATACTCCTATTTTCTAGCATTTACATGTATCCCAAGGTGTTCAAATACTCTATCCTAGAACACTAATAGTGGAACTGTGAGAGTTGGAACCTTTATTTGACCCCAAATGGGTATCCAGAAATGAAAACACATGAAACAGAAACTAAGTCTAAGTAAATTTTTTGGTTGACATAGGATTGCCCTTATACCTCTAGATGCTCCTGCATCAGCTAGAGTATTGAGTCACATATGAGTTAAGAGAGACTACTCTTGATGTATAATAACACACACTAAATTTACATAGCTCCTAACTTACTAGGTCTTAGAGTGTTAAAAAGTCCCACTTTAGTACCTAAGCCTCTTATTTAAATGCTTAACTCCTATCAGTATCACAACTAAGTCTTTCTTAAAACAATCAAACACACAATGATTCAACAACAAGTATTATTTACTAATGACCAACAATGCCCAAAATTAGATCTGCCTACTTTGAAACCCTGGTTACAGCAACTCATTTGATAAAAGAGACCATAGAATGCATAGTCACAACAAATCTGGAAACACATTTTGTCAACAACTAAGAAAATGAAGGTAGCATGGCCAGAGTATTGAGTCACAGTATGAGTTAAGAGAGGCTACATTATCTTTCCTACTTGCAACAAATAAACAATAAAGACAAAACCAACCACTACAAAATTATGTGCTTCAAATTGGAAAAATTCTAGAATATCAACAATCACTCCACACTTCACAACAAAACTTGTCACAAAATTGATAGGAACTTAAGAAAAGTCGTTTCATTTACTCTAAAATCTTTCTATGAAACAAAAATAAAATAAAATAAAATTATATATATATATATATATATATATATGTATGTATGTATGTATGTATGTATGTATGTATGTATGTATGTATGTATGTATGTATGTATGTATGTATGTATGTATGTATATGTCTATATTCAAATAACAATGGAATTGGTTTTTTTAAAAGATACATTTTCTATGGAACAAATTGGGGGGCGGGCGGGGGGGGGGGGGGCGCATCACTTGTTTAACCAGGTATAAATATCCATATTATAAACTCGAATTAACATTCATGATCAGCGTGAACACGTCACAATCAATGCTTTAAATAATATCAGCGAAATGAACCCAGAATCTTCAATGGAAAATTTATGTAGAAGTCAAAATTGTGTCAGTCACGGAATGGAGACATCTTTTAAACAAATTTAGTTGGAAAAAAAATGTCATTCTATTTTGGGGAAGCATTAACGCAAGGGAGAGTGGAAGCAAAAATTTATGAAGGATACAACTGGAATCTTAAAGGGGAGAGAAAGAAGGAGAAGGGGACGACAAGAGTGAGAGACTGGGGAGGAAGACTGGTCTATAGTGGATGACAATGGGAGTGAAAAAAGAAGAGAGCAAGGACTAGGGATTTTGGGGGAAAAAGACTTGTGTAGCCAATAGTTATTTTGTTCAAGGGAAAATAATGATGGCTGGTGGAAGGGCAATTGAGGGCATTGGAAGCAACCATAGCATGAGGAAAAAGAATGACTCCCAACCTTCTAAATCAAGTTCATCACTATATTTTGTTTATAGAAAGATTTTAGAGTAAAAGAAATGACTTTTCTTAAGTTCCTATCAATTTTGTGATGAGTTTTGTTGTGAAGTGTGGAGTGATTTTTGATATTCTAGAATTCTATCAATCTAAAGCGCACAATTTTGTAATTAGTGGTTGGTTTTGTCTTTATTGTTTATTTTTTGCAAGTAAGAAAGATAACGTAGCCTCTCTTACCTCATACCATGACCCAATACTCTAGCCGTGCTACCTTCATTTTCTTAATTGTTCGCAAAATGTGTTTCTAGATTTGTTGTGACTATGCATTCTGGTCTCTTTTATTAAATGAGTTGCTGTAACCAAGGTTTCAAAGTAGGCAAATCTAATTTTGGGCATTGTTGGTCATTAGTAAATAATACTTGTTGTTGAATCATTGTGTGTTTAATTGTTTTAAGAAAGACTTAGTTGTGATACTGATAGGAGTTAAGCATTTAAATAAGAGGCTTAGGTACTAAAGTGGGACTTTTTAACACTCTAAGACCTAGTAAGTTAGGAGATATGTAAATGCTAATAACTCCTAAGACTTAGTGTGTGTTTTCTCATTAACTCTTGATGTATAATAACACACACTAAATTTACATATCTCATAACTTACTAGGTCTTAGAGTGTTAAGAAGTCCCACTTTAGTACCTAAGCTTCTTATTTAAATGCTTAACTCCTATCAGTATCACAACTAAGTCTTTCTTAAAACAATCAAACAAACAATGATTCAACAACATGTATTATTTACTAATGACCAACAATGCCCAAAATTAGATCTGCTTGCTTTGAAACCCCAGTTACAACAACTCACTTAATAAAAGAGACTAGAACGCATAGTCACAACAAATCTAGAAACACATTTTGTCAACAATTAAGAAAATGAAAGTAGCACAACTAGAGTATTGAGTCATGGTATGAGTTAAGAGAGGCTACGTTATCTTTCCTACTTGCAAAAAATAAACAATAAAGACAAAATCAACCACTAATTACAAAATTGTGTACTTCAGATTGATAGAATTCTAGAATATCAACAATCACTCCATACTTCACAAAAAAACTCATCACAAAATTGATAGGAACTTAAGAAAAGTTGTTTCATTTACTCTATAAGAGTTATTAACATTTACCTATTTCCTAACTTACTAGGTCTTAGGGTGTTAAAAAGTCCTACTTTAGTACCTAAACCTCTTATTTAAATGATTAAATCCTATCAGTATCACAAGTAAGTCTTTCTTAAAATAATCAAACACACAATGATTCAACAACAGGTATTATTTACTAATGACCAGCAATGCCCAAAATTAGATCTGTCTACTTTGAAACCCCAGTTACAACAACTCATTTAATAAAAGAGATTGGAACACATAGTAACAACAAATCTAGAAACACATTTTGTCAACAATTATGAAAATGAAGGTAGCACGACTAGATTATTGAGTCATGGTATGAGTTAAGAGAGGCTACTTTATCTTTCCTACTTGCAAAAAATAAACAATAAAAACAAAACCAACCACAATATATATGTATATGTATATGTATATACACATATAGATATGTATATGTATATGTATATATAAGTATGTATATACACATAAACATATGTATATGTATATGTATATACACATAGATATGTATATGTATATATAAGTATATATATACATATACATATACATATACATAGCACGGTTGGTTTTATTTTTATTGTTTGTTTTTTGTAAGTAGGAAAGATAAAGTAGCCTCTCTTAACTCATACCATGACATATACATATATATGTATATAGGTATATCTATATATGTATATACATACATGTATATGTATATGTATATGTATATGTATATGTAATTGTATATATATATGTATATGTATATACATATACATATACATATACATATATATAGATGTATATGTATATGTATATATATACATATACATACATATACATATACATATACATATACATATACACATATGTATATACATATACATGTATGTGTATCTATATGTATATATGCATATACATATATATACATGTGTATATACATATACTTATAGATATACATACATATAGATATAGATATACATATAGATATATGCATGTATATACATATACATGTATGTATATCTATATGTATATGTATATACATGTATGTATATATATGTATATATACATATATATACATACATATATATATATATATATGTATGTATGTATATGTATATACATATATATATATACATATACATATATATATATATATACATATGCATATATATACACATACACATATATATGTGTATGTGTATGTATATATATGTACATATATATACACATACACATATATATGTGTATGTGTATGTGTATATATATGCATATGTATATCTATGTATATGTATATAGATATATATATGTATATGTATATATACATATACATATGTATATCTAGATATACATATGTATGTATATGTATATGTATATACATATACATATACATACATACATACAATATATGTACATATATATACACATACACATATATATGTGTATGTGTATATATATGCATATATATATTTATGTATATGTATATACATATACATATACATATGTATATCTGGATATACATATATATATGTATATGTATATACCTATACATACATATAAATACACACACACACACACACACACACACATATATGTATATGTATATACATATACATATACATACATACATACATATATATTGTGTGGTTGGTTTTTTTTTTATTGTTTGCTTTTTGCAAGTAGGAAAAAATTAGCCTCTCTTAACTTATATTGTGACATATATGTATATGCATATACATACATACATATATATATATGCATATACATATATGTATATATGTATATACATATAGATATGTATATGTATATGCATATACATATACAACAAGCATATATTTACTGAATGTATTATATATAATACATTCAGTAAATATATGCTTGTTGTATATGTATATGCATATACATATACATATCTATATGCATATACATATACATATACATATATATATATATCTATATATATATATATATATATATATATATATATATATATATATATATATGCATATACATATACATATATACATACATATACATATATATATATATATATATATATATATATATACACACATACATATACATATATATATATATATATATATATATATATATATATATATATATATATATGTGTGTGTGTGTGTGTGTGTGTGTGTATGTATACATATATGTGCATATATGTATATGTATATATATATGTCTCATAACTTGCTAGGTCTTAGAGTGTTAAGAAGTCCCACTTTAGTACCTAAGCTTCTTATTTAAATGCATAAGTCCTATCAGTATCACAGCTAAGTCTTTCTTAAAACAATCAAACACACAATGATTCAACAACACGTATTATTTACTAATGACCAGCAATGCCCAAAATTAGATCTACTTGCTTTGAAACCCCAATTACAACAACTCATTTAATAAAAGAGACTGGAATGCATAGTCACAACAAATCTAGAAACACATTTTGTCAACAATTAAGAAAATGAAGGTAGCACAACTAGAGTATTGAGTCATGGTATGAGTTAAGAGAGGCTACATTATCTTTCCTACTTGCAAAAAATAAACAATAAAGACAAAACCAACCACTAATTACAAAATTGTGTGCTTCAGATTGATAGAATTCTAGAATATCAACAATCACTCCACACTTCACAAAAAAACTCATCACAAAATTGATAGGAACTTAAGAAAAGTCATTTCATTTACTCTATAAGAGCTATTAGCATTTACATATCTCCTAACTTACTAGGTCTTAGAGTGTTAAAAAGTCCCACTTTAGTACCTAAACCTCTTATTTAAATGATTAACTCCTATCAGTATCATGAGTAAGTCTTTCTTAAAATAATCAAACGCACAATGATTCAACAACAGGTATTATTTACTAATGACCAGCAATGCCCAAAATTAGATTTGCCTGCTTTGAAACCCCAATTACAACAACTCATTTAATAAAAGAGACTAGAAGGCATAGTCACAACAAGTCTAGAAACACATTTTGTCAACAATTAAGAAAATGAAGGTAGCACGACTAGATTATTGAGTCACGGTATGAATTAAGAGAGGCTACTTTATCTTTCCTACTTGCAAAAAACAAACAATAAAAACAAAACCAACCACCATATATATGTATATGTATATGTCTATGTATATGTATACTTATATATACATATACATATACATATACATATACATATACATATACATATAGTGGTTGGTTTTGTTTTTATTGTTTGTTTTTTGCAAGTAGGAAAGATAAAGTAGCCTCTCTTAACTCATACCATGACATATACATATATATATAGATGTATATTTATATGTATATACATATACATGTATGTATATATCTATATGTATGTACATATACATGTATGTATATCTATATGTATATATGTATATGTATATATATACATATACACATGTTTATACATATACATATATGTATATCTATATCTATATATATACATATATACATGTATATACATATACATATAGATATACATACATATGTATATACATATACATATACATATACATATACATATAGATATACACATATGTATATACATATACATGTATGTATATCTATATGTATATACATATACATGTATGTATATCTATATGTGTCTATGATATATATGTATATGTATATGTATATACATGTAATACATACACATATAGATATACATACATGTATATGTATATATAATATATACATACATGTATATGTATATATAATATATACATACATGTACATATATGTATGTATATGTATATATACATACATGTACATGTATATACATATATATATACATACATGCACATGTATATACATATATATATATATATATATACATACACATATATATATACACATACACATATATATGTGTATGTGTGTATATATATGTATGTACATATATATACACACATACACATATATATGTGTATGTGTATATATATGCATATGTATATCTATGTATATGTATATGTATATATACATATACATATGTATATCTAGATATACATATATGTATATGTATATACATATACATATATGTATATGTATATACATATACACATAGATATACGTATATACATATATATATGTATATGTAAATGTATGTATACATACATACATACATTGTGTGGTTGATTTTGTTTTTATTGTTTATTTTTTGCTAGTAGAAAAGATAAACTAGCCTCTCTTAACTTATACTGTGACATATATGTATATATGCATATACATATATATATATATATGTATATATGTATATATATATATATGTATATATGCATATACATATAGATATGTATATGTATATGTATATACATATACAACAAGCATATATTTATTGAATGTAATATATATATATATATATATATATATTGAATATACATTTACATATGTATATGTATATGTATATACATATGCATATGTATATACATATACATATATATACATATACATATATACACATACACATATATGTTTATGTATGTGTATATATGTGTATATATGTGTATATATATGTATATACATATACATATATACATATAGATATATGTATATGTATATGTTATATATATACACATATACATATATACATATACATATGTATATATGTATATATGTACATATTTACATGTATATATGTAAATATGTACATATATGTATATGTATATGTATGAGAAATCAAATGACAAAGGTAACAGAAATCTATGTTTGAGTGTTATATATATATATATAACACTCAAACATAGATTTCTGTTACCTTTGTCATTTGATTTCTCTTTTCTAAGACTAGGATTGAATCAAGATGCAACTATATTAATTCACATCTCTTCCATCTGAACATAACAATATTAAAATAAAATAAACACATTAACATTTCCTAAAATCATTTAAACCTCTATGTGATAGGTGGGTTGCTAAGGATGATCCGTCCTATTGGCATGATGATTATTTTTGTTATTAGTGATAGCACTTACCTAATTCTGAATGCTTACCAAGCATCCAGTGGTTACCTTGTAAGCTTAGCAGTTATGCAGTTTACACTGAGCATTCCTAAAGCCATCGAGTAAATATAAGCAATGAGAAGACCAAAAGTGTCTACCAAGTTTCTCAGTATCCACCATACTTCACAGTGCCTACCAAGTAGTAAGTTTGTGTCATGGAGATTTAGTGTAAACCGAGCATTGAAAGAAGCAGTGTTTACCGAGTGAAGCAAGGTAAACTCAGTTTGTAGTATCTACCGAGTGACACTACATCTGTCGAGTCACCAATGGTTACCGAGTTTAGAACTACATCGAGTGATTAGTATGGACCGAGCCTTCACTTCTACCGAGTGCATGATGATGCCAAGTAATGCAGTGGATGCCGTGTATCAAAAGGTCACCGAGTTAGTTCAGTGAACTCAAGTTATTTATTGTTGGGCTGACTTTGTAATGTATTTGTTCACTTGTATTTTGGCTGACCTTGCAATTTTGTAATTTTGAAAGGTATATATGAAAGATGTATTGTAAAATATCAGATATGAAAGGAATAGCGAAGTAATATGAAGTAATTTTGAAAAGTATTTGTGAAGGATTTTCAATAGCAGTTCAAGGAATACAACAAGGTCAATATAGAGGCAGAAAAGTTATATTCATCACATAAGGTGATCAGTGCATAAAGAATTTTATTAGCAATCAGTTGTAAGTAGATCCATTGCTTCATCTTAACAGGTGAATCGATTTTCTAAATCCTCTAACAAGGTAGACTTAACAATCTTTATATAAATCTCCTAACTGAGTACATACTTCATTGTATGTTTGTAAATCCTCTAACAAGGTGGACCTAGCAGTCTTTTGTGCTTCTAATAGAGCAGATCACCAGAAGTGGTCAATGTAAGCCTTAATAGGCGAACTTTATGTTGTAGTATTGAAGCTTTGTGGGTATCATCCCCACCCTAGTTTTACTTTCTATTTGGAAGGTTTCCGGGTCACCAAAATATTGCATTCTTTTGTATAATGAACATTTTATGTTTCAGAACTAATGCATGCAATAGCATAGATGGATGTGTGGTAAATTAATAAAAAAATTTAAGGTTACTGATTCACCCCTCCCCTCTCAGTAACCTGTCATATCTTGAATATTTCCAACAATTGGTATCAGACCTTTTTTGTTCTCAGGATAAAAGTTTGGTAGCTTGAGCAAAGATCTAAAAGACAAATGGAGATATTCAAACTTGATAAGGCAATTGAAAATGAAAAGCTAGATCTAGAGATGGCCATAGCTCAACTCAAAGAAGCAAAGGAGCATCTTTCCCAATCCCTAAAAAGAAGGAAGGAACTTGCAAGACAAATAGGTGACCATCAGTATGTTGAAGAAAAGATTGAAGACCTTTTTCCATCAAGCAACTCAGATGAAGCTAATGAGGCAATCAAGGAACTCCTAGCAAAGAATGACTCTCTGTAGGAAGAAGTAAGAAAACTTAAAAGAGAACAAGAAATCCAATCAATCAGGCTATGTGAAATTTTGGAACAAAGAAATAAGGAAAATGAAGACTTCAAGGCAAAAAATAATCAATCCAATCAGCATGAAGACCTCATTGATCAAATCTCTAGAGCAAATGAAGAAATCAAGATTCTCAAAGCACAAAATGAAAGAATAAGAAGTGATCTAAATTGTGAAAGGGAATTAATGAAAGAAAATTGAGAGAACTGAGATGTGAAAAGAAAATTGTTGAAAAACTAAAGAATGACCAAAATACTGAAAAAAAAATCAATGAAAGAATGTTGAAATCACAAGAAGTCATGAATCAACTGATTTAGCAAAATGAGCAGAATCTTCATAAGCAAAAAGATAAAGCAAGACTTGGATACAATGAAGAACAAGGTGAATCTTCCAAGCAAGGTGCAAAAAAGAATCTAAAACCCTCATGCAATCATTGTGGGAAAATTGGTCATACATCAAACAAATGTTGGAGCAATGGAAAAGGAAAATTCAATGGAAAGTGCTATAACTATAATCAGCATGGTCACAAAGCCAATGAATGTAAGGAGAAACCAAAATTTGAAGGTAATTGGCACAAATGCAAGAATCATGGTCACAAGGCATCTCAATTCAAATCCAAATCATTCAATCTAGCTAAACAACTTGTAAAGGCAATATTTGGATGGGACTACAATACCTAGTGCAGATGTCATTATTGTGGAGAGTATGGACACACTGGTATAAATTGTGCAAGGCATCACCTAAGGAAGAAGGACACTACTATAAGGTGTTACAGATGCATTGAACTCGGTCATATAGCTAAAAACTGCATGAATGTAGGTAAAATTGAAGATGAAAAGAAAGCAAGGGTTGACAACATAAGGAAACAAATGAAGCAGCAATGGATTCCTAAATCCACTGAAGATACAAGCTCAAATCATGGAAGTGAAGTCACTCAAGAGGTGGGTGACTCCATCCCCTCAAACTAAATTCCTAAGAATGCGTTGGAGCTGTACTCATCAAGGAAATCATAAGCAGTTCCAAGAAATATGAGGAATGTAAATGATCCAATCAGTATTGTAGATACATCAGGATCATAGAAAGGTTATCTTTCACCAATTGCATCAGAATCACCGAGGAAAGTGGTTAAAGACCTTACTGAGCAAGGTCGGGAGTAAAAGGAATTTGGTTCATCTATCGAGTTGATACTCTTGCGAGTTAGGTCAATGGATGATAGTCTGTCATGCACTACAACAGTATGGTACCTAGCATTAATGGCAAACTTTTCATCAAAATGGGTGAAATTCAACTTCATTTTTCATCGTATCCTCAGAGCAAAGAGATTTCCAGGTGCATTCAAGCAATTTCAACTGATTTTGAGCAAATTTGTAGTTAGGGAATTTGCTCGAAGATTTCCATCACTTACCAAGCAGCAATGGCATCTAGAAGCACCAGCACTAGTAAGGCAACAAGAGGATTAGAGATGTTGGTCAAGGGTGTAGAACGGAAAGCACCAAATTTCAAGTTAGTTCCTGCAGTGGCGGAGGCACTCGACCCTAATGGTGCACAATCAAAAATTCCACCAAAGGTACTTTTGGTTAACAATATTCGCATTCATTTTAAATGTTCAATTCAAGAGATAGGAACTCTAGAAATGGATAGTTCTTTAGAAGAAATGCGTGTTGATGGCTCATTGAAACCTGAGCACAAGCATTTGGAAACAAAAGGGTTGACTCACATATCACACCTACTAAGAAGCTTTCAGATAAAATGGATTAGGTATATTCTTAGCCGTGTTCACAATGGTCAGTTATGGTTGGAGCAACTCGTATTGATCACCAAAAAGATGATTCACAAGATTACTAGCCTTCCCATTTTGAGCAAAGCTAAATCCACCAAAACCCTAGGTTGAGATGAACTCCAAAAGTAAACCTTGGTCGAGTGGGATGGTAGAGGCTTAAAAGTTAGCATCATTACCGATGTAGAGATGAGGTTCATAATTCATGTAATTGCTCACAAGATTTACAGTTCTAGTCATTTGAACAATGTGCCATGTGAGGCAATAGACTTAGCATTCAAAGTTGTAAAGAAAAACTTGGAATATGACCTATCAGAGCTACTACTAAGGAAACTAAACAAGAATATGGATAGCATCAGGTCATCAAAGAACAATTCCTACAAATTTGATTATTTGTTAACATGTCTCTTCTTTTATTGCAAAAATTCTTTCCATTTAAAGGTTCTGTCGTATGGAGAAAGGATGTTCCCATTTTGTATTAGATAAATGAGTTTATAGCATAAATGGGTGTAAAATTTGATAGTATAATGGATAATTATTTTGAAGACTTCAAAGAAAGGATGAACAATAGGTTCAGGATTCCTCCTAAACTTGTTGAGGACTACAAAGATGATGTATGTTTCATGGTAGACTGTGATAGAGTATACATTCAGGCAGTCAGGCCCTGAGTTGCATGGATGAAACCTCTCCCTTATGAGGTAAATATTGATGAAACTAGGGACATCATTGAAGCACTAGTAAATGAGCCTGTAGATCCCAAGCAACCAATTTTTGGTACTTATGATGAGGCAAAAGCCAAGATTGAATTAGAAATTAAGCTACCTCAAGCAATCAACAAAGATAAGAGAAAGATTGCTAAGATGAAAATCGTCACTAATCCCTTAATGCTTACCAAGGGAAAAGGAGAGGACGAAGAAGAGGATCAAGAATAAGACAATGAAGAGCAAGAATCAGAAAAAGAGGCAGAGCTAGTAAAGAAGAAAGGAAGGGTCATCATTACTAAAACCCCAAAGGCCTCCACAATTGTTTTCACCAGGAGAGGCAAAGGAAAAAATAAAGATGAAGTAGTATTCAACAAGCCCCAACTTACCTTCCAAGAAAGGTTAAAATAGATGGAAGAAGGAGCTGGCATCACAAACTTCAAAGCTTTAAAGTTTGAAACTAGAATTGATGTAGAGAAGATGCAGATTAAGGAGCTAGTACTCACCAAAATGGGAAAATGGAAGTATTCCCTAGACCAGTTTGCTCCTCAGATCTCAAAAGAATTATTAGTAAGACTACAATCGAGGTGGGAATCTGCCAAACAAATAGCAAAAGACATCTATGAACAATCCTTGAAGAATCTATTACCAAATCTCACTGAGGCAGAAGTAAAGGCAGCCATGAAGAACAATGAAGGTAAAATGATGATTAGATTTCACACATTTTTTATTCTAATTAAGGACATTGAGCATGTTGTAAGAGATTCAACAAACACATGGAAGAATATCTATCATCTGCATAAGCCTAATGATGATCCAGTTGTGATCAAGGATGATGATGGTGACAGTGATGATGAAGAAGATGACAACACTCCATGTGCTATTGTTGATATTGGAGATTATTAAGCACTAAGGGCTAATGATGAAGAGAGAGTCGAAGAAGCTGAAGAGGAAGACAAGGAGGAAGAGGATGAAGAAGATGACCCAATGAAGATTGCAGCAGAAGTCATTGCTTCCCTTCCTTAGTCTCCACCTAAGCCGACAACATCATCAGGATTGGAGACAACTTTAGCAGGATTGATTGCATCTACATTAGAAATATCATCTGCTCCTGCTACCCCATAACTCCAAGCATCTTTTATGGAAGTATTAGTTACTTCATCTACCGAGCTGAAGCTCTCTTCATCAACACCCAAGCAATCAATCCCAACATCATCAATTGTGCCAACTTCTTCTACTCCATGTACAATAAGTTCAACAACCCATTCTACAATTTTGTCTACCACAACCCTAACTGCACTAATCTCTTCTAGTACTTCAATTATAAATATTCCAGCCTATACATTACCTATTGGTACATCATTTTTGGGAATCACATCAATTTTGGATACAATTGGTACTTCTCTCAGTTTTCCTCTAGTTGGACCAATTCAAGTTTTTTCTGCTAGTCCATCTATATCAACTATTATTTCTATTTCTAAATCCAAGGAAGTAAGCATTGAAGTAAAAGCTAAGACTCCTCTAAAACTTCTACTTATTGGTAAGCAAATTGATGAATATTTAGACTTGGATAAAGAAATTATTATTCCCAAGATAGATTTAGACACTACCTCAGCCAACGAAATGAGAATAGTCAGTTAACTTTTAGAGCTAAAGTCAAGGCAGAAGCAACTAAGAGAAGAGAGGGACAGAGAATGAGCAACCTTGAGCAATCTCTTACAAATGTAACATTACTTTTTGGCAAGCTTTGTGATGTTACTGAGTACACCAAGGATGTTAGAGAAAAATTAAATAAGATAGATGTGGAAATGAAGGCTAGTGCTCAAAAGTTAGAGCTTGACCATAGTTCAAGCTCTTCACATCACATGAAGGTGAAATTTTTGTCAGAAATGCAGGCAGAATTACTTAGAGAAGAAGCCAAATCAGATCTACACTAATTGACATCTAGAATATGATCCTTCTAGTCATGGACAGAATGCAGAAACATATTGCCTATTCAAAAACATTGATTCAAGACAACAATTTTTCTATAGCAGATCATATGATTGAACTTCCTATAGAAGTTCAAGTGGCTCTCTCCACCTGCAAAATTCTGCAAGATAATTGGGATAAGACATTGTCTCTTATTCTTAAGGTACACTCCAAATTTCTCTCACATTTTAGTGTCTCTATTTGAATTTATTGTATATATTCCTTGGCATTATTGTCAAAAAGGGGGAGTATGAGATGAACAAGAAAAGAGAGCAAGGGGAGTAAAAGATACATTGTGGAGAAATAAAAATAAATAAATTGACATATGTACAGATAAAAGCTTTGCATGCCATATGTATGGGGGAGATATGTAAGATATTTACATAATAGATTTACAAAGATCAATTTTGGTAAATCAAAATCACAATGTCAGTTAACATAAGTTTTGGTTCATAAGTGTTTTTGTCACTAATGCCAAAGGGGGAGATTGTTGGCATTATGATTATTTTTGTCATTAGTGACAACACTTACTCAATTCTGAATGCTTACCAAGCATCCAATGGTTACCTTGTAAGCTTAGTAGTTATGTAGTTTACACCGAGCATTCCTGAAGCTATCGATTAAATACAGGCAATGAGAAGACCAGTGTCTACCAAGTTTCTTAGTATGTACCATGCTTCATAGTGTCTACCAAGTAGTAAGTTTGTGTTATGGAGATTCAGTGTAAACCAAGCGTTGAAAGAAGCAGTGTTTACCGAGTGAAGCAAGGTAAACTCAATGTGTAGTGTCTACCAAGTGACACTACATCTATCGAGTCACTAGTGGTTACTGAGTTTAGAATTGCATCGAGTGATTAGTATGGACCGAGCCTTCACTTCTACCGAGTGCATGACGATGCTGAGTAATATAGTGGATGTCGTGTATCAAAAGGTCACCGAGTCAGTTCAGTGAACCCGAGTTATTTATTGTTGGGCCAACTTTGTAATGTATTTGTTCACTTGTATTTTGACTGATCTTGCAATTTTGTAAATTTGAAAGGTATATATGAAAGAAGTATTGTAAAATATCAGATATGAAAGCAATAGCGAAGTAATGTGAAGTAATTTTGAAAAGTTGAAGGATTTTCAACAACACTTCAAGGAATACAACAAGGTCAATACAGAGGAAAAAAAGTTATATTCATCACATAAGGTGATCAGTGCATGAAGGATCTTATCAACAATCAATTGTAAGTAGATCCACTACTTCATCTTAACAGGTGAATCAATTTTCTAAATCCTCTAACAAGGTAGACTTAATAGTCTTTATATAAATCTCCTAATCGAGTACATACTTCATTGTATGTTTGTAAATCCTCTAACAAGGTGGACCTAATAGTCCTTTGTGCTCCTAACAGGGCAGATCACCAGAAGTGGTCAATGTAAGCCTTAATAGGCCAACTTTATGCTGCAGTATTGAAGCTTTGTGGGTATTATCCCCACCCTAGTTTTACTTTCTATTTGGAAGGTTTCTGGGTCACCAAAATATTGCGTTCTTTTGTATAATGAACATTTTATGTTTCAGAACTAATGCATGCAGTAGCATAGATGGATGTGTGGTAAATTAATAAAAAGTTTTAAGGTTACTGATTCACCCCTCCCCTCTCAGTAACCTGTCATATCTTGAATATTTCCAAGACGTCCATCCCCTTTTGGAAGGCTAACCTTCTGTACCTCAACCACACCCTCGTTTCGACAACTTGCAATTCACTCAAACACTCAGAAACAAAATAGAAGTCAATGTCCATAAATTTGATAACTAATTCGACATCATTACATAAACGTGATAACATATACATCAATATCCACAATCCAACACCATCATGTGACATAAGTCATTACATTAACATCTTAAATGAAATTCATCAACATAAAACATTATGAAAGACGTAACCAAAATTTTCCAACACCTTTATTTATCCATTAAATCATACTAATTAATTAATGCAAGTTTATAACAAGGTTTGACCAAGTCAAAATCAACAAGGTTGCCACATAATTGCCACATAAACAAAAATAAGGAAGGTCGCAAAATGGGACATGACACACACAGAAGTTTTCAAGATCAACTCTGGGGTTTGGAAAAGAAAGGAATTTTCGTAGCTTGAAGGATTTTGCTTGCAGTAGAAATTTCATTTGGCTATTAGATTTTAACATCAGTGTGAGGCAGAATTTGAAATCTCGTGAATGCATTCTCTATTTGAAAAAGATCAGTTTGCTCTATGCTTGTTTGGTTTTTTGATCATTTCCCTAAATCTAATTATAAGAATATTAGTTTCTCATTATTTTACAAAAGAAAATTTACAGAGAAAAATGAATTTGTCTGGCTAGGGTTGATTGGGATCAAATTTAGATATATTCTACAATTTGTTATTTTTAAAATATACTCATTATTATTTAAAATTTAAATAAAATAAATAAATAAATAAAAATTACATAGATTTGATTTACAATTTGGATGTATTCTTTCTTTACACACATATATATATGTATGTATTCATTATACAAATTTATTTTAAAGGAAAATAATAATGAAAATTGTGCTTGCTAAAAAATTAACAGGCTTGTACTTGTAGAGAGTACCAAAAAAATAACAATTTAATTTAATTAATAATAAATAAAAGAAATACAAAACATAAATAATAAATAATTTATTTCTAAAAAATAGAGAACAATACTTACATATATTAAATAGTAATTCTAAAAGTACTTGGATTGCACGTGATTGTTAATAAGTGTCACATTGTGGCTAAATACTTGCCTTAATTAATTATAATTATAATTGTATATGTAAATTGAATACTAATTTTATTTAATCTTATGATTGTTTTATAAAATATAATGACAAACTTAATTTTAATATACATAGTTACATATATAATATTTTTTGAATTAAAATATCTATTTATAATTGTAATAATAACTTAAAATCTTAATGTAAATAGTATAAATAAAAGAAGTTATTGTACAAATATTTTTAATTAAACTTATATATAATAAAACCTATAATTTGGTTTACATATAGTTTTAAAAATTGGTAAAAAAAATCTGGTAAATAATATACTATTATCATATTTTAGAGGTGTTGAATCCTAAAAATTTGTAATTCCAATTATTGTAGCCAATAAGATCACTCTAAATTTCTTTTCTTATTTATAAAAATAAAAAATTACATCTAGTCTATCAAAAAATGCTAATTGCATAATAATATTAAGAAATAATTGATGTTACAAATATGTTAATCACTACTTAAGAAATAGCAATATATATTTTTTAAATTATTAATTATACAAATATATTTTTATTTGGAATAAAAATTATATTAAGAAAAGAGAACAAGATTTATGTATCATTATTAGTTTAATATTATTATAGTATTAGAATAAAAATTACAACATTTTATTTAAAAAGGTAAGATAAATGAAAAAAATGATTTAGCAAATAGATAATTTACAATAACTTATTAACAAAATATTTTAAATAGATTAATTATTTTTGTATTAGAATAGTCACATTTAAGTTTATCTATTAAATATTAATTTTGAATGATTTCACAATAAATTGAGTGATAACTTAACACATTTATATAAACAAAATTACATTAATATGAGTCATAATGTAAGAGCTACTTGGTACAACCTTTAAATCAAAAATAAAATAATGTACACAAATATTAATCTAATAAAATTAATATTGCTTTTGAAATCCATAAATAATCTTAACAAATTTTGAAATGGAAATTTGATAGTAAAAGTTGATTGTCATTATACTGAATCTTGACTTGTGTCTCATTACTAGAGGAAAATATTGTTATGGTAATCTTCATAGAAATAGAAATTTCTATGATGAAAACCATCAACTTCCAAAATGAAAAATGTTTCTAAGAAGAAACAAACTTTTTCATAGAATGATTTTGTGTCCGTTAAAAAGCAGCCTTATAAGACACATTCATTTTAACCAATGATATTGAAGATAAATAATTTTTTTTAAATAGAAAAATAAAAAACTATAAATTTTAAATTTGGTAGAAGGATGTTTATTTTGAAAATAAAAACAATAAATTGTTATGATTGGTGGAGAATAATTAATTAATAGACCACAGGTCAATACAATAGTATTGCTTCCAAGTACTAATAAAAGATAAATATGCTAATTTATGCTAATTTCTTTCACTATTTGTGTTTGATTTAAGAAATCCCTATTTTAAAGGAAAAGTATGCATGGAAGTATTATTTATAATTTAGAAATAAGTGATTTTGAATTTATTCTACTTTAACAATATATATTTCTTGTGCTTTTAAATTTCTTTAATTTATTAATTTATTTTTAATAAATAAATATCTATAGATTAAGGCAAGAGCCTACAACACAATGGTAAATTGTGAGCCTCTTATTCGAGAGGTCTTGGGTTCGACTCTACACAAGCTTAATAAATAATAGTAATTAATCACATCACATAATAATAATGAATCTGAATCTTGTCTTTGGCCTCAAGACCGATTAAAAAAATGAACTCTACATATTAAATTGATTGTTCTACATTAATAAACTATAATTATTAGTTATATTTAATATTAGCTAAATTTATATTTAATTTTAGATTCAATTTAAATAAAATTTATGTGTAAGATTACTTCTAATCATTTAGTTTGATTACATTATATTTATTATTATATAGGGTCAACTAGTATGTTTTATAGTCAGCTCAAACACTAGTAAATAGTTGATGTGTTTTATGTATGGTTGATTTTACAATTACTGCGATGTTTTTTTTGAGTTTTGGTTTGTTTAGTTGCCCAACTAGGACATTCACTAGAGGTTCTTTTTGTGATTTTTTTAATAATGTGGTATCTATATGGATGACATGATGAACTTGTATTTTAATTTGAAAGTTGCATTTATGAGTTTTTTTATGTGGTGCATTTATGTCTACTTGGATTGGGAGAACCAATTTGTTTCTGGGTTTCCTGTGAAGGAACCCTTGAGGAATTGAAATTGATTTGTAATTGCTTATGTGTATTTGATGTGTATGTTCATATTGCTTCCACATTAATTTTATCGTGATGTTGTTTAAACTATAAAAAAAATAGTTCAGTGAACATTGTAACATAATAAGTTTATTTCTCTTGGGTTCCCGAGCAAGGCATTACATTATCTCACTGAGGAAATAGTAGAGCTACCCCTTGGACCCCTACCCTTTAGTTTTTGTCTCCTTCTAAACAACTAAGGTCACTCGTCTTCCACTTCTTCCTCCTCGTCCACCCGAATTGACTTCACAAATGAGTGTAGGAGTGCTACTGAGTAGAAGGGGAATTCCTGCTACCCTGCTAAGACAACTTCTCCCAATCTTTGGGATTCCTTGAGTTTTCTCTTCAATTTCTTGGTGAGGCTAGTAACGAGTACATTATGTTCCTTTGGCTAAATCTATGGTTCATTGCACTTTTTATTTCCTCTATCTTGGACCTATGGTTGACAGGATGAAGATGGAAGTTCATCACACTCCTTGATAAGGAGTGCACTTCTAGGACATGCCACCTTAAAATGCATATGGATCTTATCTATTGCTTTTGCTTTTATCTCCTCTAATGACACAAGCTCCTCTACATCCTAGTCCACGAGTGGACAACACGAAGGACTTCCCTTGAGTTTCTGTATGCCTCTAGCATATCCATATGATCCTTGATTTTTTTTGGAAATGCCCAAAGCCTAAAATCATTGATTCATTTGGTGGTTATTTGGCTGCATTTCCTCTCCCAAACCTCAAATTCTATTGGGAGATGTCCCATTAGTCCTCCAAATGTGTCATTTGAGCAAGTTGCCAGGCCCGAGTAATTAAAATCTTGCATTTGCAGGTAAAACTTGTTAAAACTATAGGTTTTCAACTCCCTCTCGACCTCTCTAGCCTAGACCAAGGTGCATGAATACTCTTTGTACCAAATGGGGAATGATATACCCCTTATCTTCTTTGTTACACAAATACTATGAAACTCTAGTGCCTGTCTACAAAATTCCAATAAAATCACCCAGTCATTACAAATCGGGGCAACATGAAAGCTTGTTCACTAAAAAGTGCCACCTAGATGCATGTGAATTTCCACTATTGAGTAAAATAAGTGCCCCATCCTTCTAATAATACTTTGGCATCATTTGATATGTGACCCCTAATGATCTTGTATAATAGAAGGGATATGTCAGTGATAAAGCAATCATTTACCCTTGCATAATGGTTAAAGCATTCCTGAAATAAAAACCATGGGTAATATCCCCATGGTGATTGACTAGGTGCACTTTGTGTTATTGTAATTACTCCATTTTAAGTTAAAATCAAAAGTCTTGGTGTCTACTGAGTGGTTAGCTAATCCAGGTAGTAAGTCATCATGAAAAAATTCACCCCTTTCCTTTGGTCTTCTAGCAAGACAAGGTAAGCTTGCAATGTCATGAGATCAACCTCAATTGATCATAAAATATGAGTGGCCCAATTGAACTGGATAGCTTATATAGCAATGCTAGCTAGGAAATAATGCATCTAGGTGGTGAACTCTTAAGCGTGGGGCTTTCTAAGAATTCTACACAAACAATAGATGCAAAATTGTATTGGCTTGATAAAATACATGCGAGGGATAAAGATGGTCATCTTTTTACTATCCTTCCTCTACTTATTTAGCCATTTTTTATTGATGAGTGCTTGAAACTTACCCTCAATAATGTTAAATTGCTTCATTGGATCATCAAGGTCTAGAACTTGGGCATTAGGAAAATCCACACATTGAAAGCACTGAGTCACAGACACCCTATCTGTGACTGCAAAAGGATCACCCAGACTCTGCTAACCATATTTATTTCCCTATCAAATTTTTGGGTGTACATCATCATCATTCTAGGGCATTAGATTGCATAGGGGAAGAATCCAACTTGTATAATTCTACTAGCAAAAATTGTTCTAGCCATTTCTTTCCCATTCCTCTCTCTAGATAGTAGGTCACCATAATGTGCCTAAAAATCCTTCCATTTCTTGACATCCATGTTAGTTATATAGTTTAGAGAGGTGTCCACCTTAGAGGGACACAAACTAGTATCATCCGAGTACTTAAGGACCAATTACGATTTAACAAATCCTTTGTCTGCCTTGTTCTTCTTGGCTGAGGAAGATCCTACTTCCCATATGCCCATGAGCTCATCGGCGGATGGATCTATTATTTTCTTGCAAACATCAGACAGATGTAAAAAACTCAAGTTTACATTAAATTGAGTATAAGTTACCCTTTTTGACTTTCAAGATCACCCCCCCTTCTTTCTTGTGTCATTGATAATGATAATGGGTGAAGATCTTAAAACTTGAAACTCAAAACATGACAATGACCTCATTAAAAGATGGGATCTAGAAAGATCATACCTGATAGGAGGGTTACCTCTAACAAAATGGGGAAAGTAGGTAGTGCACACAAATCCACAAACCTATAACTGTTAGAATGATTTAGAATAAATAAGAGGGGGCATGCATGAATCAATTATCCTTGGGTACAAATGTACCCATTAAACTTTTGAACTCTTCAAACAACTTAGATCTAATTTTTAAGTAGCTTGGTCTCTATAGTAATTTCTGATTAACATAAACTTGTAGTCCATTGTCCCAATAGTAACTTATAGAATGTGAAACATTAAAATAGTAAAACATCTCAAATAACATCCACACAAATAAGACACTAGGATTTAACATGGAAACCCAATTTGGGAAAAACCACTAGTAACATGTCACCAATTTTTCACTCTTCTAAAGTGAGCTATGTTAGTAACCAACCTTGTTATAGGTTACAACGCACACTATTAGGTGTGACACTGTTAAAGGATTTAGCCACCCTGTTAGGAGTGACCTTGTTAGAGGACTTAGGAACATATTGTTAGAATATCACCTTGATTAAAGGCTTTCAACTAATATAATGGTCAGAAAGTAATAACAGGTTGATCTAAAAAATATAACTCGCTTTGCAAATATATATCACAATGTAGCTCATCTGCTAACTCATTGACATAACTCCATTAATGTCTCCATCACTGTCCTAATCGTCTTGGAAAATCCTCCAAGCAATCACTCTTCTCCTTAGCTCTTCCCAGTCTTTTGCTCAAGTTCTCTATTCAACAAAATTATCAACTACTAATCTCACTTAGGTTAAGCCTTATGCCTCCTTAAATAGGTATCTTTGATCTTTTGCCACTTAAACACCACTGTTGATCTTAGTTTTAGGTCAGATTCATGAAATCCTTCCATAATTTCCTTTCCTCCTTCTAGAAACTTCTCAAAACTTCTCTTTGAGTCCATGCCTAGAAATGCTCAAACATGATTTCTCTTGCATTAAATGCTCTAGCTCATCAATACTTATCTTCAACATTCTTTACGTATTTAATAATTCAACTATGTTGGCGAAGAATCTTAATTCCTTCACAAAATAAGAAATGCTAACACTCAGCCAAAATTGTGTTCCTCAACCTCGATCATCACTAGATAACTCAGACTTCACTAACTATCTTGCTCGACTTACACTAGCTTTGCTCAGTATAATACTCTATCTTTATTGGTGCTTAGTTGACACTATATTTTTCCAAATTCTACTATTCACTTAGTCAATACTAGCACAACTTGACTTTGACCATAAGTTCTTTAATATTTTTCTTTGAATCTTGGTTAAGCCTATTTGTTTGGTCCTTCATTGATCATCTCTTCTAGGTTATCTTCTCCACTCAGTGTTATGATTAAACAATACATTATCTTGTCAAAGTCCAATTGATCAAGTACCCATTATGGTTTCACATAACTCAACCTTTCCACTAGGTCCCCTTGTTGGAAATAATAAAAAATAGCTAGGTTATTGAGAGGAGAGGGGGGACTCAGTAACCTCAAAAATTTAAACTAATTCAGCACTTAATCAACATAATCCATTCACCATTAATTCATGTAATCTACTGCATGCATGAGAAACTGAAAGATAAACATTCATGACACATGAACATAGAATTTGGTGACCTAGAAACCTTAAAAATAGAAAGTAAAACTAGGGTGGGGATGATACCCACAAAACTTCAATACTGTAGTATAAAGTTGGCATGTTAAGGCTTACAATGATCACTTCAAATGATCTGCCCTGTTAAGAGCAATTTGGACGGCTAGATTCACCTTGTTAGAGGTTTTACAAACATACAATGAAGTATGCACTTTGTTAAGAGATTTAATGAAAGACTATTAAGTCTACCTTGTTAAAGGATTTAGAAACTAATTCACCTATTAGGATGAAACAATATATCCAACTTACAACTTGATTGCTAATTAGATCCTTGAAGTATAGATCACCTCATGTGATAGATATAACTTTATTGCTCCTTATAGACCTTGTTGAATACTCTACTCTACTGCTGGTTCACATTCACTCTTCTCAAAACATTACTTCATATGCTTGACAATGATACAATACATTACATATGTACCATTTCCAATTCTCATATATACAAGGTCGGCTAAAACACAAGTAAAGAAAATATTACCGAGTCAGCCAAGTAGTAGAAACTTGGGTTCTGTAAGCTGACTTGGTGAACTTCTGATACTCAACATCCACTACATTACTTGGCATCATCATGCACTCGATAGAAGTAGAAGCACTATAACGCCCCGCTCAGGAACCCAAGAGAAATAAACCTAAAATGTTACAATGTTTACTGAACTATTTTTTTTTAAAAAAAAGTTTTAACAACATCAAGATAACATTAATGTGGAAGCAATAAGAACATACACATTTGCAATTATAGATATAGTTTCAATTCCTCAAGGGTTCCTTTACGTTTAGTCACATTTAATAATTTAAAATTAATTAGTTTAAGTTCCAAGTACAACATCTCATGATCATAAGAAATAACCGATAAAAAATCGCATAAGCAAATGCATAAGTATAACTAATATAATGAAAGTACATCTACTAAATAACATCCACTGCACATGTCGCAGGGTATGTGAAAATAGATACAATAAATCAGAATACATGATTACATATATACATCATCTGAAAAGAAGTCTCTAAGATAAGAAATAAGAATGACAAAGGTACATCTTCTGCAACGAACATCCAATAGCTGGCAATATGAGGGGAACCCAAATGGAAAGAAGACAATACCTCCCGATTGCGTGGTTACCTAGTCAGGCTTCCACTCCCACCGTGCAGGGAAGATAATGAACGATCCACATACGGCTAATCAAACATAAAACATTCCTAGGCAAGGTATCCCTAATAGCCAAAACTACCTCAAAGGTAAGAACTTGCAATCCAATACTGACACCACATAACCAAACAACATACATGAACCAAGTATAAATCGAATACCAAGATCATAAGATAAAGTCAACGAAAGATAATCACCTCAAGTCAAAAACCACATGTCAAAAGTACATCATCCATGAATCATCAATCATCATCAATGAAAGTAAATAACCACAATAAACACATCCAACAATAAGTACACCACCAGAGGTACACAACATCTATAGAGGAGACTCAAGCTACATACTAGGGAGTGTCATCACATGGCTACTTGAGTTACCCTGGATTGATCTCTTAATAGACCCCAGACCCTCAAGCGTTGAATTACCCTGGACTGGTTACTCTGAACCCCAGATCCTCAACGTCACACATGTGGAAACTAGAAGCCCTCTTAAGAAGATGAGGCACTCATCCCATTCCCATCTTTAGTCTATACAAGCACTCAAGGCATGGGTGCATCAAATATCTCTAACTTATCTTTTTAGTGTGTTTCCCCCCCATAAATTTTAATTACTAGATTATCATTTATTACATAACTTGCATTAGGTTACCCTGGCACTGACCACTTTGGGTCCTAGACCCCTATGCAAGCCACTCCCAAAGTCATGTACCTAGACAACCTCTCCTAAGCACATAAATCCATAGTTGTGTCCCATATCACAACACTCATAAAGATCAAACTCGGTTCCTTAACAGGCAACTTGATAATAAGATGGTTCTCCCATCCAAGAACACATAAATGCTCCCCAAGTAAATCTCATAAATATAATCTCAATTTGAATCACAAGACATATCATGACATCCAACCATAAAATAGTATCAAAGAAATTTCATAAAACCTCTGGTGTACGTCCTAGACTGGTCGACATCTAATCAACACCAAAATCCCAAAGCATAGATAGTATAGGCAAAACAATACAGTTCATAGTTTGGGTTTGTTTTGAAAACATATAGTTGAGTTAAATGTAAAGTTATAGTTTCAGTTCAATGTTTGTTTCAAGTTATAAGATTCTTAGTTTATTAAGGTCGTTATTATCGATAATTTAAATAAGTTCAATACTTGATTCAAATATCATTCTTTTATTAATTAACCTTAGTTAAATAAGACTTTAACTAAATTAATTAATATATATATATATATATATATATATATATTTTTAAACAAAAACCATTAATAATATTATTTAATTATTATTTACTAAATAATATTAAAGACAATACTTGTTAATTAATTATAAATTTTTTTAATAAATTTTAATAATGTTTATTAATCAAATTCATCAATTAAAAATTCGCTAAATTTATTATAATTAAAATAAAATTATTAATTTAATGATAAATTTTAATAATTAACAATATAAATTTATTAATAAAATTATTAATAATTAATAATATAAATTTCATTTCATTTAAAATTGATTTAATTTAATTAATAATATAAATTTAATAAAATTTATTACTTAACAAATTAAAAAAAAAATAAAAATCCACTTTTAATGCGAATTGTTTAAAACAATCGCACACCTTTTTAATAAGGCTTCTGTCGACGGTAGGCCTGCTGACGCAGGGCCTGCGACAGCTCGCCTGCGCAGTACCTGCATCAGTAGGAACTGCCGACAGTTGTACACCAGGGGGTGGGGAAGGTCATGGCCCCCACTTCCCAATTGATTTTTATTATATATATATATATATATTTTTAATTTAATTTCACTTAAAATTAATATGATTGATATATATTTATGTTTAAAAATTATTATATATATGACATTTAAAAGTTGTTTCTATAAATTTATAATTTTTATTTTATAAAAATTTATGATATTTGTTTCAATCAACTCCACAATAATATTATCATTTTTTTTATAATGTTTACATTATTATTCTGATAGGAAAACTAATTTTAACCATTCAAATTTCTAATGCAAAGTTTTCTTTTCATTTCAAACTTTTTCCCAAATTAATTTTTGTTCTTAAAATCTATTGAGAGAGGACGTTTATCTTTTAAATCTCAAGCTTGATTTCAATATCCAATAGATTCTCATATTTAATTAATTTCTTATTCAAATACAATCCTCTAAAAATAAACTCAACGAAGTATCCATCTAAGCCATGTACAAATATTTCTCAAACAAGAACAATATTGCATACCAGAAAAACAACACATGCAAAAGACACGGAGCAGACATAAACTTGAAGGGTGAAAACCACTATACAGTGAAGCCACGAGATCCTACCTGGATCTGATGCTAACCTCTGACAACTAGATCCAAATTCCTACCGCAAGCAAAATCTTTCAAGCCATGTAAAATTCTTTTCTTTCCAAACCCTTCGAGTTGCTCTCCATAAACCCGTGTGTGCAATAATGACCCGAAAACCTCTAATATAGAATCTAATTACCTTTTAGGGTTTCTGTCACCAACACTTCTAAAATTATAATTATTTTATTTAATTAATTCTTTAACGCACAATTAATTTTTTTTTTGATTAAAATATTATTTTATTATTCCTTCCATGCACGTTAAGTGAATTATTAAATTACTTTATTTAATTTTCCACTTGACTTCGCTTTATTTAATTTATTAACTTTAATCTCATGTGCACTTTAAAATATCTTTATTAAGCTCACATATTTAATCTTTTAATTAATTTCCTATATTATAGTCTCATGCAGGCATCATGCGAACTTGAATCCTATCCATAATTTAATATCTTTCAACTTCTTAATTTATTTTCAAAACTTAATTGATAAAATATTTATCAACTTAAATAATAATAATATTTAGCATTTATTTAAAAATGAACTCTAAATATATTATTATTAAATTAAATAAATATTATCATGTTCTAAAATTTAAACTTATAACTTTTATCTTCGAATTTCATTCTTTAATTTAATTAATTTCTCAATTAATTAATTATAATTAAATATTAAAATGTCATAATAATTTTCATTAAATTAAATCATTAATTTAATCTTTTAATTAGACTTAATTAACAAAAAATTCATCAAAGACTCACAAAACAACATATGCACAAAATACTCATGAGTTTTAAAAAGGGTAGACAGTTTGTTACGAGTCCTCCTTGCAAGACAAGTATTTTAGGCTATGGCTAGGATTGGACCTAATCATTATCTTCCCATTCTCACCATTTGAGTATTTGTAATTGGGCACACTCATCCTGGAAATTCAGGGAAGTCGATGCCCGGTACCTGCATCCTGCATGAAAGACGAGCATGTAAATGTATATAAATATATCTAAACTAAACAGGCAATGACAGGGAGTGGTGCATCGTGTAGATCCTGACTAGTAGGTGACTACGACTCCCTCCCTTAACCACATCAAACACGTCATACAGAAAGATAAAAGAAACACACGCACCATACACATGCAAGTATGGGGTAAGTATCATAAAAATCACAAGTCTAATATCAAATGCGTACATATAATAATGCATCTTTATCAATACAACATAATAATCATTAAAGACATCACGTTAACATTTTTATGAAAGAAACCACATTTACTAATTAGGAATCATCAAGACATCATTAACAACACGTGAAATGAAAACAACTAAGCAATTATAACCGATAAATTTGTAATTCAAGACATGAAATAATATCATAATATTATAAATCCAATATCTCTAAAACTAATCAATGCATAAAATCAGCCTAAAGGAATTTGACAATGATAGCAAAAATGTGAACTAGGGCAGGCACTACAAGCACGGTCCATACTAATCACACAATGTAGCTTTGAACTCAGTGACCATTGGAGACTCGATAGATATAGTGTAACTTGGTGGAAAGTGATTTCTATGTTTACCTTGCTTGAACTTGGTAAACACTACACATCCATCACTCGGTAGATACTGGCTTCACATGAAAGTAACTGATGACTCAGTAAATACTGCAAAGCTCGGTGACCACTATCTGCTTGGTGATAATTGCTGGACTGCACATTGTCTACTTTCACTCGTTAGCTTCTAGAATGCTCAGTATGAACTGCTGAACTACTGAACTTACTTGACAACCACTGAATGTTCAGTATACATTGGAGACTGAGTGATGAACTCGATAACCATACATAATTGAATAATTGTTATTACCAATGACAAATATAACTTTATGCCAACAATCTCCCCCTTTGGCATTATTGACAAAAACACTTATAAGCCAAGACTTATGTATACTGACATACCGATTTTTTGATTTTTCAAAATTTATCTTTGTAATGCTGCTGCATATACATTTGCACATATCTCCCCCATACATAAGACATAATATATACATAGTCTCTCTCCCTTTTATTCTATACATATGTCAATCTATTCTCTCCCCCTTTGTCTCTCCACAAAATGTCTTTTACTCCCCCTTTTTTGACAACAATGCCAAAGAGTTATACAATATATTCATATAGAGACACCAAAATGTGAGAGAAACTTGGATTGTACCTTGAGAATAACAGCTAGAGTCTTATCCTAGTTTTCTTGCAAAATTTTGTAGGCATGAAGAGTTACTTGAACTTCTGCTAAGAGCTATATCATATGTTCTGCAACTAAAAGATTCTTATCCTGGACCAATGACTTTGAATATGCAATATGCTTTTGTATTGTGTCCATGATTAGAAGGATCATGTTTTGGATGTCTATCAATGTGGATCTGATCCTTGCTTCCTCTCTTAGTATTTTGAGCACTGGCCTTCATATCTTCATCAATCTTATTCAATTTCTCTTTTACCTCCTTAGTGAACCCGGTAACATCACATAGCTTAGCAAAAAGTGATGTTACATTCATAAAATATTTTTTAATGTTAGTCAAAATGGAGGATAGTTCTACCTGATTTATGGCAATGTGCTCAAGCACTTTATTATCAAACTTTTTCTTTGCCTTTTCAATCAACTTTTCCTATCTAGTAGAATCCTCATTAAACTTGTGCACTACCTCCTCTAACTACAAAAAAATGTGTTGAGATGAATCCACATCAACACCTATGGCCTTTGTTAGTATATTCTTTGCACTTTCAATTATTCTGAATTCCCTATCCCTTTCATCTCTTAACTACTTTTACCTTGCCTTCTATTCCAAAAGCTGGCTAACCAATCTCATTTCTTCAGCTATAGCAGTATCAAGATCCAACTTAGGAATTACAATCTCTTTGTCCAAGTCAATATCATCATCAATTTCTTTCCTAGTAATTGGAAGTTTAAGTGGTGGATTGGGTTCCTCTTCTGATATTGCCGCTTTGGACTTAAGAATAGAGACAATTGTAGAGATAGTTGGACTAGCTGTAAAAACTTGAATAGGACCAACTGAAGAAATACTTGCAAGAGTGCTAAAAGAATCCAAAATTGTTGCACTATCTAGAATTTAAGTAATAATAGGTGGAGTGTTGACTGAAGTACTTGCAATAGAAGAACTTACTGGAACAAAAATTGGTGCAAGTAAAGTTGTAGTAGTGAAAACTGTAGAACAGGATGTTGAACTTACTGCACATGCTGCTGATGAAGTTTCTAACTTGGTAGCTGAAGAAGAGGGCTACAGCTCGGTAGATGAAGTGGCTGACACTTCCATTAATGATACTTGGAGCTAAGAGGTAGCAAAGGGTGATAGAGCAGATGATATATCTATTGATGTTACAACCACACTTGCTAAAGTTGTCTCCATGCCAGACGATGTAGTAGTCTTTGGTGGAGAGTGAGGAAGGGAGGCTATAACCTGTGTAGCTATCCTTATTGGATCATTCTCTTCATCTCCTTCATTATCTTCCTCATTAACTTCTTCCTCCTTCTCTTCTTCATCATCCTTCAATGCCTAATAGTCTTCAACATCAAAAGTGACACATGGTGTGTTATCTTCTTCATTATCACTATCATCATCATCATTTTTGTTCTCAACTGGGTCTTCACTTGGCTTATGCAAATGATAATTTTTTTTTCCATATATCTGTAGCATCTTTAACTACATGCTCAATATCTTTGACCAAAAGCAAACAAGTATGAAATCTCATCATCATTTTCTCTTCATTTTTCTTCATTGCTTCCTTAACTTTTGCATTAGTAAGATTTGGTAGCAACTGTCTCAAAGATTGCTCAAATATGTTCTTGATAGTTTGAGTAGAAAATTCCCATCTTGGTTTCTACCTTTCTAATAATTCATTGGAAATATGTGGGGCAATTTGATTTGGGGAATATTTCCATTTTCCCATCTTTGATAGTACTGGCTCCTTAATCTGCATCTTCTTTGCATCTGTCTTGGTTTCAAATTTTAATGCCTTGAAGTTTGTAATACCAACACCTTCTTCTAATTGCTTCAATCTCTCTTGGAAGGTGAGAGGGGGCTTAATAAGCACAACTTCATTACCTCCTTTCTTCTTAGATCTCCTGGTAAACAGAACCGTGGAGGCCTTGGGTGGCTTGGTGATAATCATCTTGCCCTTCTTTCTTGCATGCTCTTCCTCCTTTTCTAATTCTTTCTTTTCATCCTCTAATTCTTCTTCATCCTCTCCTTTTCCCTCGGTAAGAATAAGAGGGGCACTTGCAGTTTTCAGCTTTGCTATCTTCCTCTTACCTTTGTTTACCACCTAAGGTAGCTTGATCTCAAGCTCTATTCTGGTTTTTGCTTCTTCATAAGTTCCAAAGATAGGTAGATTTGGATCTACTGGCTCATTGACTAGGGCTTTAATAATGTCTTTTATCTCATCAATGTTAACCTCATATGGAAGAGGTTTCACCCATGCAACTCTAGGCTTGATTGCCTGGATATAAACTTTATCACCATCAACCATGAAGCATACATCTTCTTTATAATCTTCAACTAGTTTAGGAGGAATCTAGAACCTATTGTTCATCTTCTCCTTGAAAAATTCAAAATAATTATGCATAATACTTTCAAAAATTTCACCCATTTCTGCAATGAATTCATTAATTTGATACAAAATGGGAGTATCTTTCCTCCATACAACTGAACCTTTGGATGGTAAAACACTTTTGAACATAAAAGAAAAGACAAGTTAGCAAAGAATTGAATTTATAGGGGTTTTTCTTTGATGTCCTAATGCTGTTCATGTTCTTGTTTAATTGTTTCAACAATAAATCTGCCAGATCAAATTCTAGATTCTTCTTCACAACCTTGTATGCCAAATCAATGGCCTCACATGGCACACTATTCAATCGACTGGAACTATATATCTTATGTGCAATGATGTGAATTCCAAACCTAAGTTCTATGTTAGATACATTATTGATCTTTAGTCCTCTGTCATCCAACTCAGCTAGGTTTTTCTTCTGAAGCTCTTCTTGACCTAGGGTTTTGGTTGTTTTTAGCCTTGTTGAGCATAGGGAGACCCATGATCTTATGAATCATTTTCTCCATGATCTTTCATGATCAACACAAGCTACTCTAACCATAACTAACCATTATGCACACAGCTCAGAATATACCTAATCCACTTAATTTGGAAATTCCTCGGTAGATGCTAGATATGGGTTAATCCTTTGACCTCTAGATGCTTATGCTTGGGTTTCAAAGATCCATCAACACACATTTCTCCTAGGGCACTATCCATCTCTAGGGTTCCAACTTCTTGTACAGTACACTCAAAATGAGTGCAAATGTCATTAATAAGGAGTACCTTTGGAGGAATGTACGATTGAGCTCCATTCGGGTCAAGTGACTCCGCAACTGCTAGTACCAACTTGAAATTTGGTGATTTCCATTCCATGCCTTTCACCAACATCTCAGAACCTCTTTTTGCCTTACTGTTGTTGCTACTTTTGAATGCCATGGTTGCTTGGTAAATGAGAAAATTCTTCAAAAAATCTTTGTTGGAAATTCACTCAAGATTGCTTGGATGCACTGTAAATCACTCTGCTCTGGGTATATTGAAGTTGTGGTGACAAATGAAGTCGAATTCTGCCCTTTTTGATGAAAATTTTCCATTAATGCTTAGTGCCATAATGAGATAGTGTGTGACAGACTTTCATCCACTAACTATGCTCGGTAAAAGCTTGTAACTCGGTAATTGAAAAAAAAATTTATTACTCTCAACCCAGCTCGATAGAGTCTATGACCAACCTTGCTTGGTGAATGCTAATTTCTTGTGATCCCTTTGTATTTGAAATACTGATTTGGATCTTCTACTTCCTTTCATTGGAACTGCTCAAGATATGACTTGAAAATACAGTTCCAGTTCTTTTTTTAAGAATCTAATTTGAAATGGTGGTATCATCCACTTCTTGAGTGACATGGCCGTCATTTGAATTGGCTTGCTCGGTAGATTTGGGAATCTACTATTGTCTCATCTGCTTCCTAATGTTATTAGCTTTAGCTTTCTTTTCATCTTCAACCTTTCCCATATTCATGCAATTCTTAGCTATATGACCAAGTTCAGTGCATGCATAACATCTTATTGTTTTGATTAAGTAAAAGCAGGTTTTAAAGGACTTGAAACCTATACAACACCAGAGTTCTAGAAACAAGCAAGAGAAAAGAACTATAGAGAAAAGAAACCAAGACCAAGCATGAAACATACCTTAGACAACAAAAAGAGGTCATAGAGGACAGTGCTAGAAAAAATAGCAAAAGTCCAGCAAAGGAATAACAACTGACCAGCTAAGGAGTATTGATCAGATTCACAGCCTGGTCCACTAGAGAATGCATGGTTTTAGTAGTAGCAGCAATATAACATCTTCTTGTTCTATCCTTCTTTCTCAAGTGATACCTTGCACAGTTTATGCCAATGTGTCCATATTCTCCACAGTAATGACGTCTACACCAAGTATTGTAGTCCTAACCATATATTGCCTTTACAAATTGTTCAGTTGGATTGAAAGGTTTAGATCTACATTCAGATGCCTTGTGACTTTGTTTCTTGCATTTGTGACATTTACCTTCAAACTTTGGTTTCTCCTTGCATTCATTAGCTTTATGACCATGTTGACTGCAATTGTAGCATTTTCTATTGAATTTTGCCTTTCCATTGCTCCAACATTTGTTTGATGTATGACTTATCTTACCACAGTAATTGCAAATAGGTCTTTGATTCCTTTGAGCACCCTATTTGGAAGATTCACCTTCATCTTTGTATCCAAGTCCTGCTTTGCCCTTTTGCCTATAAAGATTTTTCTCACTTTGCTAATTCAATTGATCCATGTCTACTTGGGATTTCATTATTCTTTCATTGAGTTGCTTTTCAGAATTCAAATCATCTTTCAATCTTTCATTGATTTGTCTTTTAGTGATTACGTCATTTCTTAACCTTTCATTTTCAGATCTCAGACTCATGATTTCCTCATTTGCATTAGAGAGCTGATTGATAAGATTTTCTTGTTGAAAGGATTGATTTTGAGTTTCATTATTCTTTGCCTCCAAGTCTTCACTTGCCCTACTCCTTTATTCCAAGATTTCACAAATTCTTATTGACTGAATTTCTTGTTCTCTTTTCAATTTTCTAACCTCTTCTTGCAGGGAACCATTCTTCTCTAGGAGTTCTTTGATTGCCTCATTAGCTTCATCTAAACTACTTAAAGGGAAAAAGTATTCAATCTTTTCTTCAACATGCTGGTGGTCATTCATCTATTTTGCAATTTTCTTCCTTCTTTTTAGGGTTTGGGAAAGATACTCTTTTGCTTCCTTGAGTTGAGCTATGGCCATCTCCAGATCTAGCTTTTCATTATCAATAGCTTTGTAAAGTTTGAATATCTCCATTGTCCTTGATCTTTGCTCAAGCTGTCAAACTTTATCTTGAGAACCACAAGGATCTGATACCAATTGTTGGAAATAATCAAGACTAGCTATGTTACTAAGATGGGAGGGGTGAATCAATAACCTCAAAACTTTAAACTAATTCAGCACTTAATTAGCATAATCCATTCACCATTGATTCATCTAATCTATTGTATACATGAGAAACTGAAAGATAAACATTCATGACACATGAACATAGAATTTGGTGATCCAAAAAACTTCCAAATAGAAAGTAAAATTGGGGTAGGGATGATACCCACAAAACTTCAATACTGCAATATAAAGTTGACCTGTTAAGGCTTACAATGATCACTTTTGATGATTTGCCTTGGTAAGAGCAATTTGGATTGCTAGATCCACCTTGTTAGAGGTTTTACAAACATACAATGAAGTATGCACTATGTTAAGAGATTTAATGAAAGACTGTTAAGTCTACCTTGTTAAAATATTTAGAAACTGATTCACCTATTAGGATGAAACAGTAGATCTAACTTACAACTTGATTGCTTATTAGATCCTTGAAGTACAAATCACCTCTTGTGATAGATATAACTTTATTACTCCTTATAGACCTTGTTGAATACTTTTCTCTACTGCTGATTCACATTCACTCTTCTCAAAACATTACTTCATATGCTTGGCAATGATACAATACATTACATATATACCATTCCAATTCTCATATATATAAGGTTGGCTAAAATACAAGTAAAGAAAATATTATTGAGTTGGCCATGTAGTAGAAACTTAGGTTCTGTAAGCTGACTTGGTGAACTTTTGATACTCAGCATCCTTTGCATTACTCGACATCATCAAGCACTCGATAGAAGTAGAAGCACGGTCCATACTAATTACACAACATGGCTTCAAAATTAGTGACCATTGGAGACTTGGTAGATATAGTGTAACTCGGTGGAAACTAATTTCTATGTTTACCTTGCTTGAACTTGGTAAACACTACACATCCATCACTTAGTAGATACTAGCTTCACATGATAGTAACTGATGACTCGATAAATACTGTGAAGGTCGGTGACCACTATCTAGTCGGTGATAATTGTTGGACTGCACACTATCTACTTTCACTCAGTAAGTTCTAGAATGCTTGGTATGAACTACTAAACTTACTTGGCAACCACTGAATGCTCAGTATACAATGGAGATTGAATGATGAACTCGGTAACCATACAAAGTTAAATAAGTGTTGTCACTAATGACAAATATAACTTTATGCCAACACCCCTTATTGTATCTTCTTCTGAAATCCTCTTCATCAATCATCTTGATATGGTACTCTACTTAGGTATCAATTGTATACCAATAAGGTTTGGCATCAATGCTAATATAATAATTATTATAATTGTAGTTTCCAACAATCTCCCTCTTTGGTATTGATGAAAACACCTCATTTCAAGTTACCATGCAATCCAAAAGGTTATTCCAGTATTGAACTTTATTTTCTTATGTCAACTCCCTCTATGTTCAATAACATATATTCATTAATATCCTTATTTTCATTCAGATTCTCATCTTGGTGGCCAACTATCTATCTGATCTCATCTTTTAGTTTCCTCTAGTTATATCAGAACATGAACCCCCTCTTTGATATAAATATTTTGAACTTGTTCACTATATCTTGATGACAACACCTAACTTATCAATTTATTGTATAGCTAACTGCTTCATAATCTGTACATACTCTACCTCTTTAACCTTTTAGACAATTTCTCCCTCCTTACTTTTTCTCCTTATGGTAACTAACTTACAATTCTCTCCCTCTTTGACAACAATGCCAAAGATACTTCAAAATCTTCAATTGACTATCTCATACATCTTCAACATGTAGATATCTCTTTGTTAATTATATGAACTAGGTTCTTCTTTTGTCATTCTTGCTTATGACTATTTCAACATCTTGTGCTTCTCTCTGCACAACTTTAGGCAAGTCCTAAAGTGTGACCTTTTCCATCATTTTAAAAGATATTATGATAAAAATATTTGATGTAGAGCTCCATCTCAGCTTAAGTAGCCGAATTTAGGGGAATCAACCCCAATTTACCTCTTAGATACTCATGTTCATCCTTAGGTAATACTTTTTTGAATATATCACCTATATGTTCCTTTGTTTTTACATACTCCAATCTCACTTTATTAGCTTGTACCAACTCTCTCAAGTAATGATATTTGATAAAAATATGCTTGGTCTTAGTGTGCATCACAATTTTCTTAGATATGTTGATAGTACTTGTGTTATCATAGAATATAACAATAGGTTCAATGATCTCTTCCTTCATTCCTTTCAACAATTTCTTGATCCACACAATGTTATAACAATTTTATGTTGCTACTACATAATCAACTTCTGCTTTAGATTGGGAAATGTAGTTCTGCTTCTTGCTTGTCCATGAAACTAATCTCTTTCCTAGAAAGAAATCTCTACTACTTGTACTATTTATACCATCAACATTTCCAATCCAATCTGCATCAGTATAAACTTTCAGTTCAAACTTTTTATTCTTCTTGTAATACAATCCATAATCCTTTGTGCCTTTAAGATATCTTAGTATTCTTTTCACAACCCTCATATGATTCTCCTTAGGATTTGCAATAAATCTAGCAACAATCCCAATTTCTAGTACAACATCTAGTCTTCTATGAACAACATATTGCAACTTTCCAATCATTGATCTATATAAGGTTTGATTCACATTAGTAGAATCATCATTCTTTGAAAGTTGATGTCCAATAGCCAGGGTATTCCAACTATCATTGAGTCTTCCATACCAAATTTTTTAGTATCTCCTTGATAAAATTTGACTGTGTAAAGTATATAGCCTTCTTTATTTGATACACCTACAAGCCAACAAATAATTCTAGCTCTCCCAATATAGACATCTGAAACTCTTGCCTAATTTGATCTCAAAATAACTTACATAATGCATCCTTTCTTCCAAATATGATATCATCAACAAATATCTCTGCTAACTATATCCCTTTTTTAGATTTAGTCTTCAAGTATAAATTCCCATTATAATTTGTCCTTGCAAAACTAATCTTACAAAGTATGTGTGCAACCTTTCATACCATGCTCTAGGGGCTTGTTTCAATTGATACAAAGGTTTGTGCAACTTACATATCATATCGCTTTTGTTTGGGTTAACAAATCCTTTTGCCTATTCAATGTAGACTTCCTCTTCTAGAATTTCATTCAAAAATGTAGACTTGACATCCATTTGGTATACTTTGAATCCTTTGTAAGCAAAATATGAAAACAAGTTCTCACTCCTTCCAATCTTGCAATAGGGAAAAATGTATCCCCATAGTCAATACCTTCTTCTTTTGTACATCTTGTACAAACTAGTCTTGCTTTGTTTCTAGTGACTTCACCTTTCTCACTAATCTTGTTTCTAAATACCTATTTTATTCCAGTAATATTCTTTTCCTTTGCTTTGGGTACTAGTGACTAGGTTTTGTGCTTCTCTTTCTGCTCAATCTCATCATTCATTGCTTGAATCCAATATTCATTATCCAAAGCATTTTTTATTGATTTAGGCTCAAATTCACATATTAGGCATGCATCACTTCTCAATCTTTTCCTTGTCATAGCTCATGAGTCTTTGTCTCCAATGATTTGATCATGTGCATGATGTCTTCTTACATATTTTTCTAGCATAGGATATTTTCTTCTTTCTTCTTCTTTAGGTTCATCTTGTAGATTATCTTTAGGTAGTAGTTCATGTATCTCATCTTGATCTTATGGTTGTTCAGTAATCACTTTTTGGTGCTTGCAATGCTCTTGTGATGCTCAACATGCACTTCCTAACACTCGACACAAATTTCTTGATACTCAGCACACTGTTGTTGTAACTCAACATGTATTGACTATTGCTTCTTGAAAAAATTCTTCTCAGGTTTAGGCAAGGCATTGGGCTCACCTTCATCAATGCATATGAAATTTTTGTAATCTTTTGGTTCCTTCTTACATTCAAATTTAATCTTTTTTGCATATTCATCAACTTTCACATTTACACTTTCCACAACTTTTTTAGTGTTAGAATTCAAATACTTATTGTTAGGGTTTGACGGATCCAGAACATTATAAGAATAAATAGTTATATGCAAAAAAAATAGAAGAAAACAAAGAAAAAGATAACACATAGATTTAACGTGGTTCACCCAAAACCTAGGCTACATCCACCTACACAACCTTCAACCTTTTTATTATTCAACAAAAGCATTCACCAACATTATAATGCATTATGCATCTCAGCTACTTATAACTACCTTTATAATATATAACTACCAAAGAGGGCACCAAAACATCAACCCCCACTACATGATCAGTTGCCGCAATATCAACAATCTCCCACTTGGAGACTAAAACCAGATGACAATGTAGTATGTGCAACTCCCACTAGATAAAAAGACTTTGTTGTGTATTACCTCCACGATCATTAGTCAAGAAGCCTAATAGAAGCTGAGTAAGAAACCAACTTCTCCTTGGGTATTGCCTTTGTGAACATGTTTGTAGGATTTTCACTTATGTGAATCTTTTCAAGCTATAATTGGCCATCCTCCAAAATAGACCTTATAAAATGGTACCTGTGCTATATGTGCTTTGTCCATGAATGAAAAGTAGAATTCTTTGCAAGATGAATGACACTCTATCTATCACTATACAATGGGAAATATTCTTGCTTCTAACCCAATTCCTCCAAAAAACATTCTAACCATATCATCTCCTTGCTATCTTTCGTAGCGATTACATACTCAACTTTAGTGGTTGAAAGTGCATCAACCTTATGCAATCTAGAAATCCAAATGACTGTAGTAGCCTCTACAATAAAAACATACCTTGTAGTACTCCTCCTTGTATCAATATCTCGTACCAGATTAGAGTTAACAAATCCACTCAGAGCAGAATTGGATCTTGTGAAACATAATGCCTTTGTAGTAGTACCTTTCAAATATTGAAGAATCCATTTTCCAACATTCCAATGTTTCATACTTGGATTTCTCATATACCTGCTGAAAACTTTGATTGCATGAGCAATAAATGGCTACGTGCATACATAAGATTGCCAACTACTAATGAATATGAGATATTAGATATTTTATCTACCTCTTCCTGTGCCTTTGGGCACATTTCCTTAGTCAATTTGAAATGACTAGCCAAAGGTGTATTGACTGCTTTTGCATCCTGCATATTAAATATTTTCAACACCTTCTTTATATACTCACTTTGGGAAAAATTTAAGGTTCTATTTTTCCTATCCCGTGTAATCCTCATACCAAGGATTTGCTTAGCAGCACCCAAATCCTTCATAGCAAATGACGTTGCTGATTTATGTTTAAGTTCATTTATTTGTTGCATAGTAGACCAAGCAACAAGCATGTCATCAACATAAAGTAACAAGATAATGTAACTCCCATTATCCAATCTCTTAAAATATACACAATGGTCAGAATGACATCTATGATACCCTTGTTCAACCATGAAACTATCAAAATTTAAATACCATTGTTGAAGTGCTTGCTTTAGGCCATACAAACTTTTCCTTAACCTGCACACCAAATTCTCCTTACCCTTGACCTCATATCCCTCTAGTCGTTGCATGTAAATTTCTTCCTCCAAATCTCCATGGAGAGAAGTTGTCTTGACATCTAGTTGTTCAAGTTGCAAGTCATTTGCAGCTACAAGACTTAGTACAGTTCTAATTGAAGTCATTTTTATAATAGGGGAGAATATTTCATCAAAATCTATACCCTTTTTTGTGCAAAACCCTTTACCACAAGTTTGGCCTTATACGTTTTATTTCCCCCATCTTCCTCCTTTAGCTTATAAACCCATTTGTTAGGCAAGGCTCTTTTTCCTTTAGGTAAAGGGACCAAGTCCCAATTTTTATTCTTCAACAAGGAGTCCATCTCCTCTTTCATGCCCAACTTCCACTTGTTTGGCATCCACCTGCATTGCTTCTTCATATTCTTCTGGTTCACTAGAATCAATCAATAAAATGGAATACAACAAAGGAGAAAACCTTTGAGAAGGTATACTTGACCTTGTAGAATGTCTAAAACTTTCAAGAGTTTGTGGGATAACATATTCTTGTTGAGCATCAGGTACCAGTGGCTTTTTAGTTTTAGGAGTCTCATCCAACACCACATATTCTTGTTTGACCTGTTCATGCTTCTTTTCTTGCAACTGTTCTTTATACATGACCTTCTCATTGAATATAACATCTCCACTTCTAATTATTTTAAGGTTTTCAAAATTCCATAATCGATAATCATAGTCATCTACTCCATATCCAATGAAGGTACATTTTAGAGATTTAACATCAAGCTTGGTTCTATTTTCTTTATCAACATGGACAACAGATTCAAAACTAACTTTTTTTAGAAATGACTAATTTACCTTCTTTCCTATCAATGCTTCCTCTAGAATACCACCATCCAAAGGGGATGGAGGTCCTCTATTTATCAAATAAACAATAATATTTACAACATCTACCCAAAAATGAAGAGGTGGACCAAGATGCAATCTCACGCTCCTTACACATTCCATGATTTTCCTATTCATTCTTTCTGACACCCCATTTTCTTGTGGGGTTCCTGGAACTATCTTCTACCTTCAAATTCCATTAATGAAACAATAATCTTCAAAGGATGTGCTACTATACTCACCCTCCATTATCGGATTTGAGACACTTTTACTTCTTTCTTGTCTCATTCTCAACCAAACCTTTCCATTTCTTCAATATTTCAAAAACATTAGATTTCTATTTCAAGAAATACACCCATGTTTTTCTAGTTGAATCATTTAAAAAAATAACATAATAACAAGAGCCACCAAGAGATGATACCTGAGCTGGTCCACATACATTTGAATGCACTAGCTATAACCTCTCACTCTTCTTTTCTTTCCCAACTTTGAGAAATGCCATAAACACAATTTTTATAGAACTCTAAATCAATATTTTTCAGTCCTGGTAATAGATTTTTAGAGTGAAGGATTTTCATTCCTTTCTCACTCATGTTCCCAAGCCTATGGTGCCAAATTTTTGAATCTATTCTTGTAACATCTATAGTAGGTTTCCCTGCATTAGCATTATCAGTAGTAGCTAAGGTAGAATAAGTGTCACCAGTACACAGATATAATGTGCCTACCTTTGTACCTTTAGCTACCAGTAATGAACCTTTAGTGACCTTCCATATATTATCAAAAAACATGACCATGCATCCTTCACTACCCAGTTGTCCGACAAAAAATAAATTTCTTCTTAAATTAGGGAAATGCCTTATCTCTTACAATATCTCGTCAGTTCCGTTTGGCAACTTGATCTTTATTTTTCCTTTCCCAACAATGTGACAAGGCTCATCATCTCCCAAATATACCTGTCCAAAATCACCTTGAACATAATCTTGAAAATATTTCCTATGGGGTGTAGCATGGAATGAAGCTCTAGAATCTATTAAATAGGAAACATTAACATTATCTATACATAAGATTAAAGCATCTTGTAAAGTATTACTTGCAACATTAACTTCCTTACTATCATCTTCATTTTTGTCTCCTTGTTTGTTTTTCTAAGACCAACAATCTTTCTTCATGTGACCAGGCTTTCCACAGTACCAGCTATCTTTCTTTCCTTTAGATCGAGAACACCCTTTCTTTGACTTCCCTTGTGACTTGTCATGCGAAGGCCCTTTTCCTTTTTCCATTATTCTTCCTTTGTTCTCCACATTTTAAGAGGAGCCTTATGAGGTCAAAGTTTCACCTGTGCTTTTACGTTGCATTTTCTTGCTTAGGATATCACCAACAACTTCATCAAATTTCAAAGTATTTGAACTAGAGATAGAGTAACTTACAACCATAACCAAGATATTCCAATTTTCTAGCAAAGAACATAAGAATAAGAGAGCCCTAACCTCTTCACTGAATACAATTTGTATGGATGATAACTAATTGGTAACTATGTTAATTTCGTTTAAATGATTTGGCTATAGATCCTCCCTCACCCATTTTCATATTAAACAAATGCTTCATAAGAAATAACTTATTCAAAGCTAAGGGTGTCTCATATAACATAGCCAATGTCTCCATCAACTCTATTATCAGTTTTTCCTTTGATATGTTGAACATTACAAATGATGCAAGGCACAATCAAATATATCCTAGTGCCTTCCTATCCAAGATCTCCCAATCTTCATTTGTGATGGTTTCCTGTTTCTTCGCTTTTCCTTCTAATGGCTTCCACAGATCGTTTTGATACAGGTAATCTTCCATCTACATTTTCCATAATTGGAAATTCTAGCAGTTGAATTTTTCAATCTTGAATCTGGAATCCTCCATTGCTCCCACTCAAATCTGAAAGTCTCATTAATCTACAACAACAAACCTTGATTTGATACCAATTGTTAGGGTTTGATAGATTTAGAATAATATAAGAATAAATAGTTATATGTAGAAACAATAGAATAAAACACATATAACACATAGATTTAACATGGTTCACCCAAAACCTAGACTACGTCCAACTACATAGCCTTCAACCTTTCTATTATCCAACAAAAATGTTCACCAACATTACAATGCATTATGCATCTTAGCCGCTTATAAATACATTTTAGGGCAACCTCTAAAATTGACCATTTTAGGGTTTTTACAATTTTGGTATTATGTTACCAGAAAAATAACTAAATTTTTTTGCCAGCAACTATGGGAGAGGGCACCACAACATCAACCTCCACTACATGATCAATCACCACAATATCAACACTTATTTTCTTTGCTCATAGTGGAATATCCTAGGAATATGCCTTCATCACTTTTTGAATCAAGTTTTCCATTTCTATTGTCTTTCAATATATAACATTTGCTTCCAAATACTTTGAAATATTTTACAATAGGTGCATATCCATACCATAACTCCAAAGGTGAAATATGTGTACCTTTCTTGACTTGTACTCTATTCAAGGTATAATCAATTGTACTTATAACTTCTCTCCAATACTTAGGTACAATATTCTTCTCCATCATCAATGTTCTAGCATAATCCATGATTGATCTATTCCTCCTTTCAACTATACCATTTTATGGAGGGGTTCTTGGTGCATACATCCTCCTCTCGATTCCCCTATTATTGTAGAATGTGTTGAATTCCCCAAATATGAATTTAGCTCCTCTATCAAATCTCAAACACTTCAAGGTTTTACCTATATCCTTTCAAGTCTAGCCAAACACCACTTAAACATTTGAAATGCATCAGATTTTTCTTTAAGAAACATCAAACTCATCATTATAGAGTAGTCATTAAAAAATAGAATAAAATATTTGTCACCACAATATCTTTGCACACCAATAGGTCCACAAAGGTCAATATGAAACAACTCCAAAATAACATCAGAAGTATAGGTTTTGTTGTTGAAGCTAGACTTTGTAATTTTTCCCAATTTACATTGTTTACACATCACATTATCAAGTTTCTTCAATCTTGGTAACCCTCTTACTTTATTCATCTTTCTAATGCTTACCAAATTATTAAAGTTCACATAACATAGCCTCTCATGCCATAATTATATATCATCACATTGTGCAAACAAGCATGTATCATCGAATAGGTTTAGATAGAACAAGTTACCTCTGGTTCGGTCTCCCCTTCTAATCAATTCAACATAACCATTGTAGATCTTAGCCTTCTTGTGCTGAAATTCAACTTTGAGCCCAAACTGTTCAACTATGCCACACTCAAAAAATTGTAGTTAAGACCTTCAAACCAATAAGAATTATCACATCTGATCTTATCAAGCAATCTTATTCATCCTTTATCTTTCACAAGACATGGTGCATCATTACTAAAATTAGCAATAAATCCTTTATAATGTTTTAAGGTTTCAAACTTACTTTTATCACTAGTCACGTGATGTGATGAATCACTATCAATTATCCATTTATCACCCTTACTCATATATGAAATAAGTGCAATTTTCTCATCTTCATCTTCATCATCCTTCATAGCAACATAAAACACTTCTTCATCATTACTATTAGAATCATCATTGGTATCTTCTTCAACAATATAACAAGACTTCTTACCTTTTCCTTTTTAGTCTTTCTATCCTTTGTTGTCTTTTCCATCTCTTATTCCTTTGAACTTGTTGTTTTTCCTTTCATCCTTTCCATCTCTATCAGGACATCTTGCAACAATATGACCAAATTTATTGTGTGAAAAATAGATTATAAGGAGTTGACCTTTGAATTTTCTTTTACTTCTTGGTAGTCTCCTAGCCATTAATGCTTCAAGATCCTCAAGATCACCATCAGAAGATTCATTCTCACTATCCTCATACTTTCCTTTCTTCTTTTTAGGCTTATGTATAATCAATTGTGACTTGAAAGAAAACTCAATGGTAGGAGCATTAAAAATATCAAAATTTGGTAGTTCAAAAGCAATAAGTCTACCAACCAGAATATCTAAGGTTAGATAATTACTAGGAGTACATCCCAGTTCTTATATTGCAGAAACTCTAATAGTATAAAAAGGAAGTAAAGCTCTCATCACTAATCTTTCCATCAGCTCCTCTGAGGGTATTCACAACTTTTTTGATTCTTCCAACATATTGAGAAATGTTTTGACCTTCTACCATCTTCATGTCATCAAAATTTCCTCTCAAGCTTTCTAATTTGGCTCTTAGTACATTCTTATCTCCACATCTTCTTTGAAATATTGTAGTCCTTCATATCATCAAATTTTGAATAACTTAGGGTAGATGCAATCTCCAACATTGCAGGATTATATTCTTGTTTCTCTTTTATTTGTTGGGATGTTATAGGTGTAGGTACAATTAAATATTCATTTTCTAAGTAGAATACTATTGAATCTCCAATACTAACAATGTGCAACTTCATCAAACTTTTCCATGCATGGAAGTTCTCCTTGTTTAACTTGGGTATTTTCTTCATGTAAATCTTGACATTTAGCTTTAAGTACCTTCAAAATTTTCCCTACAAGCATCACAATTCTAATAACAATTGTTAGAATGATTTATGATAACTAAATGGGGGGGGTGGGGAGTGGGGTGAATCATACATCCTCAGGTCTAGATGTATCAATTAAACTTTTGAGCTCTTCAAACAATTTATATCTAATCTTCAAGTAGCTTGGTATAGTAACTTATAAGTAACATAAACTTAAAGTCTACTGTCCCAATATTAACTTAACTTGTAGAATGTAAACCATTAACATAGTAAAACATCTCAAATAACATCCACACAAGTAAGGCACTAGGATTTAATGTGGAAATCCAATTTGGGAAAAATCATTAGTAACATGTCACCAATTTTTCACTCTTCTCAAGTGAGCTCTGTTAGGAGCCAACCTTGTTAAAGGTTTTTAATACACACTATTAGGTGTGACCCTGTTAAAGGATTTAATCACCCTATTAGGAGTGAACTTGTTAGAGGACTTAAGAACATTCCATTAGAATTTCACTTTGATTAAAGGATTTATAAATGACTCTTAGGTCAACCTTGATTAAAGAATTTCAAACTAATACAATAGTTACAAAGTAACAATAGGTTGATCTGATAAATACAACTCACTTTCCTAATATAGATCACAATGTAGCTCATTTGATAACTCATTGATTAAACTCCATTCATGTCTCCATCACTATCTTTGATCTTTTTGGAAAATCATTCAAGCAATCACTCTTCTCCTTATCTCTTCTCCTTCTTCTCAACCTTTTGCTTAAGTTTGCTAGTCAACAAAATTAATAACTGCTAACCTAACTTAGGTTAATCCTTATGCCTTCTTAAATACATAGCTTTGATATTTTTCCACTTAAACATCATTATTGATCTTAGGTTTAGGTCAGATTCATCACATTCTTCCATCATTTTGTTTCCTCCTTCTCCTTATAGAAACTTCTCAAAACTTCTCTTTGAATCCATGCCTAGAAATTCTCAAACATGGTTTCTCTTGAATGAAATGCCCCAACTCATCAATACTAATGTTCAACACACTTTACATATTTCAAGAATTTAACTATGTCGGCCATGAATCTTAATTCCTTCACAAAATAATAAATGTTAAGAATCAACCAAAATTGTGTTCCTTGGCCTTGGTCATCACTAGATAACTCCATCTTCACTAACTATCTTTCTCAACTTACACTTACTTCACTTGGTCCAAATTTTTTGATACTCTATCTGTATTGGTGCTCAGTTGACACTATATTTTCTTGTCTTCTAATATTCACTTGGTCAACACTAGCACAAATTAGATTCAACTATAAGTTCCTTAATCTTTTTCTTTTAAGTGTATTTGGTCCTTCATTGATTATCTCTTCTAGGCTATCTCCTCCACTTATTTTTAGGATTAAACAATACATTATCTTGTCAAAGTCCAACTGATCAAGTGCCCATTGTAGTTCCACATAACTCAACCTTTCCACTAGGTCCTCTTGTTGACTCTTCTTCTCAAATCCTCTTCATCACTTATCTTGATAGGATACTCTACTTAAGTAGAAATTGTCTTACCAATAAGGTTTGATATCAATGACAACATAACAATTGTTCCAATTTTAGTTTCCAATAGTAACATGATAAACACTTTTTTTAAAGAGAAAACCTTCACATCATGAAATAAATTTCTATCACTAGAATCCCAATCACGTGTTGCTGGTATAAGAAACTAGGCAGTATATATTGCCATGCCAACCTATATAGTCAATAAAAAAAATAAGCATTTAATGCTCACACGTGTGACATGTAAGAATATGAAATGATGCATCTAACTACATGAAAGGACTAATGTGACACTCATTTAAATTTGAACAAGAAACACATTTGAAGTGAGGCTGCGGCATGCTCCACTAGACATGAAGTGATTGTCAAATTGGTAGAATGCGAAAGGAAACCCTTGCCCACTATCAACACCACCAAGTTATTTGGTAAACACCACCAAAATAACCCTACTTAACCACCACTTCTTTGCTAGAGCATAAGTTCAAAAGTAGGAGCTTCAAAATATCTTCCCTTACCCTAGTAGAAATGAGCCCTTTAAAGTGATGAAATCATACCCACAAAATCACATAGAGGATGTGTTTCTAACTTTAAACATTCTTGTTACATCCCAAATTTTGACCTAATTAAAATGAGTTTATAACCATTGGAATAATTAGTTAGAACTATGAAATGTCATGATCATGTGAAAAGGGAAATTATAGTTGACCATTTATTTCATGTGAAATCAATTTGTTATAATTTGATGAATTTGAAATTTCACCTCCATTGGAGATTCCATTTTAGGATTCTCATGCATTCTCCTTTGAGCATCAACTAGGACTTCCAACTGCACCTTACATACATGGGTTTTATCATCCTTGTCCATTATATTTGTTTCCTTTAGATTGGAGCCACATTGGCACGTTTATCCACACAAGAGTTCTACCATTTTTGGGGGGCTATGGAGTCTCAAGCTTCTATCACGAGGGATTCCATTGTACTTATAGTCTTGAGAGATTCTCCTAAGATGTTTCATTTATGTATCCTTTTCTATCTCTTTTTGGAGTAGGGTTTTTCCCACTGGGTTTTTTCTATTTCTCCATTTCATAAAGATTTGATTGTGATTGGGTAGCTCATCATACTTTGTTGTCAGGACCCAAGTTTTCTTTCAGCATTGTAGTTTCCTTGTATTGTTTGTAGCTACATTGTTACTCATCTTAAGGGGGGGTGTTAGAGTAAAAGGCTAATTTAATTTCAATTATTAAATTACCTTTACTTCCTTCTTGAGATTTCACTTTATGCACCTTACATTTCTATTTAATAATTAATTAGTAATTATTAAATGTCATTTACCTCTTAGGGTTTCAATTTGCTTCATAAGGATTGATTGGTTGTATATTCTTTCATTCTATTTTACAAAAGTAAACACAATTTTCTTGTTTGTTGAGAAAACCTTTTTCTCTCTACTTTTATTTCTTCTTTGTAATAGGCTATTTTCATGTAGGATATCCAAGGATCTATGAATTTGTAAATCATCAAATTCTACATGTACATCAAATAATTTTTTTCATGAGGGAAAGAAGGGGTAACAAAATTAGATATTCTTATATTTTTCTATGACAATGAGAACTCAACACATACTTGTTAAATTCTTTTGAACCCCTATTATCCCATTTGGTAATAAATTTCTTGACAATGTCAGGTGGTGATGGCTATGGGCAGCAAGGGAAATCCCCCCATATGACCTTACAAAAACAACAAAGAAAAGATCATTTTATCCTTGGGCCTCAAGTTATTTATTTACCAATTACCCAAGGTTTCCTCTTTTACCATCTTTGAGGATGATGAGAGAAAGGTTCTCATCATCTAGATCTCTCTTGAGCCCTTTGGAACTCTTCAATAAATTCAAGGATTGTAGCTTGATTGACGATTTTAATGCAACAAATCCAACTTTCTATTTCCTCTAGATGGAACTTGGCTTGGAGGCTATCTCCAAATTCTTTACTTTCTCCTATGCATCATGAGAGTTGAGCACCAACTCAGGTTAAATATTTCATGGAATCGATACTAAAATTTCTAGACCTTGACACTATTTCTTCCATATGCTCATCAAACCTGGTGAACATAAAATCTATGGGAGAATACTCCCCTTTTTCTCATGGATCAAATTTAATTTTGAGAAATTTTCCAATTGGCTTTGTAGGTCTACATTCTTGGGTCTCATTGTAGCCAACATGGGTTTTATTATTTTGATCTAGCACCCAGTCAACTGATAACTAAAATGAAAATAGACAAGAAATTGCCTGAGTAGTTTATCTAGGTAATGTATGACCTCATCCTCTACCTACAAAACATCATTAAGAGAATTCCTTAGCCAAACCAAATATTGTTCTTCTTTACCCCATTCAACTAGGACAATACCCACTTTTGAACCCAACTAGCCTCTTTAAAGAATGTGGATAGAGAAGAAAATAAAGCCCCCCTTATTTCCTTTACATGTTTGAAGATCCAACCATCCACCGATATAGCCTTCTCCTTCATTTTCCTAAGTTCTGTAAGCTCCTATGGTGGAACATGAGTGTCTATATGTGAAGGAGGGGCTAGAGGTGTGACTACAATTGGAGAAGCCAATTTAGCCAACAAGGCCTTGTAACCTTCAATCTATGCTTCCAACTCAATTATCCTCTAACCAACCTTGTTACATATATCCTATATATTCTCCTTGATACAATCAATATCTTCTAGTTTGGTGGCCAGAGTCTGATATCTTAGTGGTATTTTAGTAATTAGATATTCCTAAGGTTAGACCTCTCCTTCATTGTGTCCCTCTGGAGGGACAACCAACATAGGGACCACCTCCTCATCCAACTCATCCTTTATTTTGTACATGGTTCAGGCCTTCTTCTTTGTCCTCTTAGTTTGGGAAGTCTAGCCAACGATCATTAGACCCACCATAACTATCAATGAAATAATGGGTGGTGGGCTTGCCCCTTTTTTTCTTGTTCTTTTACTAGCCACTCTGGGGCCTTGGGTCTAGTAAATTTCTAGTGTGATAGTCACCAATTTCTCAACACTTGATGCTTCTAGGGCCAAGGATAATCCTTGCAAAGTTTCCCCTATAGTTACTACCTCCTTTGAGGTAGTCTTTATAATAGTCACCCTTGTCTCCTTGGGCTGGCCACTTCCCTCTATGATTACTTCTTAGGAAGTATCATTTTCATTCTCTAGGTTCCCCATGAATTTGGGCACCCTCTAATCAATACTTTGTTTCTCTCTTCCATGGACATGCCAGTGCCTTCTATGACAACCTTTGAACAAGCCTTGTAAGCCTCTTCTTCCACCCTCTAGATTTGTTCTTCCATGTGGTCATGCTCCTTTTCCAGATGCTAATGGAGTTTCTCATTTTCTTGTTCCTTTTTCCTTTGGGAGAACAACTCAAATTCTTTCTTATCTTCTTATATATTCTCCTTTCTTCCTCTTGAAGAGTTAAGTCAACCTTTCCTTTTCTTTCTTCTTTTGGGATGGTTTATAGTGTTGCCTCCCCTTTATCCATTTCCTTGATCCTTTGAACAAGATTAACCTCCCTTGGGGGACTAGACACCTCCTCCACTAGTACTTCCTGGATGTCTATCTATGATGGGTCCTCTAAGTCCATAACATTATAGAGCTCCATGGTAGGAGAATCCTCAATTTTCATCGGTTGTTTAGAATTCTCTTCCGTTGAGAAAATAATAGGGTTACCCCTTGGGACCCTACTCTTCAATTTCTATCTCCTTCTAAACAAATGAGGTACCTCATCTTCCACCTCTTCCTCCTCATCCACTTGAATGGGCTTCACTCTTGGGGCTTCAAGGGTGGATGTAGGAGTGCTACTAATGCAAATGAGAATTCTAGCTACCCCACATGGTATAGGTTCTCCCAATCTTTGGGATTCCTCAATTTCACTCTTCACTTTCTCAATGCACTTATTGATTGGTACATTACATTCCTCAAGCTAATCTCGTGGTTCATATTACTTCTTCCTACCTCTATCTTGACCCTACAACTAATGGGATAAAGAAAAAATTTCTTCATGCTCCTTGACAAGGAGTGTACTTATAGGACATGCAACCTCAAAATGCCAATGAATATGATCTATTACTTTTTTTATTATATCATCTATTGACATAGGCTCCTTTACATTATAGTTCATGAGGGGAGAGCATGAAGGCTTCCCTTTACTTTATGTACACCTCTAGTGGATCACCGTGATCTTTGAAACTTTTTGGAAATCCTTGGAGCCTAAAATGATCCATTTGTTTGATAGTCATTTGGCTGCATTTCCTCTCCTACACCTAAAATTATGTTGAGATATGATCAATAGTCCTTCAGATGCATCATATGAAACTTGGTGCCAACATTCAAGTGAATCACCCGACCTGAGTAATCAAAATCCTAGCTCTATAGGTAAAACTTTTTAAAACCATAAGTTGTCAAATTCCTCTTGATCTCTCTACACTAGACCAATGCACATGAATACTCTCTACACCAAATAGGTGATGAGATACTCATTACCTTCTTTGTTGCACAAATAATATGAAATTGTAGTGCCTATCTAGAAAATTCCAATAAAATCACCTAGTCATTACAAACCCAAGGCAACATGAAACGTTGTTCATTGAAAAGTGCCACTCAAATTAATGTGAATTTTTGGTATTGAGTAAAATAAGTGCCCCATCCTTCTAATAATACTTTGGTGACATTTGAGATGCAACCCTTGATGTCCTCCGATAATAGAAGTGATCTGTTAGAGATGAAGAAATCTTTTACCCTTGCATAATGCTTAAAGCATTTCTCAAATGAAAATTGTGCATAATACCCCCATGGAGTTTGACTATCCACACTCAAGGTTATTTTCATTACTCCATTCTTAGTCAAACTTGAAAGGCTTGGTGTCTACCACAACCACACCAGGTAGGAAGTCATCGTAAAACATTCTTCACTTTCCTTTGGTCTTCCAGTAGGGCAAGGTAAGCCCACAATGCCCTAAGCTTAACCTCTATTGATCGTGAAATAAGTGCAGCCTAATAAAATTGGATAGATTGTATGGTAATGCTAGCTAGGAAATACTACATCAAATATGAAAAATCTTGAGCATGGGCTTCCTGATAATTTTGCAAAAAAATTAGATATTGAATTGTATTGGTTTGATAAAATCCACCCAAGGGATAGAGAGGGTCATCTTTATGCTACCCTTCCTCTACTTCTTCATCCAATTTACATTGATGAGCATTCAAATCTTACCCTCAATGGTGTTGAATTGCTTCATTGGCTCATTAGGGTTCTAAACTTGGACATTGGAAAAATTCACACAGTGAAAGCACCGAATCATTGCCACCTTATCCATGGCTATGAAAGGATCACCTGAGACTCTAGTAACCATATGCTATTCCCTATCAAAATGTTGGGCATAGATCATTATCATTTCATGACATTAGACTGAATAGGAAAGAATTCAACTTGTATAATTCCACTAGCAACAATTGTTTCAGTCATTGGTTCCCCATTCCTCTTTCTAGCCAATAGGTCATCATAAAGTGCCTAAAAATTCTTCCATCCCTTGACATCTGTGTTAGTAATATACTTTAGAGAGGTGTCCACATTGCAGGGATGCAAACTAGTATCATCTCATTACTTGAAGACTAGTGACAATTTCTTAAATTCTTTATCCACCTTGGTCTTCCTAGATGAGGAAGATCCTGCATACCATATACCCATGATCTCATCAATGGATGGATCCATTATTTTCCTACAAACCCCTCACAGATGTTAGAAACTCAAGTCTAAATTAAATTGAGCATGAGTTACCTTTTTGAGTTTCAAGATCATCCCCCCTTCTTTTCTGTGTGTTTGTTGATGATAATGGGTGAAGATGTTAAAATCCAAAACTCAAAACATGAAAATGACCTCATCAAATGATGGGATTTGGAAAGATCATACCTTGTAGGAGGGTTACCTCTAACAAAACAAGGAAAGTAGGCAGTGTACAAATCTACAAACTTGGTTTTTCTGGCTTAACTAATAGCCCGTCTATTATATCTCTTAAGAAACTTAGAAAATTGATGAGTTTCACTCTAATTTCATTTATAAGGTTTGTTAGAAACCTTATAAGGTTGATACGTTGAGTAATTGATTATTTTAAAGGGTGAACCTTGACATCATGAAACAAATTTCTATCATTGGAATCTCAATCATGCCTTGTTAGTATAAGAAACCTAATGATATAGGTCACCATTATAGCCTGTACAATCAACATAAAAAGATAAGCATTTAATGCCCTCATGTATGTCACATAAGAATAGGACATGATGCATCTAAATTCTTGAAAGGACTGATGTGACAATCATTCAAATTTGAATGAGCAATATATTCAAAGTGGGGCCATGAGATGCTCCACTAGAAGCAGAGTAGTTGTGAAACTAGTAGAATGAGAAAGGAAACCCATGTCCACTATTAACACCACCTAGTTCTTTGGGAAATACCATCAAAGTAGCGCTACCCAACCACTACTTCTCCACTAGAGCCAAAGTTTGAAAGTAGGATCTTCAACGCATCATCCTAATCCTAGCAAAAATGAGCCCTTTAAAGGGACGAAATCATCCCCATGAAATCACATAGGGGATATATTTTATATTTTCAAAAATTATGTTGGGCAAAAAGTACCTAATTATTCAAACTCTACTCACATAAAGCTTAAAAATGCAACATGAGCGACATAAGTACATGAAACACCTTCGTAATAAAGAGCCACCAAGACTAGGTGAAAATTACCAACATGACAAGAAGGAAAGCCATTGGACAAGGCGAATTACCTTCTTTTAGACATAAATCTAGATTTTGGCCTCAGGGTCAAAAGGCAATGGAGTGGAACCTATTTTAATGCCAAAAAGAAGGTAATTCCACCCGCCCTTTTATAAAATGAAAGTAGGAAAATAGGAGCCTTGCCTCAGTAGGAAAAATGAAAATCACAATAAAGGACATGACACCAAACCATAGAAAACCCAACAATGCAGCCACACCATACAAAAAAGGCATAAACTAGAGAACGAAACCCAAAAGAGAAAATGAAAAAGGATGAAGAAAAGACCCACCAACTTGAGAAAAACCACACTTGAGGTCTAGAAAAACTATACAAAACCTACTCCAACTCTAGAATCTACTCCATCAGGCACAAACAACCCAAGTGAACAATGATATCACAACATCCTAAAAATACAAAATTCACTGAGAATTGCTTGCAAGCACAATTTTAATCACACACTAAAGGCTAAAAATGAGTTGAATTATCACCTTAAAGAGCTGAATAATAAATGCATTTAGGGTACATTAATAACACCTTTTTCCTTTAGGGTGAGGTTTCACCACCCACCCTCCTAAAGGACCCTATAAATTCCTCCTTCCATGTTGAGAAACATAAGGAAAGAAACACTCTCATATCTTAAAGTTTGAGCTTCTTTTAGTTAATCATTTTAGTGAGCTTTCACATAGGATGAGAGACCAAAGCTTTTCCAATAGCTATGACATGAGAGGGTGCCACTTCTTGGATGAGAGATGAGGAAAGCCAAAACCTGAGACCCAAAGGCCACCAAAGGGGACCCTAAACAAGATCCCAAAAAGTGAAGAGAGGGGACCCAACTTTTTGCTCACAAAAAGTTAGGATGTGTATGTAGGGCATAAAAAGTTCTTTGACTATTGTGGAAATATTAGAATGATGAAATATTTAGTGGTCATAATAAAACCCTTACCTACTCTTTGAGGAGGCACATTGTACTTTACATTGCATGGAATATTACACTGACCATGATGATCACCAAGGAAAAGTTGAAAGGGTTCTTTTTTATGATAGAGTTAGAGTGTATACTTGAAAGATCTCACATAGACATACATGGACCATGAGAATGTCAGAGAAAATCCCATTTGAGATTGAACTAGAAAAATCCATGGTTGTATTTGAAGAGAAAAGGAAGAAATCTAGAGTAGGCCCTGTTGCTCCAATGGAGATGATAGATGCTCTCTTTACAGTTGTCATTCCCAAAGGTGTTTCCCTTCACCTTTTTCAATTGAGATCATCATATTCAATAGGTTATATGGTCCATTCCCATGGGAAGTATGACTCAAAGAAATACAAGGATTTATCTATGATGAAAAGTAGACAATCTGTATCTATATTGGTCATCATTTGTACATTCTAAACTATATAACATGTTGGAAATATAAGATAGGCTAGGTTACTAAGAAGGGAGGGGTGAATTAGGAACCAATAAAACTTTAAACTTACTTCACCAATTAATCCTTCATGTATTATTCAGATCTAAATGCATGAAAGAATGAAAGCAATAAAACATTCATAACACTTTGACACAAGATATGGTGACCCAAAAACCTTCCAAATAGAAAGTAAAATTGGGGTGGGGATGATACCCACAAGCTTTAGTACTATAGTATAAAGTTTTACTATTAAGGCTTACAGTTGATCACTTCTGGTGATCTTCCATGTTAGGAGCAATAAGGACTATTATTCCACCTTGTAAAAGGATTTTACAAACATACAGTGAAGTATGCACTCTGTTAGGAGATTTAGCAAAAGATTGTTAAGTCCACCCTATCAAAGGATTTGATTGATGCACCTAGTAGGATGAATCAATGGCTGATCTCTAATCTATAGCTTTGATTTGCTGGCTGATATTCCTTGAATTGCAATGATCACCTTGCTGTGATAGATAAGTCTCTTCTATACTATATACTGCTTGTAGCCTTCTTTAGTTTTCTCTTATCTACTTCTTAATACTTCTCACACTCACACTTGGATATGATATAATACATTACATACATACCATCAAATTGACTATCTTATGGAGTCAAAAACACTACCAAATTTACCATAATTCAAAAAGTTGGCCCAACTATTGTAACTCAGGTTCTGAAGACAAATCAATGATGCTTTAACACTTGGAAAACACTGTCATCACTTGGTAAACTCTAGCACCCTATTGATATTGAAGTTCAGTCCATACTGATCACTTTGAGTAGTAGGAACTTGGTCAACACTATGTGACTTAGTGAACACTGAGACACTCGGTAGATACTAAATCACTTGGTTGACATTGCATGGCTTGATCAACACTGGATTCACTTCATTAACACTGCAAGCTCAATAGGCACTGATATGCTTGGTTAACACTATAGAGATCAATTGACACTACAATCTTCATCACTCCCATTGGGAATATCAGTAGACTCTGCTATGCTTAGTTTACATTGTACATTGCCTCTAAAGCTTGGTAAACACTATAGAACTTGACAAACATAGTAAAATATCTCAAATGCTCAATAGATACTATGAAGCTTGACATGAACTGCAAACTGCCTATTTGGCTTGGTAGCAACTAAAACACTTGGTAACACTGCTAGATGAGTGGTAAGCTCGGTAGCAACTGTAGAGCTTGGTAGCAATGAAACCCATTGACTAAGTGTTAAGTCACTAATAAAAAAATGATTTGACCATAAGGTCAACAACCTCCCCCTTTGACATTAGTGGCAAAAACACTTAACATACCAAAAATCTAAATTCTTAAAATTACAAGTCAAAACTCCCTTTATCAACATTCTAAATTTGTAACTTGGTTTTGACTACTGTAGCTCGATAACCTCTATTTTTTGATTTTCCAAAATTGTTCTTGTAAACATATTTTCTATAATCTGTACATGGGTTACCTTTCATTATTACTACTCCCCCATACATATATCTCTCCAATACATATATCTGGAGTATAATATAATCTTCTCCTGTCATCTTCTCCCTCTTAATATAATCTTCTCCTCCTTTTTGACATAAATATCAAAGCTGAAAAATAAAATAAAATTTTACAAGTTGATACCAAAATGTGACAAGAAATCACTATGTACCTTCAAAATTATTTCCATGGTCTTGTTCCAATTTTCTTGTAATACCTTGGATGCATGCAAGGCTATTTGAACTTCTATTGAAAGTTCTATCATGTGATCTGCTATGGACAAGTTGTTGTCATGAACCAATGCCTTTACATGTGCAATATACTTTTGTAGTGCATCCATGTTAGAGAGAATCATACCTTGGATATCTCCAAGTGTAGCTCTAATTATGGCTTCTTCTGTTAACAACTCTGCTTGTAGATCTGTTAAGTATCTGATCTTTGTGAAGTGTGCAAAACTACAACTAGGATCAAGCGACAGTTGATGTGCACTTGCCTTTAAATCCTCATCTATCTTGGATAATTTGTCTTTGATCTCCTTTGTGAAGATAGATGTGTCACTTAACTTAATAAACAAAGAAACAATATTATTTACATATGTTTCTAGAGTAGAAAGAGTAGTAGATAACTCTATTTGGTCAATAGAAATCTTCTATGCTACTTGCTCCAAAACTTTATCTTCAAATTTTCTTTCTTCTCTTTGCAATAGTTTTTCTTTTCCATTTAGTTCTTCATTGTATTTGTGGACAATATCTACTAATTGATCTAGAATGGGTTGATTTTCATCAACTTCAATGCTCAAAGCATCAACAAATATGCTCTTGATGTCCTCAAGGAATTGATTTTTCTTTTTCCTCTCTTCTCTGAGCTTTTTCTATTTTCCCCTCTTTTTCCATAACTCTCTAAGAGTATCCATTTGTTTAGGACCGAGGTCAGAGGTATTCCAATTTAAAATAACAATTTCCTTATCCAAATCAATTTCTTCATCTATACCCTTTTCTATTAGAATGGTAGAAGAAACAATTTATTTTCCCTTTTGATGGGGACACAACCCAAGCATAGAATGGACACAATAGGAAAGGACAAATTTTATTAACTTTGTAAATAAGCTAATACATTCAGTATAGAGAAAATAGACTTCAAAACATGCCCTATGGGCTTACAATAGCTACCACCATCAATGATCAGTGCTATCACCATCAATGATACCAAGTTATCAGTGCTAGCACCATCAATGATCACATCACAACATTTATCCTCACACTTGCACCTAGTACGGAATAAACTCCTCCTTTGTCCTAGTTCAATCTCACCACTTAGTAGGGCCCTATCATTTACTAAAGTCTCTCCTCTTCCTACATCCTTTGAATGTGATGATTGTGCATCCTCATCCACATGAGCAACCTTATCTTGACCCTCAGCTCTCCTATATGTCCTTCCTTGTCATTGAGGGCATTCAAAGGCACGATGACCTTCTTCATTGCAATGGAAATAGGTACCACAAAAGCCTCCTCTTCCTTCTCCATGTCCTCTACCTCTTCCTCTTTGATTTCCAAAGTCTTGGTCATGGGAGCGGTTGAAACCCTCGTTCCTCTAGTTCCTGCTAGTACCCACATCTTCATTTTTCTTTTGGGTTTCATTTCGGCCTCTAGATGACCTACCACTACCCCTTCCTCCTTGACCATAGCCTCTTTGTCTCCCTTCAAACCTCTTATTTTTCTTCTCTTCAACTCGTAGGGAAAACTAATATGCCTCTTCAACATTGGTCATTCTTACCAGACTTAATTCCTCTTGGATGCTAGGTCGCAACCCACTGATATAACGAGCAACCTTCTCCTTATTTTCTTCTGCATGCCCTGCTCTAATCAGAAGTCGATAAAAATCCTCTGTATATTCTTGGACTGATTTTCTTGCTTGCTTTAACCCATGCATCTTCTTAAACAAATCAAGCTTGTAGTCAACAGGAATGAATTGCTTCTTTAGTTTGTCCATCATGCAATCCCACCTTGTGATCTTATCCTTTCCTCTTCTATTTATTTCCAATTGAACCTCTTGCCACCAGATTTTGGCATGTCCTTTCAGTTTGGCCTTTGCAAAATTAACCCTATCTGAATCTCTGATATCCTCATACTCAAAGTATTCTTCCAGTTCATTGATCTAATCGATCAACTCATCAGGTTTCAAATTTCCTGAAAAATACACCCACATCAATTGTAGGTCTTTTTCCAAAATTAGTAATGGCCCTAAAAAGCCTTTCCTCTACCTAATTCAAAACTTCCCTGTCAAATTCCCCTTCTGGTCCAATTTCTTCTTCTTCATTATCGTCCTCACTTTCATCACCTGCAGTAACATTTGTTCCTCTACGGAGCTCCTCCTGCAATGCTTGTACCTCCCTTTGGAGGGCTCTAACCTCCTCAAGATTAATAGCTCTGTCCCTTCCACCATGCTCTCTTCATGGAGACATCTTCTTAGCTCAAACTCACAACCACATAGTCCTGGTGCAAACTACCTCACAGTCGGTGCTCTGTCTACACACTCAGGAAAACCAGGCTCTGATACTAGTTGATGGGGACACAACCCAAGCACAGAATGGACACAACAGGAAAGGGAAAATTTAATTAACTCTTTAAATAAGCTAATACATTAATTACAGAGAAAATAGACTTCAAAACATGCCTTATGGGCTTACAATAGCATAAATCTGGAGATAAATTCTTCTCCCAATGCCTTTTCTCAAACTCCACTCCGAACTGCCTTTTACAATGCCAGAAATGTTCTTAAATAGACCCCGAAGGGTTGAAGATTAGGAATACATTCTATAAAGTGCTAGTAGGCATCCACCAACCAAATAAAAGGCTCTAGAAGTCACATTAGAAGTCAGCACAAAATTAGAAGAATCCAAAAATGGTAACCGAACTTTCGAGAGGCATAACTTTTGAACCGTAGCTTCGATTGACAAACCGTTTACATTTTCGAAAAGCTCTTGAAGTGATCTATAGACCTATGGACTAGATTGCCTCATCCCCCATTTTTGGGCCCTATTTGAGGTCATTTAATGCCCCTAACCTGACTTCAAAGCATTCTTAGGATGTCTCCAAAAACTGAAAAACTACGATAACTTTCAAACCATGGGGCCTTTTGACCTGATTCTTTTTTTGGAATGCTTTAAATTACAATTAAATTCATCTAGTCAATTTACACCCTATAATTTACCAAAATGATGGGTCAATTACATACTCCTATTTTTTTGACATTTACATGCATCACAAGGTGATTAAAAACTCTAACCCAGAACACTAATAGTGGAACTATGAGAGTTGGAACCTTTATTTAAACCAAATGGGTATCCAAAAATGAAAGTACATGAAATAGAAACTAAGTCTAAGTAATTTTTTTTGGGTGACACAGGATTGCCCTTATACCTCTAGATGCTCCTACATCACCTTGCTCTTTACTTTTGTGCTCAGTCGAGGTTTAACCTCAACTATCATTGCACTTATTGTAGATATACTTGGTATGGTAACAATAGTGGAAAAATTAGGAACATCAACAAATGTAGAAACAAATGGAATACTTGATATACTTGCCGTTGCTCGGTAAAGCCTAATGCTAGAAGGATTTTTTGCTCGGTAGATGAAGTGTTAAACACTTTAGTTATTGAAATACTCGGTAGAGAAACTGAAAAGATTGGTTGGGTGTTAGGTGATCCAATTGTAACCACAACCAACTCGGTAGGAACCTTCTCTGAGCTTGATTGCACTAAGGCTTTGCTCGAAGAGTGAGGAAAGAAGGTCATAACCTCTATTGCAGTTTTATCTGCATGATATTCCTTAATACTCTAAAATTCTAGAAGACTTCCTCCAATAGCTTCTTTTTCTTCTTCATCATCAACAAGATCTACATTGTCTATTTCATCATCTCTAATTTCTACTTGCTCTTCCATAGTATCTTCTTCAACATCCTTATCATCTACTTGCACAACAAAGTCACTCAGTTTGTGCAACACATAGATGTTTTCCATGCAACTATATTGGACTTAACCATGGATTCTATGTCCTTTGACAATATTTGAAATGCATTGAATTTAGGTGTGAGCTTTTGTTCATTCTTTTTAAATAATACATTTACCTTTTTGTCATTGAGACTCGACACAAGTTGTCTCAAAGTCTGTTCAATGATGGCAACCTTCACTACATTATCCTATTGAGGTTGGACTGCTTCACAAGGAACATTGTTCAAACTACTCGAGCTATATATCTTGTGAGAAATCACATGTATTCCAAGATTTGATTCCATGTTTGTAACTCCACTTAGTTTCATGCGTCTTCCATCCCACTTGGCAAGAGTCCTTTTAGCTAGTTCAACCTAACCTAGGGTTTTTGTGGCCTTCACCTTGTTTATTAGTGGCAACCTGGTAATCCTGTTCATCATTTTCTTTGTGATTTGGATAGGGTGATCCAACCACAAATTCATGTCATAAACTTTGCTCAAGATGTATTTGATCCATTTTCCTTGGAAGTCTCTCTGTAGGTGCATAATGGGTGTCAAACACTTCATCTCCAAATGTGCATGCTCAAGTTTTAAAACACCACCCACACACAGTTTGTTGTATGCTTCATTCATTTCCAGGGTTCTAAACTCTTGAATAGAATAGTAATAAAATGATCAAATGTTGTGTACAAGGAGTAACTTAGGTGGAATCATAGATTGCACTTTGACTAGGTCAAGCACCTCTACAACTACTGGACTCAACTTGAACATGAGAGCCTTGTAGTTGACTCCATGAACCAACATCTCAGATCCTTTCTTAATCTTTCTGCTCAAAGATGTCGTCACTTACTAGGATTTTGAAGATAGGAGAAATCTCTAACAACAACTGCTTAAATCACTCATGGGCTCTAAAATTTCTCTTCACTAATAGATCTGGAAATTCATGGTGAAATGAATCGATGAATTTTCTCCTTTTAAAAAATTTTAGTTTTTACTATCACCATTAATGCTTCGTACGCATATACACTCAATGACAGGCTGTTCTCCACTCAATTTGGTCTTTAATGATCAGAAGACACCTTTAAGTTAGTAAGGTCTCCACCACTTGGTCTAAACTTGGTGCTTGGTAGAGTCACCAACTTGGCATCTACATCCAAAGTTCTAGTGCATCCTAACCTTGCTTGATAAGGTCCCGTGATCTAAGTTTTCTTAGTAAGGTCTCCTACTTTCATCATGACTTGGTGATCCTTGTGCATCTTGAATGTTGATTGGATCATTCACTTGCTAACTGGAACTAATGTGTGATATCTTCTTTTGAATCTTAGTTTAAGTAATCTCCATAGGTGACTAAGTTGAAATGGTTGAGTCACCCAACTCATTGACTTGGGTGTCAACAATTTCTATTGAACTTTGATTTACCATTGCTCCAACACTTATTTGATGAATGAACTATCTTACCACAATGATTGCAAGTAGGTCTTTGATTCTTTTTAGCTCCTTGTTGAGATGATTCACCTTCTTCTATGTATCCTAATCCAACTTTACGTTTGTGTCTGTACTAATTTTTCTCACTCAATTGATTCATGCTTTCTTGAGATTTTAACATACTCTCATCAGTTTTCTTTTTAATGCTAAGATTGTTCTGTAGTCTTTCATTCTCTGATCTTATGTTCATAATCTCTTCATTTTCACTAGTGAGTTGATTAATAAAATTTTCTTGCTGAAGGGATAGTTGATGGATTTCATTATCTTTATCTTCTATCTTTTTAGTAAGAAATATCTTTTCTTCTTTGACTTTGTCCAATAGTTCCAAGTTTTCACACATCCTGACTGATTGGATTTCTCGTTCTCTTTTTACCTTTCTGACTTTTTCTTGAAGATTGAGATTCTTCTCAAGTAGGTCTTTGATTATTGCATCAACTTCATATGAACTTTTCTCTTGGCATAAGTATTCAATTCTTTCATCAATGTAGAGATTGTCTTTCAATTGTACTTCTAGTTCCTTCCTTCTTTGTAATGATCAAGAGAGATGCTTCTTTGCTTTTTTGAGATTTCCAATGGCTAGGTCTAGATCCATCTTCACATTCTCAATAGCCTTTTATAGTTTGGTGGAGGGATTTGATCATTCCTTATGATTTTTGCACTTCTATCCTTTATCATTTCACTTTTAGATGCCATTTCAAACCAGGGTTTTAAACAAAACTATCACAAATATCTTCACTAAATATTTTACTAAGAGTGGTACTTACTTTACTTCACAAATTCACTAATAATCTGCTAATTTTATTTTCTCTAGTTGATGAAATCATTTCAATTGTCTTTAAATATTCTCACGAGTTCTTTGATTTCGTGGTGAGAAAAAATGAATGTTTAAATTTGATAAATACCTTCAATCTTTCATTTTACGTTTGCAATTAATGTCTTCATACTAAGTTGGTGTATGACACCTAGCTTGGTCTTCACTTTAGCTTAGTCGAGGTTACTCACCCAGTCATAACCAATTCACTTGGTTAGTATGTTAACTTCCTTGATCACTTGGTCTATATTGCTAGGCTCTGTCAATATAGATTGTACCAATGATGCTCGATACTTTATGATTTTCTACTTCTAATAGTTCTTAATGCATCTTTACTTATGGAGATATGAAATTTCACCACTTTTATGCTAGGAACTGATGTAAAATGCAATAATGAGTATGTAGTTCCTACATACCTTCTTTCTTTAATGGGATGTGGTGTGATCACTTGATCCATTAGATTGGGTGATCACAGTTTCATCTTCTATACTACTTCCAATGCTTACTATCTCTATCCATGTCTTCTTTCCATCAATTTTTTCACTTCCATTACCTGGTGCTAGTGCTGGTGTTATGGTTTTGTAGTTTTTACTAATATGTCCAATTTTGAGACAAATGAAACATATAATCTCTCCATTTAACTATTTCTTGTAGTTTCCTCTGAAATGTGTTTTGATGCAATTTTATGGAATGTGTCCATATTCTCCACAATAGTGACAATTGTACCATGTATTGTAATCCCAATTGTAGGAATTGCCTTTTCTGGTTGTATATGTTTGTTTTTCAAGTAACCAGTTTGAATTTTTCTTAAGTCTTTACTCATGATCTGTATGTCCATACTTTTGACAATTGTAGCAATGACCTTGAAATTTAAGTATCTTTCTAGTTATGTCATTGTTCTTTGATCTACATTCATGTTCTTTATGTCCTACTTTCTTGCAATTAAAACAATTATCACTTGATTTAGATTTAGGAATTTTCTTACCATTTCTACTCCTACAAATGTTGGATGTGTTACCAATCTTTCCACAGTAATGACATGTAGATTTTCTTTTGAATCTTGCATTCCTCTATTCTCCACTTTTGGATGATTCTCCTTCTTTAGTAGATGAAGATTTCTTTTTGTATCCAAGTCCAAAGGTGTCCATTGTTCTAGGTGACTTCATCATGTCTTCAAAGTGCTTGATTGCTTCTTTTAGCTTATTAAATCTCTCCATGAGTTCCTTTTCATGCCTTAACTCACTCTTCAATTGCTTATTTTGTAACCTTAGATTTGTGATCTCCAAATCTTTTCTATTTGCTTCCCAATTTGTAATTACTAATTGATTTATCATTTCCAATTGGTTATTTGTAAGCTTCTATACCTAAAATGATATTTCTTCATGTCTTCTAACCATCTATCTTTTGTCTTCTTCATCCATGGACTTGTCTTCCATTTCTTTCTTCTTTTGTTCAATTGCTTCACAAAGTGTAACTGATTGAATTTCTTGTTTTGTCTTGAGATCTTTTACTTCTTTCACTAGGGCACTATTCTTTTCTAGCAATTCTATAATTGCTTCATCATTGTTACTAGTCTTTCCACTATCCAACAATCCTTCTATGTCAACTTCTTTTTATTGTGTGTCATTTACTTGAATAGCCAACTCTTTTCTTCTTTTTATGGTTTTCCTCAACTCCTCTTTTGCTACTTCTAATTGTTGCCATACAATTTGGAGTTCAATCATCTGATTCTCAATGATCTTTCCCATCTTGTATACTTCATCTCCATGATCTTATTCTCTCAAGCTATTAGGCTTCCTGACAAGAGAACTAAGCTCTGATACCAATTTTTGGAATAAGTATATGGGAAACAAGATATCAAGAGGGGGGGAGGGGTTGAATTAAGATCTTAAACTTTGACTTCAAAACCAATTTCACAAATTCATACCTAATTCATTACATATATTAAATCTATCATTTAAAATGGAAATGTTAAAACATAAATGAAATGCATCATATCCATAAAGAGTTCAATACATAACATAGTGATTTGGTTACCCAGAAACACTTTAAGATGAAGGTAAAACTAGGGTGGGAATGAAACCCACAAATCTTCATTGTTGCAACAATAAAGTTAACCTGTTGGGTTATAATGTTTGATCTTAAGATATGATCTAACTTATGAGGGGTCTTCCTTGTTAAAAGCTTAATGGACTATTAGGTCTCACCTTGTTAAAGTATTTTACACTCATAAAAAAGTAAGGACTCTGTTCGGAGGTTTACAAAGATCTATTAAAACCACTTTGCTAAGAGATTTACCTTGTCTTAGTTAATAATAATTAATTTAGTACCTAAGCCTCAATATTCTCTATAAGCTAATCTTGGGTCTCCTCTTTGCTGTATCTCTGATCTGATCTCCTAATTTGATAACTTTGTTTAGTCCTTTACTGCTATGATTTCTCTCTATCTGCTATGCTTTTAGACTTCATCTTCACTCCTTCACATGCACATAAGGGTACTTGTCCTTCTCTCTTCCTCATTCTTCATACACATACTTCAAATTCTATGGTTAGAGTCCTCCTTAAGTAGATGTTTTGTGAAAGTTTTAGATCTTGATCGACACTTTACACTTCATCATCTTTTGTTGTTTCTATCCCATTTTTTGATTGGTCAAATTTCACATATTGGGATCATTGCCTTTTGTAATGACATGTGATCAAATCTTTATCTAGCTCTACAAATATTAAATATCATAGAAAATTTTTCCATAACAATTTACATATGAGTTTGTGCACTTACAAACTCATATATCAAAATTGAACTACTTGACACTTGAATGCTCTAATGCTTGGTCATGTATAAACCTTTATTCTATTACTCGGCTTCTATATACATGTTTTCTTAGTTCTTGATAACTTGTTAATATGCTCAGTCTCAACTATATTACTCAGCTCGTTCATCTACTCAATCGCTACTGAATGCTCGACAATCACTATCCCGCTTGGTATAAGTATTATATACTCGGCCTTCACAAGATAACTCAATCGCAGTGATGACCTTGTAAACTTGCCTAATAAATGACTAAGTGTTTGGACACTAATTGGAAACATAGGCTTAGAGATCAATGATCTAGATCATCCTTATTTTAAACCACAAGGAGAGAAGATATTAGTCCTTCAATTTCAAGAGTAACAATTTCTTTGACTAGACACCCATGTTAATATCTAGAGGATCATTCACTCATTAACTGAGTGGTAGACGCATATTGAATTTGATACTAGATTGTCTAATTCCTTTGGTTGATCTATATTGATGATGAAATTTTGAACTTAATCTTGGAAATTTACTCTTTCTTAAAATTGGTAGTGCAATTCATACAAGCACCAATTATTGTTTTCATTCTATTTATGCATAATCAAGTTTCTAAAATGGTAGTTGGATGGCATTTAGGTGAAGATAATGTCAAAAATGGCTATTCCAACAATTTTTTTTTTGAGGAAATCCAATGATATAGTACATATTTCTCATATTTCTTTAGTGAAGAAGCATACCAATCTAGAATGGTGGATTAAGGAGTTAGGGAATTTACTTTAGGGCATTTACTTCAATAATGTTTGGTTTTCAAACTCCAATTCTCAAATAAGAAAGTTTTGCTTAATGTTCAACTTGTAATTACATAAGCTTAATAGAATACTCACCTAGCCATTTAAATTTTAAGTGAAGAACAATCATTTCAATTATAAGTGAAGAGCAACAATTTCTCTATCATTTTTCCTTCCATTTCATTTTGTAAAGTACATTTAATGACACCAAGTACAATGAATTTAAAACTTTATGTGTGTGTGTGTGTGTGTGTGTATGTGTGTGTGTGTGTGTGTGTGTGTGTGTGTGTGTGTGTGTGTGTAAATATATATATGTGTGCGCGTGCTCACGCATGTGTGTATAATGAGTATAATACACATAGTCCAACTAATTGAATTTCATTATTTGAGATTCATATAATTATGATAATATCCTATCAAACAAGTATATAAAATCTAGTAGAAGAACATAGTATCATTGAATTGTGCCAAGGGTATTTACATATTGCATTCCCAAAATTGAAACAATGAAACATGAATCCTATGACATTTCTCCAACTTAGGTTTTTATTTCTTGATGAAGCCTATAAATGTGAAGAAGTAAGATGATATTAGAATTTTTTTTGGAGATTCACAGTAACAGTTTAATTTTTTAAATTGTAAGAGAAAAAATCACATTGTTTCCTATCTAATAGCTTAAACGATGTTATAATTGCACATTTTACCATAACTGAAGTCAACTATTTAGAAAAGAAATATATCCTTGAACAATATTCCATGCCTTTGTGATTTATAGATATTCCTTACAAAACAAACATTACAAAAAATAAATAAAATAGAGTGACCTTGATAAAAAACTGTGGATATGGAACATGCTAGTTTTCTCCATGGATTTAGCCATAATCCGCCTCATCAATCTATTTCTTTTGGTAGGGAAGATGTCTTCCGTGACATAAAAAATTACATGCCAAACAATCAAGTTTTTTAGAATAATTTATTTATTTATGAATTCATGTTAAAATATATTTAAACCTTAATTTTGAAAATTAAAATTCTAACCACCATCATAACCATCCCCTAAACCCAATTGTGTTAGGTCCTAGTTTACAAACTAAAAAAGGCCTAAAATAATAGAAAAAAATATATCGAGCACTTGCAAAACAAATAACAATCATTAGGCAACAATAGGTTTGGTTTTTGTCCTTGGTTGGAACCTTGTATTTTTCTTGCATCTTGACAAGATTTTCCTTTTTTTTGTTATTGACCTTCTTGTTCATCTTGGCTTGTTGGTAATAAAAAATAATGAAGTACCGATTGGCATTGGCCACATTAAAAGATGACATCGATTCTTTCATATTCAATTCCATGGAACGTGCTTGGTCTCCCATTTTTATTTTGAGGAAGGCCCTATGGAATTAAAAAATGTAAGTAAAGTATTAAATACTTTTACAATCATATAATTTAAGATGTACATAGTTGTAAGATTTCCTACTTTGTACATATGAGGAGTTGCATAAACTAAGACTTATGAATTTAGCTCATCTATCATCTACAAATTTCTAGGTAAAAAAAGACTATATATATAAGATCAATTTCTAAATGGCTTGAAACAAATTTTTTAGACATCAAACAAGCATAATCACTAGATCATTTGTAACCAAAATTTCCTTATAAATATATGCAATGAGGATTCAATGATTGGAAACAAAGAGTGAAAAGATAAATAGAACATTAGAAAATTATGAGTTACTTGCCACCAAAGTCACAACTAATAGGAGTCATTCCATTCTTGTTGTAGTAGTTATCAAAAGCATAGGAGGCATGAACTACACCAACATTTGTATTATAACACACCTCCTTGTATTGTTGAACATTATGTGCCTCCAAGGTCACATCATCTAGGGAAACTCATATGCTTGTGTCTATGATAGGAGGCTTTGTTATACACCAAGTTCAACTAGTTTTGGGTGTTGTTGGAGTGGTGTGTGTCGCACGAGTGGAAAGGGTTGTGTTTGGCATTGTACTAGGAGTTTTGAGAGTGGTGGGCAGTGTGATTCGTGTTATAACAATAGTTTTTACTCATGTCATGGGTGTGACTATGAGATTTGTGGGTGTTCCCTCCTTGCTTGGAAAAAATAGAGTTTTTGAATAGAGTTTGGGCATTGAATGATAGAGAATTTTGGTCACATACCATAGTTACAAATTTTCTTATAGTTGTATCCAAAATGGGGAAGCATAGACAATGTACATGAATTTTTTGATTGAATACCTAAAAGAGATGTAATCAATTTTTTTAGAAACTTAAAAAGTAAATATATCTAGTAGGTTTAAACATAGATTCAATAAACATTAACAATATCCTCCCTACATGTGCCAAAGTGAGTTCTTGGAGAATGACCATGGATATCCATCAAAGAATAATTGGAATTTTTTTTTTCAAAATATGAAAATATTCTCCAATGGAATGAATGACATTTATCCCCATTGTCATTTTTCATAACAGCAAAATTTTAAAAAAAAAATATTGATGACTCCCCATCTCTTTTCTGGAAGGGCTTGTGTGTACTGCACAACACCATCAAAAGTATTTACAGTTTGTAATATCCTTATTATTTATGGATACCTTGTAAAAAAAGAGCAATAAAACTCAAAAAGATAAAAAAAAAATTCCTACAATATATCTTGAAGTTATCCTCCACTAATGTACTTAACCATTCAACAAATATCTTCTAATAAATTTCTTAACGATCTTGTGTAACTTGGCAAAGCATATTTCTAGGCCCACCATGTTTCCCACCTTATAAATTGTTGTATGCATTAAAATATAAGGGTATAATAATGGAAGATGAAAATCCTTTATCATGCCTTTTGATCGATTAGATTAAAGATCAAACTATAAACTTACACACAAGTTTTAATCTATGAAAATTTTATTTACATGAAATATCCAATATGATGTGGTTGTAGGAATGCTTGAAGTGCACACTATTTGTAGAAATAGAAGGGTGATGTAGGAGCATCTTCGATCTTTGAGAAATCTTGCATCAACCAAAATATTTCTTATTTTGTGTACTAGTCAGCTATTCGTCAAGTAGTCGTTGTTGCTTTTGGTTTCAGGTTGTGCACAGTTGATATCATGTTAAGGACTTATTCTAGAACCTTGTTCTAAGTGTGCATATTATGATGTTTCATATTCTTTGAGTTCTATACCATTCTCCATGGTCCCTACTTTCATTTAGTTTTCATGTAGCAAGGCCTATTATTTCTATTGTAACAGTTTTCTACGTTAACATGGCATCTTACAAAGTTGGGAGCCGACTCTTAACTCATGTTTGGACCTATCCTTAAGAGCATGTGATCTTATGTTGTCCTTTTCTTGGGTTCTCATTTACTCTTCCAAGATTGGACCTATAATGTAATTAAATGTTTGACAAGCCAACTTATGGCTTAGCTAGCTATATATGAAGCTTAGTTAGATGTAGGAAAGTAGAATGGATCATCTTAGAGAAGAGGAGATAGAGATGTGAGCTTGGGCTTTGATTTTGTAATTTTCCTTGTTTATGGCCAGAACCTGAAAGATCATATAGTTGGGCACGTTGCTAGTTCTTACATGTGAAATAAAATAGTTACATTATTAAGTTTTTGCATATGGCTCTCATGTTTCCCTACTAATTTCTATGAATAAAGATATCATGTGTAACTCTAAGAAAGGGGATGTTAGTAGGTTTAAGTTAATTTTATACCACCTTAATTATTACCTTTCATCCTCACTTATGTGAGGTGGTACCAAAGCCTAGTTTCCTTCCTTGTTCGTTTGGATCTTGGAGAACCTTACTGGATTGGTTGTAAGTTGGTAGATCCAAATTTTGACGTATAACATGCAAAAGATTACAATCTTGCAGGAACTATTGTCAAGATGGTTTTTAGTAGAGGTAATGCATATAATGCCATAATAGACATGTTAATACAAATTGCAACAAGGATTGAATCTGTCAAGACAATCCAAAGAAGAGGTGTACATCTTGAAGATGTTAGTGATGATGAGGAAGCGACAACTAAATTAATCCTAAACTTGAGGTAGAATATGATGAGGAAAGGATTTTGAGATTTTTGTCTAGGGATAACTCTAGACCTGCTATGAAAGTTTCTCATTATGATGGAAGACTTGAGACTAATGCAGTTTTGGAGATGGGTAAATACTTTGACTATGTGAGTACTCCTAATAATAAGAAGGTCAAGATAGCAATCACCAAGTTGAAGGGTCATGCTTCACTTTTGTGGGATCATTTTAGAGATCAAAAAGAGGAAAAGAAAAGATCAAGACATGGGAAAAAGTGAGAGGAAAGATGAAGAACAAGTTTCTCCCTATTGATTACAAGGTCAATTTGTTAATAAAAATGCAAAATTTGAGATAAACAAGCATGAGTGCAATATTTTATACTAAGGAATTGTAATGTCCCCTTATTCTGGGACATTATAATTCTGTGTCCTGGCTCACTTCACCTAGGTTTCAGGGGTGGAAAGATTCTTTATAGGATTCAGTTCGAGGTTTGGCCTAGGCATTTCTAGTTTCAAACCCATCTAAGTAGTTTTGGCAGGTTGTACGGGTACTTACTATTTTTAGTAAGTAAACAAAGCATAGTATTTTTGGTACCTCAGTGTTGGTTTGGAAGAGTCTCAGTGAGAGCTTTCCAATGAGCTATTGCATGTGATTATTTGAGTTCATTTGGTCAGCTATTTTAATGCTTGATGATTATATGGTTTTCTAACTAAGTGACTATTAAAGTCATTAATTTGTCACTTTATTTTAAAAAGTTACTATGTTCACTTAAGTGACTAAAGGACAAAAAAAGTGCTTTATCCCACATTGCTTAAAAGAGTGTGCATCACATTGGGAAAAGTGATAAAGGTACAACAATGCTCCACATGAGAGGATATGAAGAATATAATATTCAAAACAAATATTAAATCTGGGAGCTAGAAACAATTTTTGGTTATTTCTTGTAGGATGCAAACCCTTGAAGAAGTATTTGAAGGTTGGAAGCAAACCTAGCCTTCTTACAATTTAATCTACATTTCCAATTTGACTATTATTACTGTTTATAAGATTGGGTTTTTTCCTAGATTGTTGGGTGTTATTGTATTGCTAATGTATAATATAGTAATGTTGTTTGGAAACAATTTGTATTCATTTCTAGTTTAAATATGTACTTCCTAATTATTAGAGGAATAAACAAGCTTTTTTGGGTTTTCTCGTATGCACATTGCTGGTTATAAAGTGGATTTTAAGTTCTAGAATTTATATTGAATACTAGTTTTCTATTTGGGTTTAAACCTGCACTTTAATATCATGAGTTTTTGAGTAATATCCGGAAGGGGATACTATAATTGTATTAGAGCCGTGCATCCTGCCAACCTGTGTGGTTGTTGGAAATTGTTTATCAGATATTTCATTTTTTATTGGAGGTTCGGAGGAGTATGTCTATGTGAGAAACAAATTGATGATATTTGATATAGTTCAAGATCGTTAAAAATATATATTTTTATTAGGCTACCATTTCTATTGGTAGGAGTCCGTCGCCTTTGCCTGTAGGTCGAGAAGACTATGATATGGGAAGAAACATGAATGTGTGTTGTAGCTTCACTTAAAACTCAGAAATTTTACTAGTATACAGTTTGAATGTATGGGAATAATCAAGCCAATTACCTCAGCTCAACACACAACAAGATTGGTGTTTGATGGCGAGTAAGAAGCATTTATGAAGAGATGTCATTGGAGGTAACGAAATCTGACTAAATTAGCCATTGTATAATTTTTGAGTTCATTTGACATTTTCAAAATTCCAGTGATACAGTCAGTTCATGTGGGGGTCTTATATTTAAAGATAAGTCTATATATTTCATTTGGTTGGTTGACTGGAATAGTACCATCTCCATTTATAAACTTGTGTAAGGGATCGCTGGTGAATGCATTTTAGAAGGGGAGGCCATACATTACATGGTCAGGTCTGACTTACAGGTTGAAGAAGTGTATAGTGCACAGTCGGGCTGGGAAATAATGTTTTTAAAACCTAAGATACTACAGGTTGCTAATCACGTCCAGGGTTATTGCATTAGTGTTTACACGCTGACAGGCTGGGACGAGTTGAATGCTTTTCCATTCAAGCATAAAACCCACACGACTTTAGCCAGCTACCATATTTCATCCAACAACAAGTTTTGTAAAGTTGTAGTTCTAGTTTTGGTGGGGTACAAAGATAGTCAGAATTTTACATATCACAGATAAATTCACATGCAGGAGGGAAACCACGGGATTCATGGCACATTCATGAGTCAAGTTGCTAACTCAAGCTTGGTCTTTCCCACATCTAGGGAAGAAGTCGACATCTAGCATACAACAGGTGTGTTGATAGTAGACAATAATCTTATCCACACCCAGGTTAATGCCAACAGTCATCTTGAATAGGGTCACGGGTTTGTAACGTGAGGGGAAGGTAATATAAATGCAAGGCCACAGTTATAGTGATTTGGTTCTCACCTACCTCCATCTACGACATCATACAAATAGGATGAGCTAGATACATTCCATAACAACAGACCAATACTTTCACTAGCTGGGTTGTAAGTGATCAAGTCGACATCTCAATCCCAAACTCATTCTGAGTATTTGACATCACATTTAAGTTATAAACATTTGGAAGTAAATGAACATGTACCTGATGGTCTCTACAGACTTACAACAACTTTGGTGAAGGCAGATTTTATTGAGCTTGATAACATCCAAAGCAATGGGGAACAAAGGGGCAATCACTGTAATCAGAGTTTCTTATAATAGTTGCAGGTGAATACTATGAGCTAGCTGATGTGTATATTTCAGGGTATTCTTGGAGGAAAAATACCAAATGATGAATAATTAATGAGATCTATGAGGAATTTATTCTAGAAAAAGAGAACTTTAGTTGTCATAAGAAAGTATGCCAGTTAATAATTTTTTTGAGATTGTTTGTCTGGACAACATCTAAAATGGAGAATTTCCTACAAAGATTTGGTATGGGTTCTAAAGTCTAGATAGTTTGGTGATGGCTAAAGTTAGTTTTGTGGCAGAGTGTCATCAAATGTGAAAATGATGCAAGAAGCATTATTCAAAGAAAGCATAATAGGGAAATGAAGAATGTTGGAAATCAGAAAGGGAAAACTAAAAGTTTTGGCAAGAATGTTATTCATGTATGACAGAAAATATGTGTGCAAGAATGTACAAGGCCAAAATCAGTTTCAAATTACTTTTAATAGATCTCAATAAAGTTCAGATGTTAGAGAAACTCTAGGAAGTATAAGACTCCAACAATTTTTATATCAGAGTAAACATACTTCTACATTCCAAAATTATTCTCATGGTGTAATTGAGGGATTAATGTGGAGAACAGGCTCTATTTTCCGTTGGATAATTTTAGATCTAGCAATTTAGGTCTGATTATTATTGAAGATCCTCCTTGTTCAAAGGTGGTGCCAATAAAATAGTATCTAAGCCAGAGTGCTACATATTTATCAAGCCATGAAAGCCAGAACCCAATGGTTGAACTAGTGCAAACTTTAACGTGGGTGTAAGAATGAAGATAGAAGTTTAATATTTTCTGACTGCATACCTATTGAAGGGACTAAAACTGCATGATAACTATTTTTCAGAATACCCCAGTTCCAGAATTAGAACTTAGTGGTCAGATTTAGTAAAGCTATATGGCAAAGGAAGTGGAACGAGATTTCCAACTCACTATTAAAACTGAAGTAAGAAGACTATATGAAAATTACCACAAATTTCCTCCATAGATCCAAGAAGAATTACCTTTCACAGACTATTTTGACTTTCGGTTAAAGCTACAAAACAAGACAGATTTGATAAGAAACAAATACTATGATTTGGCTCGAGGTCTCCTTGCAGAGGACAGTTGCAGAGAATTACATAGGGAAGATATCAATCAACCTGATAGTAGTACTAATAATGGCACAAGTATACTAATAGGTAAGTGGGGGACAAAAGTATCTTATGGAGCTATTTACACTAGTCCTTCTGATGAGTAGGTTAATGACCCATGTAGTAGAGTTGATCAAACTACCAATGTTGGCAACTCAAACATCTTAATTGGTGACATGGAAATTAACTTGGATGAATTTTATGATGATACCAGGCTTAAAATTATGTCAAGTTTTGAGGAGGAGAAAATGGACCGTAATGTTGATAGGATAGATGACCTAGCACACACCGAGATAGAGGATATATCTAAAAATGTTGTTCTCCTAGGTGATGAAAATCAGAAAACTCTATGGAGAACAACCCATTTCTATTTGAAGGAGATGGTGAAAAACCATTATCACTCCTTGAATTATTGGATATGCTTTTGGTTTAAGAGGACAAGATTGTCCAAGTATTGATGAGGTTGGATGATTCTTCCAATTTGATTGAGGATCTCATGCAGAAGATTGTGATAGAAGAGAGACATGGGAATGTTTGTGATATCACAAGTCTCCTTTTACATACTATTTTTGAAACTATGAAAGTGATTAAATATGAGTACTTGCAACTATTAATGGATAGAGATCTAGCAATAAACTTTGGAAGGGACAAGGAGAGTGAGGTAGATGAGCTATGCCTTTAATTGAGCTTAACACATTACTCTATCCACAAAGCTGAAAATCAAATAAGTGTGGCAGCCACTTATGAAGAAGATGAAAAATGTTCAAGGGCACAAGAAATCATGCAAATCATTGAAGGAATTCATAAAGTGGGTAGATGTGAAGGAAAGCAATGTGATTCAATCACGTATTTCCCATCTGAGACTATCTTTGGTGAGAAATTTTTTATGGATCAGCAAGTTGATAAGACTGAAAATTCTAATTTTATGATAGCAGTTGTACATTTTTATAGGAGGAAATGATTAGTGATATAACAATTGAGAATAATTCAGAGTTTTCAGCTAATGGAGAACCATCCTTTTATAAAGACTTTGACATATGCGAGAGTACTTATGGTAGAATAGGAAGTTCAGATTTATCCTTAGCATGCTCTGAGGGAATCTTCAACTTGCCTAGAGTTTTATCACCTAGTTCTTATGAGATGGCCACAACCTACTTGTTGATTGGTGATTTTTCTCGTTGGTATATTTCCCATATCAGTGATCTTCTTGTGTACGTTGGTAATATATCTGTTGATTCTATTTGGCCTTCCAGGGTCAACAAGTTAATTTTAGGTGAGTGGAGAGATCACACATTACTCCACATTCCACATGAGGTGTCTACATTTTTTACTCACCAGTATACTAAAGACAATGTTAGCATTCATGATGTTGGTGATTCACCAACCACTCTTTCCTTTACCCAAGATCATGTTGATTGGGTGATCGAGGATCTAGGTTTTAATAGTATCTTACATCTGGTGGTTTATGCTATGTTGTTACATAGTCACAAGGTTACGATCTATGTGTTTTAGCCTTCTGACATATCAGAGATCCAGAGATTAGGATTACTTTGTTTTCACCTGGGTGATATAGTGATTGAGTTAGATTGGCTAGATCTATCATTATCATTGGTACAAATATTGCAAGGGTTGCACAATGGTACAATGGTGCAAATATTATAGGAGTTGGTCAGAGGTATCTCAGATAGCACATGAGTTCTCACTTGGGATCCAGGGGAAGCATCCTTATGTATTGCCTTTCATCAGGGAGCTAGGAGGAGAATTTGGATGTTATCATCTCATGGTGGATATTGGCATATTGTCGAGGTCCCATTTTCACTTTATAGTAGAGACTCGCAGGGTCACTCATGGAGTAAGACATTCATTTTGACTGAGGGTATTGGTACATAGGGCAGTAGTAGATGGTAGTTGGTGACCCTTAATGGTGAGCCGTGGGATCCTGACATTCAATTATTTGGCACATCAATTAATCTTGTATTTTTTTGCCGTTCAAGATTTGAGATGATGCATGCTAGGTTACATCGACTGAGGAGTAGAATCATCTTCTCAAGGTGAGTATGGGATCCTAGCATTTGGTTTCTATTGGTATGAGCAGATTGCTTGAGGGAAAGCAATCTTTGAGAAGGGAGGCTTTGTAATGTCCTCTTTTTTTGGGACATTATAATTCTGTGTGCTGGCTCACTTCACCTAGGTTTTAGGGGTGGGAAGGTTCTTTATAGGGTTCAGTTTGAGGTTTAGCCTAGGCATTTCCAGTTTCGGACCCATCATAGTAGTATTGGCAGGTTGTCCAGATACTTACTATTTTTATTAAGTAAACATAGCACAATATTTTTGGTACCTCATTGTTGGTTTGGAAGCATCTTGCCGAGAGCTTTCCAACAAGCTATTGCATGTGATTATCTGAGTTCATTTGGTCAGCTATTTTAATGCCTGATGATTATATGGTTTCCTGACTAAGTGACTATTAAAGTTATTAATTTGTCACTTTATTTTAAAAAGTTACTATGTTCACTTAAGTGACTAAAGGAAAAAAAAGGTGCTTTATCCTACCTTGCTTAAAAGAGTGTGCATCACATTGGGAAAAGTGATAAAGTTACAACAATGCTCCACATGAGAGGCTATGAAGAATATAATATTCAAAACAAATATTAAATCTAGGAGCTAGAAATAGTTGCTGGTTATTTCTTCTAGGAAGCAAACCCTTGAAGAAGTATTTGAAGATTGGATGCAAACCTAGCCTTCTTACAAGTTAATCTACATTTTCAATCTGACTATTATTACTATTTATAAGATTGGTTTTTTTCCCTAGATTGTTGTGTGTTATTGTATTGCTGATTTATAATATAGTGACATTGTTTAGAAACAATGTGTATTCATTTTTGGTTTAAATATGTACTTCATGATTATTGGAGGAATAAACAAGCTTTTCTGGGTTTTCTCATATGCACATTGTTGGTTATAAAGTGGACATAAGTTCTGGAATTTATATTGAATGCTAGTTTTCTATTTGGGATTAAACCTACACTTTAATATCACAAGTTTTTGAGTAATATCCAGAAGGGGATACTACAAGAATATTATGAATTAGATATTAGATCTAGTCATCTGGGTGATAAAGTTGAGAAAGTGGCAAGATACCTGAATGGTTTGAGGACATTAATTCAAGATGAGATCCACTATGTTAAAATGAATACTTTAGAAGAAGCATATTGGTAAGCTATGAAGGCTAAAAAAATATTGGCAAAGAAACATGATCAAAGACAAAGAGGAAGAGGTTGTATATCTCAAAGAAGCTAAGGTAGAACATATGGAGAAAGTAGTAGTTTTGAAAATGAAATGAAAGATAAGAGAAATTTAGAATGGAAAGAAGAACCAACTGGAAGAAGAGATGATTACACTTGAAGTAGCTATACTAGTTACTATAGGAATAATAATGGTAAAAAGAGAGAAGAAAGATCTTGGCTTAAGGGAACTTGTTTCAAGTGTGGAGAAGAGGGACATAGATCTTTTGAGTGTACTAACTTTGGAAAGAATATTAGAGGTAGTGGAAAAGATACATTGGCTTGTAAAGAAGTTGTTGAAATACCTAATCAACTTGAAAATGATGAGAAACTAATGATGAGAAGGATTTTGTGGAATGAAGAAGTTGATAGTGGAAGTTTTGATAATTTGACATATGAGGAGCTGGTTAAAAAATTGTAGTTGTAGAGATTGAGACTTACTAAGCCTTACCACATTGCTTGGATCCATAAGGAGCATACATTACTTGTAAGTGAGCATTACCTTGTTACACTCAAAATTAGGAATTATCATGATGGATTCTTCTACGATATTATTCCTATGGATTATCATTTTATTCTTTGGGTAGACCTTGAGAGTATGATAGACAAGCTTTGCGTGATGGTAAACTGATTCAATATACTAGTTGGGTTCATGGGAAGAAACAAGGATTCTTGCCTCTAGTAGAAAATCTTGATGAGAATCACTATACTATAGTCAGAGTATGTTTGGCTGAAAGAAAATAGTTTGCCAAAGATGTAAAGGAAAAAAAATGTTTTTTTTTCTCTTTAATTCATATAAAGACTATGAAACAAGATGAACAAGAAAATGTAGCTAAGATTGAGTATTTATTGGCAAATTTTCAAGACATCGTTTTTGGTAATGTACCTGATGGTTTTCCTCTAGTAAGAAGTATAAGTCACTATATAGCTTTGATACCTGGAACTAGTTTGCCTGATAAAGCACCACATAGGCTTACACCTGCTAAAAATATTGAATTGAATAGACAAGTGCAAGAGTTTCTTGAGAAAGGTTTGATCAGAGAAAGTTTGAGTCCTTGTCCAACACCTACTATATGTTAGCACCTAAAAAAGAATGGAGAATGGAGAATGTGCACCGAATCTAGAGCTATAAACAAGATAATAATGAAGTGCATATTTCCTTTTCTTAGGATGGATGACATAATGGATTATTTGAGTGGAGAAAATTATTTTACAAAAAATGATTTAAAAGTGGTTATCATTAGATCAAAATAAGAGAAGGAGATGAATGTAAAACATTTTTAAAGATTAATGAAGGTTTGTATGAGTAGTTGGTTGTGCCTTTTGGTTTAACTAATGCACCGATTAGTTTTATAAGGCTAATGAATGAAGGTTTGAAAAAATTCTTGGGTAAATATGTGATTATATATCTTGATGACATTCTAATACTTAATAAAACTAAAGAAGAACACCATGAGTATATCAGACAATTATTGCAAAAACTGAAGGAAGAGAAGTTGCTGATTAACCTAAAGAAATGTTTATTTATGAAGAAAGAAATTGTGTCTCTTGGTTTTGTCATTTCACCTAATGGTTTGATGATGCATCTTTAAAAGGTCAAAGTTATTCTTGATTGGCCTACACTTGAGAATATTGGAGAAGTAAGATCATTTCATGGATTGGCAACTTTTTATAGGAAGTGTATCAATAATTTCTTGTAATGCTATGAATAAGACTATGTGAGGAGATAAAGGGATATCAATGTACACATGGAGCACAAAAGAGTTTAGAAACATTGAAATATAGTTGCAGAATTACCTACACTTTCTTTGCACAATTTCAATAAAGTTTTTGAAGTTGAATGTGATGCTAGTGGAAGTGCTATTGGACCTATTTTGAGTCAAGAAGGAAGATCTACAACTTTCCTTAGTGAAGGCGAATGATGCTAAGAGAAAACAATTAGTTTATGATAAAAAATTCTATGCTATTGTTCAAGCTTTGAAGAAATGGAGACATTATCTTATCACTAAATATTTTGTGTTATATACTAAACATAAAGCTTTTGAGTATTTGAGAAGTTAGACTAAGTTGATTCAAAGACACATGAAGTGGGTTGAGTTATTGCAAAACATTTCTTTTTCATTAAAACATAAGAGTGGATAGTTAAATAACTTTGTTGATGCTGTGAGCCAAAGAAATAATTTTCTATTAGAGATGAGAGTTGAGGTACTTGGTTTTGATGATTTGAAGTATTTGTCTGAAACTGATCCTAATTTTGTAGAGCCTTAAAAAGTTTGTAAAGTTTAGATGGTAAGAGATAAGTGCCCTGATTATTTCATTCAAAGGCATATGTTTTTTTTTTAATGGAATTAGATTGTATACCTAGAGGATCTATGAGATATAACATCATGAAGGAGAAGCATAGTGGTAGACTTGTTGGACATTTCGAAATTGATAAGACAATGAAGTTAATTTCAAATAGATACTTTTGTCTATAGATTTATAAGGATGTTTAGAGGTTGGTTAGAAGTTGCAAAATTTGTAAACACAAAAATAAACTAGTCATAATTTGGGAGTGGATTCACCATTTTCTATACCTAATACACCTTGGGAAGATATAAGTATAGACTTTGTTCTTAGTATTCCTAGAACTCAGAGAAGGTAACATATTTTTGAGGACAACTCATTTCATACCTTGTAAGAAGACATCTAATGAAGTACATGTGGTTGAATTATTCTTTGAGGAAGTGGTAAGATTGCATGGTTCTCCTAAAACTATTGTTTTAGACAGAGATACTAAGTTTAATGGTTATTTTTGGAGGACACTTTAGAATAAGCTGAATATAGTGTTGAAGCGTAGTCCTACATTTCATCTGTAAACAAAATAGATAAACCAAGGTTGTGAATAGAAGCTTGGGTAACTTGTTGAGATGTTTGGTCAAAGTTAAGCCTACCAATTGGGATTTGGTTTTGACATAAACAAATTTTGCATATAATAATTCTATGAATAATTCTTTAAATAGGAGCAATAACAAGACACCTTTTGAGATTGTTATTGGAATGAATCCTAAGGGAACTTCTGAGTTAAAGGTTTTGAACACTAAGACAAAAAGAAGTCTTGAAGCTAAGGAATCTTGAGATTTCATGAAGACTTTTCATGAGGAAGTGAAAAGAAATTTGGAGGATAGTAATTTGGAATATAAATAGAGAGCAGATAAGAGCAAGAGACAAACATTTTGAAGTTGGAGATGATGTTATATTTCATTTGAAGAAGAATAGATTTCCAATTGTTGCTAAAAATTAAGAAGTTTGTTCTTGTATTTCACCTATATTCAATATTGCAGATATCTTTAAGTACTTTGAATTAGATGGCGAATTGAAAGATAACCTAGATTATCCTAAGAAGAATATTGACAACATTGATAGGGTTTTGAAGAGAAGAATAAAAAAAAGTACCAGAGGAAAAAACTACATGATATACCTGTTAGAAATGGATAATACTAAGAGGTGGGGGTGAATCAGTATTCTAAAAACTTTTGCCCACAACCAAATATTGTTAATTACTTTATAACTTGCATATGAAAGTAAACCAACAATAATGAGTAGTAAATATAACCATACATGAAGAGAACTCATAACACCATTATTTGCTAACTAGGGATACCCTGGCCAAGGGAAAACCCTGATGGGGATGATACCCACAAGATGTCCATTACAAAAAAAAATCCTGTTAGGAGTGTATGAAATACATATAGTGTCTTGAGTCCTTGTTAGAGGAGTAGGTCCTGTTAAAAGCCTCAACCTTATTAGGAGTTGATAGATCAATTACAAGATGCAAGAAGAGCCCACTGCCCTAACATGTGATATACAATTAAGTTCTTCACAAGTATAGGTATACATACAATATTGCCTTACTACTATATCTCACACTTGTTATGATCATACATCAGATTTTTCATCACATAAGACTTGCATATGATTTAAGCTTTCTTCACAACCATTCACATCACATACTTACCACAAATTATCTGCAGAAGATATGATCTTTACTTATATCTCGCAAATTAATAAATCTTTGCTCAATCGGCCTTGATGCTTTTATATGCTTGACCAAATATAAAATAAATTTGGTTAATCATCTAGTATGTCAATCCATCATGACTTAGTAATTATTTTGTTATGAAAATAATTCCTTAAGTCATACAATCCAATTTTTTGATATACTCTTTTCTGCTCTGTTAAATACCTGAACTGGTAATTTGACTGTAACTTGCACTGTACTATCCGTATAGGTTTGCATACTGACATAAATCATCATGACATTGTCAACTATTGATCCTCAACTATACATGAGCTAACTCAATGTCTATGATCCATACATACCATAACCGTCTCTATACTGTTGCAAATTGTCTAACACTTAGACAATTTTCTAACTCTGATAACATCATGAAATATCAAAAACATATGATTCCATAAATGAAAACACTCATACATCTATCTAACCATATTTCCTACAATCTCCCCCTTTGGCATTGATGCCAACATTTGAGAAAATTTATTAAGTCCCAAAATGATGTCATACAAACAAAAGTAAATACAAAAAGAAATGCCTTCAAAACATAAATGTTTTATTCAAGTCTTGATGGATCATTACATTCCTTATCACTCCTTTACATTTATACATAGCTAAGCTCCCCCTTATATATACATACACATACTTTTACTTTAAAAATATTTACACATACAATTTTCCTTACATGTACTTCTCCCCCTTTGACATCAATGACAAAGGTGTTAAAGATTGTATCCAAAAAATTATGTTGCCTTTTGCTGATCAACTAGACATTTTGGTTATGTAATATACACAATCATGTTTTAACTTGTCAAAGTCCTTCTTCTAGTTTTCTTTAACTATATCAGATATACATTTGATGAGTGTAAAAAATGCATAAGATGCCGCTTCTAATACACTCAAGTCAGTATAGGCAAATTTATCATAGGATTCCTTTGCTGCAAGACACTCCTCTAATTGCCTCTGCAAAATAACACCTTTAGGAGATAAGTATTCTCTGAGGAAAAAGAATCTCTTTATTACCTTCTCCTTATTAGATTCAATGCTTCTAATAATGTCGTGAATATTCTCCATTTTTGTTTTAAAGTCTTCAATGCTTGTCTCTAGTTGTTGCAATCTCATAGTGAGTGTTTGAAGTCCACTCATTTGGTCTTTGATTTGATTATCAAATTTGAAAGGTATTTGTATGACATTCTGCACTATCGATACAACTATGCTCTTCCTCAATTCTTTGATGCACACATCTAATGTTTTAAGGTCATTTCTAAAATTTATGCATACTGTATCAAACAGTGATGCATCATGCTTTGTTTGTGGTTGAACTAAAGCAATTTCAGACAAGGTTGTGAATTATTCATCAAAATATTTCACCAACTCTTTTGCCTTTTTTTGTAAGTCTATATTTGTGATAGTTGAGTGGAATACCCTCTACATTCTCTCCAAGAATTCTGTCAATGTTCTTTCCAAAGACTTCACAGATTTTTTCTTTTCAAGTAATTTTCTCAAAGAACTCATTAGCCCTTTCTAATCATCATCATCAGATACTATTGTTGCTATTGTTGGTTTGCAACTATTTTAAGTTCTGTACTCTTCTTTTCTTCCTCTTGTTTTATTTTCTCCTCTTCTTTCCTTCTTTCTTCTTATTTTTTCTTTTCTTCTCTCTTTCTCTCTTCTTCCTTTAACTCTTCCTCTTATTTTTTATTCTTTTCCTCTTCATTCCTCTTCATTCCTCTTCTCATTTTCAATTCTTTTTTCTTCTTTCATCTTCTTTCCTCTTTTCTTGTTTCTTCCTTTCCTCTTCCTCTAACCTTTTCTTTTTTGCATTTTCATTAGATCTTGAGTAGGCAGTAATATTACTAACAATGTTGGTCCCATATTCTACAAAATGATTTTCCTTAGTATCTACAATTATGTGTGTGCTATCCACTTGCGTGGATTTAGTACCAATAACTATATGAGGAGGTGATAATACTTACTATGCCTTTTCAACTTCTTCTTCACCATTAGAATGAGTACTAGCCTCCACATACACTAGAATAGCTATTTTCAACTACGTACTCTCCTTGGTGACCTTAGGCATAGAAGTCATATATTTCACTATGGCTTCTTTGGTTTCCTTATTAACTTATTCATAGTCTCTTCCCATAAGAAAAATGACTCCTCTTTTATTCCTTAGCAAAGGTTCAATGCTTTTCAAAATTCCATCCATATCTTCCTTTTTGCTAATTTATTAATCATATTTTCTCTCAATTTAGTGTCTTCTTCTATTACTATTTGCTTCCTATTTAGTAACCCATTGTAAATATCTTGTGGAATCTTGATTTGTATGTTGTAAAATCTCTTATTTCTCAAGATCATATTTCTCACTATAGCATTCTCTAGTTTTCTCTTATCCATGTTGCTATGCAAGCTATAATATTTATTCAATTGAACAAAACTGTCATTGTTTATTTTCTGCATGTTTAGATTTTCTACCTTTGGTTTCCAAGATTTATTTTCCTTTGGTGTCCTTCCTTCTCCAACTACTTGTTGAAGTAGCTTTTCTTTAGTTTCTTCATTAGATTCCTTAGAATCACTAATTTTCAAAGTCTTTCTTCTCTTTTTGGGTCCACTAGAGGTTGCTTGACCCTTTTCTTTGAAGGTGGTGTAGGTTCTTGTTTAACCTCCACTAGTCTCTCTAATTTCCTCTGCGCAATAGATGTACCATATTTTGGTTTCCTCTTAGGTTAATCATAATGTACTCTAATTGGTTGGACTTGCTTAACAACTACATAAAGTGCGGTGGAGATTTGTGAAGTAGTTGCTACTATTGTCACTTCCACATATGGTTCTGGAATGCCAATAGGTGTACCTACCAACACCTCAATTTTCCCACTGGCTTTCATCTCTAGTGCAATACCTTTGATCTCATTGAATTCCTCTCTTGTCATTTTAGATTCCTTAAGAATGGATTTGATTTTCTTCTCCACATTCTTCTTAATCTCTTTGTTGTGAAGTTAAGAATAAGCTTCCCTTATCTTTTCCTCATAGGTACCCCATCTAGGACATTTAGTGTCCCTCTCTGACTACAATATGATCAACGTGTAACCTTCAATGAGTTCTTCACTCATTTCATATCCCATGGGCTCAATAAAATTCACCCTAGGCTCCATTGCCTCCATACATGTAGTATCAGTTTATACCATGAAACATATCTCATCTTTATATTTCTTCACCATAGAAGGAGGGATTTTATATCTCAGCATCATCTCAGATTGGAAGCTCTTCATTATTCTATCAATATTAGCATCTTTGACATTTTCTAATCTAGCCTTATAGTACTCTATAACCATCTCCATTGAACATTCATTGTTGTCCCAATTTTTCATACCAAGGATCTTCTTGGTTGCATAGAAGAATAGGTGTGTTAGTAGAGATTCAAATCTAAAAACTGAATTCTTGGACTTCTTTAGCTTTGTAATATTGTCCAACAATTGCACTCTAACAATCTCACATATATTTACTTTCTTTCTTTCAAATGTTGTATGCAAAAACCCTTCTGTCACTGAGTTAACTCTAGAACTATGGTTTAAATTATAACCTACAATCTTGATTAGTATTCTAATTCCAATATCTTGAATCAAATCAACTCTCATGTTGTTGCAGTCAAATTTAGTTTTAAGGTTTATTTCAACAACCTATCTCACATTCCTATTGTTCACTAGACTACATCCATCATTGCTCAGACCTACGACCTTATGCATTAGGTCATTGTCAGTTGTAATTGGTACATCACCTACCCAAAACATCTCTTCATAGACTCTACTTAGGATAATTTTGGTCTATTCATAGTTATCAAATTTTATGTAGAAAATATATCTAATCAGATTCAACCCATTCAAGTTTATGTACTTGTATTTTAGGGTTAGGTCTCCATTACACATAACTCCTCAATCCTTATGGATGTACTTATCTCCAATATTCTCAAATTTATAATGAGTGTAACTTCTAACATCCTCTACATGAAGTACATTTAGCAGGATTTGAGAAAATGCTCCTAACAGATCATCTATGAGAGAAACAAATGGGTATTTCTTGAACTTATATTTGGGTCTTTCACTTACATTACACACTGACTGGCTTGCCATAATTCTTAGCTACTTATATTGGAAGTTCAATTCAAGCTTTGTAAAATACCTTTAACGTTATGTTTTAGGGCTTCTACAACTTTGCACTTCAAACACCTTTCTTTGCACTTGAATTCATTGTCAAATCACTCATAATTGCTTCAAACTCTTCACACAATCAAATGGTACTAACAATATTTTTTGCAAAAATTAAATCATTTTAAATCTAACTCATTAAATGTGCATCTACCATATCTTAAAAAACTATCACTAGTTAACAACAATTTTTTTTCTTTTGTAGAACTTCTTGCAATCATATAAATACTTGTACACTTGACCATAACTTCCTCTCTATGTCCTCTACCTACTAGTAACTATGCAACTTCTCATTCACCTTCTAACATTAGTTCTATTTAACTGATGCTTTGCCTCTTTTAGAAATTCTTAATTTAGATAGGATGACTCACAAACAATTTTTGACTTCAATTTCCCATGAGGTGCATCAAAATACTGCTCTTCAAAAAATGTATGAGAACTTTCTAGATTACTTGCTTTCACAAATGCCTCTTTGATTTCATCAACATGATCTTTGATTGCTTCCTTCTAACTATTGTTGCTGCCATTACCATTTCTTCTATCATTTTTGTTATTGTTCCTTCTATGATTAGGATTCCTATTGAAGTTCCTTTTATCCATTGTGAAAAATCTTGTCGTGTGTCCAAAGTTATTACATAATTGATATACAGGTGCATTCCTTCTTTGATTGGTTCCATTCTAATTTTTAGGTGCTCTGTAGTTCCTTGCAATATTTCTAGGATTGTTACACTTGTAACATACAAACTATTTCCTTTCACCATTAGATCTTTCACCATCATTGGATTTACTTTGTGATCTTCCTCTTTCATTACCTATAGGGTTAGTATTCGTAAACATTATACTATTCTCATTATTACCATCAAATTTAGGTTTCTTATAATCTATTGCTTTATGTCCATAACCATGACAATTAGAACAATAGAAATTAGTAATAGATTTAAAAGGCTTACCTATGCAATCTCTATTCATACAACCAACTTCATTGTATATGAAACATCTACCTTTGAATTCATGTCTAACTTCCTTGGATGATTCAACTTTCTTAGGTTCATCTACTTGCTATGTTATCTTTGGTTCATCAAATTTATGGACAAATCAACTAGTTCAACTCCTTTAGATGATTCAATCTTACTTTGATTGGTTTCTTTAGGCTTAGGGGTTTATACAACTGGATCTGGTTCCTTTCTACCTTCAATTTTCTTGGCTAATTTCTCAATAAGATATCCAAGATTTGTCTTATCATAAGTAGGTCTACGATAAAATATCTGCTCATTAATTTTCTCATTACTTGAATAAAGCTTCTCTAACTACTGTTTATCCTGTGTCAAATCTCCTTTCATAATAGTTTTGTACTTTTCTAACTCAACATGTTCTATCTTAATAGATTCTAATTTAGATGTCACTTGAGTCGTCTAGGATCTAAGGTCTCCATTTTCAGTTTTAAGATCTGGTTCATTTTTTCTGTCATCTTTCTTAAGACTTAAATCAAGTTCAACAATTTTTAACTCATTGTTCAAAATCTCATTTTCTTTCTTGAGAACTCCCACTTCATCATTGTCACTAGTATGCACATTTGATTCCTTACTAGATTTTAGATCATCAATCTTCTCTTTCAGTTTTCCAATGTAAACTTTTGCATCTTCATACCTATCTTTTAGGTTATCTCTTTCTTCTATAAGAAGGTCAATCTACTCAAGAGCTTCTTCAAGATTTCTCTTTAACTATTCCATATCCATAGGGATCTTACTCAAGCTGTTAATCCTCCTCTGAGTAACTATGCTCTAATACCAATTGTTAGAAATAGATAATATTGAGAGAGAGAGGGCGGGGGGGGGGGGGGGGGGGGGGGGGGGGCGGAATCAGTATTCTACAAACTCTTGCCTGCAACTAAATATTGTTAATTACTTTATAACTTGCATATGAAAGGAAACCAACAATGCTAAAAAATTAATATAACCATACACAAAGAGAACTCATAACACCATTATTTGTTAACTAGGGAAACCTTGGCAACGGGAAAACCCTGGTGGGATAATACCCACAAGATGATCCACTGAAAAAAAGAATCATGTTAAGGATGTTGACCTTGTTAGGAGTCTATGAAATATGTTGGCTCCTAATTTAACAGTGTTTTAATAACCAAGTATACAGGGTAAGATTGCATCTATGGGCAACTATCTCTAATAATGGACACAATTCACCAAGAACCTAGGCCAACTATAAGGCTACACTCCTTCTTCACTTTAGGCTTTGCAAAACCTAGGCGGGTAACCTCTTGGGATCCAATTATGTGACCAGTGCAATGAGCATAATCAAAATCCAGAATAACAAATAAAAACTCCTAAATCTTCTATACTTAACCATTACTTCATAAGCATGAAACAACTAATGAACTGACTCATGAAACTGACAAGCTAAGTGCGGGTTAAACTTTGAATAACTTTCAACATGAAAGGGGAAACGTTTGATTAATGATGTTGATTGAATACAATCTCAAATATGCAAAAGTATAACAAGTGATCCTATAACTGATCGGTGCCTAATCCATTGGGCAATTTTATGAATTCAAAACATACATCTGTGACATTAGGACATATTTCGTATGCCCAGACATCAGATCTATCTAATCACCTTGTGATTCAGACATCGATGTTCATTCAAATCTCATTCTCACAAAATATCCTTCTCAAGTAACCAATAACCTTGTTAAACATATCAAGAAAATACTTGGCCCGTTGGTCCAACAACAAAATACATCAAACATACAACCTGAAGGGGATGCAAATGGATCTTAGATCTTTGTTCCAAGACTACATAAGACTTACATATTGCTGAGACAAGAGACAAGAACCAGAATGAAACTAGTGAAATTATTGCTCATATGTATTCATTTCCTTGAAACTATACATTTAGATGCATAAAATTAAAACATGAAAACACCTAACATATCAGAACTTGCTATATTATCTGCGCTACTGCTGTTCACATGAGAGAATTATGCTGAAGAATGGTGTCACAGTCAAAGAAACATGTCAAAATACTGGAACCAATGGTCTCACAGCAATGAACTTTTTCTTCCTAGAAATTGGAACCAGAACAATGAGAAAAAATGAGATTGATATAGAGGAAGGAATTCTCAGATTGAATCTGCAATTGGAATCTATCCACATGAAATTCCCTCTCTTTTCCATGAAAAGACCCTCTCTAATCTCTCTCCTCAACTCCTTATCAGATTCCTCTTTCAATTTGCTTTCAGAGGCATCAAATATCTCAGAAACGTCATGATGAAAGATCATAACTGATTTTGAGGTAAAAGTGAACTCAAGGTAAAAGGTAAAAATTAGTTGAAATGGCCTCAAGAATACAAGAAAACTGATTAAAATCAATTTTCTTCACTTTTACATTTCACCAAGCCTTTATATCTACGTCATGACCAATTCTAATGATCAATGATCAAATTTGCTTGTTTTGCCGCCAATGCTCCAGATTTTACAAATTGGCCTATAGTGCGAATTGGTGAGGACTTGTGCAAAAATTGACTTCAGATTCGAAAAGTTTGTCTCATTCCGATTCCAACAATATATAACATCGCTATATTAGCCTCTCGAAAACCTGTTGAGTCTGAGTTCAAAAAATGTCCCCCCTAGTAGAAAACTCAGGTTTGCAACTTGGATAGTTTAAATTGTCAAAAATTTAAAACCTTATAAAGTATCAACTTTAGATTATAACTCTTTTGAATCTAAAAGTTGCACGTATCATCCATTTTTATAAAAAATATAATTAAAAAAATATTTTTTATACTCAATCCTTGTGCCCTCTTCCTCATCGGGTACCACCCAGGCTACCACGTGGCAACACTTGATTGGCTTGCCTATGCCACATACTCATTCACGTGGTGCCACATCATTGCCACCTAAGCACCACCTGTCATTGCCACCTCAGTGTCGCTACCTCGCTATGGTTATCCCTTGAGCATCTTCGCTTGGTGAGATAACGAGGACCGTTGGTTGTGCCATGTGGCAACATCTTAGCACTTGGATCTGTTTCTTGCCACCTCATCACCATCTAGAGCCCACTGCCATGTTTGTACCTACTCATTGCCACATCAGCAAGGTCATTGCCACATACTCATTCACGTGGTGCCACATCATTGCCACCTAAGCACCACCTGTCATTACCACCTCAGTGTCGCTACCTCGCTATGGTTATCCCTTGAGCATCTTCGCTTGATGAGATAACGAGGACCATTGGTTGTGCCATGTGGCAACATCTTAGCACTTGGATCTGTTTCTTGCCACCTCATCACCATCTAGAGCCCACTGCCATGTTTGTACCTACTCATTGCCACATCAACAAGGTCACTATGTCGAGCAACTTCTCTTAGCGATGATCATCAGATCGTCCACGTGTCATGATCTTTGCTATCTCGCCACATCATCACAGACGTGTTCTCTTTCAAAATTATGCTAACATCATCATCCATCAAGCCCCATCTAAGTCGGCTAAAGGGGTCCCACCTGAGCTCATGCTTCCAAAAGCTATTGCCTTTAAGTCATTGTAACTATTGAGCGCTTTTCTATTTAAAGATATAAAGTGTTTCCCATAGAATCAATGTGGGACTAAAGCTTCCCACTATTTTCCTTTACCACAATAAAATTCCAAAGCAATATTTAGGCCATTTGAAAGTTGTTCTATCACAAAGCTTGCTTCAAAGTTCTTTTTACCTGCGACGACTGTGGCACGCATTTTGCTAACGAGTCTACCCTGGACTTGTTTTCTCAAACTCATATAACTCATGCAAATCCTCCATGAACATGCTCCTTCACTTCTCTAGGTTGCGCTCTCTATTTTTTCGGCTCTGCTCTTCTTTTACCCTATTGCGTAGGGCTTTAACTACCTTCCTCCAGCATTGTACTCTCCTTCATGGGCTTCCAGCAGCTTCCTCTCTCTTAGTGTGGTCTGCTCTAGAGTTGACTGCCTCATCCGCATGAGCTCTACACTTGTTGGCTTTCTTTCAACGAATTCCTAATTCCCCTATTTTACATTGCGTGTTCTTATTGCTGATGGCATGGATTTTGTCTTGATCTACGGCTTGTTCTCCTAGCCCTCTTTCCAAATTTTCACTTGTGTGTGATGGCTTGGTCATAGCCGCCCCCTACAAACTCCCTTTGACGCTGCCTCTTGTTTCACAGCATGGATTCTTCCTCATTTCTTATGCGTACATTTATACAAGAATAAATTTGTGTGACCACGCTAGAACTGGAGCTCGAATGAAGGGTGTTCCTGGATTTTGTAAGTCGTGTGAGGGTGAAAAGACTTGGCTGCTTCCTGCTACCAAATTGTGGGGCTCCTTTCACATGCGTGTTCCTTCTTGCTTTGCTGTTAGCAGATTCACCCACTGTTGCTATTGGCTGGTTATTTCCTCTTGGAATGCTGAGTGTAGAGAGCGAATCATCTTCTCCAGCTACCCTTCAAATGTCCCAATCCAATCCCCTGTTTCACCATTCCTTAGCATTGTACTAGAATCTTTACTGGCACTGATAAGAAAGACGCCATCAAGAGTTATCGGGCTGTAAAACAAATCCACAATAGGGGGCGAATGACCATGGCAGACAAGTGGCATAAGGACTTTCTTCTTATCCATTTAAGATTACTTTTAACCCTCCAAACACAATTTTATTACAATAACAATGAATAAATCTTTATATTCTTTGCTAAATAATTTCAAAAAGATTCTTGGCTTCATGATCCAAGAATCTGGAGCTCCTGCCTTGATCTACTAATATTGTTCAAAGTTATTTCATCATTGAATAGCTTTGCACCCGTGTGAACTCAAAAAAAAAAATCAAGATCTTCTACTGTTTGTTTAAGTTCTCCATTGCAAGATGTTTTGATTCTCTTGCCATTTCTTTATTATTCACTGTATATGATTTATATATGTTCCTTAGATCACCAATGAAGGTATGATCATATTAACATCCTCAATGAATTCAAATGCTAAAACCTTAAAAGTAACCTCGCCATCCATGGAATCATATTGGTCTGGTGGAAACAGTCGGGCCCCAAAGTGGGTCCGGCTAAATTTTTTTTCGTTTCCAAACACCTGAACTACAAAACTAATCTGTTAACCATCTCATATTGATTAGAAACAAGTTCGATCGCGGAACCGTCAATCGAAACTCATTTTTCCATTAATCTACAACTTGTGAATTTCATGTTAGGAGGTCCGTTGACTTGCCTTAAAAATTGACGAAAACACCTGACCGGGCTCTAAAAATTGGCACACTGATTCTTTGCTTTGCACTCTTGCACCCTCTCAACTCTTGTCTCATGAAGAATTTGAGGTCAAAAGATATTGACTGTCAAAGTTGACTCTTTAGAATTGCCTGGAAACCAACATGTCCGAAAACCATAAATTGTGTTTGGAATTGGCTTCGAAAAGTAGGCAAACTGACACTTGGGAAAATGAAAACTGGGGTGTTAGTTCTCTATCATGAGAAAATTTTAAGTCTATGACTTGGTCTCATGATGAATAACAGGATGCAAATGGCGAGTGGTCAAAGTGGGCTGCTTAGAATTTTGCAAATTGAAATAATGGCAAAAAACAATTTTTGCAAATGGAATTGACCTGGGAAAATGTGCAAATGGATTTGTCATGACTTGAAAATTGACACACTTTGAGTATTTTCAAAGGAAAACATTGTGGTACAATCCATTTGATCTCACCTATCACAGATTAGGAGTTATGACATCACGAATAGGGGTACCGACAACTCTGCAAATGCTGACACTAGTAAAAGATAGAAATTGCATTTGGAATCGTGTTTGAAAACTGATCAAACAGATTCGTCATAAGCTGAAACTTGAGACATAACAAGTTTTTGATGTCTATAATGCAACGCAAAAGGACTTTTAGCATCTTGGTCAACTGGTCAAAAGTTATAGCATGTCAAACAGGGCTTCGAGAAATCTGAACTAATTGCATCAACATGACAATATTAAATGACCAACTTTGAGGGATTGAAAACTTAATCAAATGAACTTAAAATGACTCAAAATTTGAAACATAGGTTCTTGGATATGGACACTAGACACTCCCAAAGTACTGAGTCCTGAATTTTTTTTGGGTGCAAGATATTCAATTGCAAACATGGCCTCCTGTCACTATTTGACACTTAGGTTAAAATGCAGATTTGACAAATGCTCGAAGTGGGACTTCACGAACTCGCTCAGAATGGAAATTTAACATCATGGAACATGTAGACATGCTGAATGGAAGGTGTTAGAAACATTAAACACCTTACGGGGTTCAAAGGTACAACCGGTTACATAGGCATTAAGAAGCATTTATAGGGCTCAATTTTCTCAATGGTACTCAAAATCGGGAAGGCAATTTTGAGTCCCAAAAAAATACATATAGTGTCTCAAGTCCTTGTTAGAGGACTAGGTCATGTTAAAAGCCTCAACCCTATTAGGAGTTTCTTCAACCCTGTTAGGAATTGATAGATCAAATACAAGTATGAAAGAAGAGTCCACTTCCCTAACATGCAATATACAATTAAGTTCTTCACAAGTATAGATATACATATAATATTGTCTTACTACTATATCTTGCACTTGCTATGATCATACATCATATTTTGCATCTCATTAGGCTCACACATCATTTAAGCTTTCTTCACAATCGTTCGCATCACACTTACTACACATTATCTGTATAAGATATGATCTTTACTTATATCTCACAAATTAATAAATCTATGCTTAGTCAGCCTTGATTCTTTCAAACACTTGACCATATATAATATAACTATGGTTAATAATCTAGGATGTTAGCCCATCATGACTTAGTAATTATTTTGTTACCAAAATAATTTCTTAAGTCGTACAATCCAATTTTATAATATTCTTTTTTATGTTTTGTTTAGTACCTGAATTGGTAATTTGGTTGTAACTTGCACCGTACTCTTAGTACAGGTTTGTGCACTGACATAAATCATCATGACATTTTCAACTATTGATCCTCAATTGCACATGAGCTAACTCGAAGTCTGTCGTCTGCACATACCCTAATTGTCTTTGTACTACTGCAAACTGTCTAACACTTGGACAATTTTCTAACTATGATAACATCATGAAATATCAAAAAAATATATTTCCATAATTGACAACACTCATAAATCTACCTAACCATATTGACAACAATACCTTATTTAGTGGAAAGACAATCCAATTAAAGACAATTCATGGATTACACGAGCTAAGTTGGATCTTTATGATTCAGGTTAGAATATTAGGAACGCCTAATGTAGACATTAGTTCCTTATTAACCCAATTTTTTTTTTTTGTACTAGTTCATTGTTCATGAAGTAGTCGTTGCAACTTTTGGTTTCAGGTTGTGTGTAGTTGATATCATGTCAAGGTCTTAATCCAAGACCTTGTCTTAAGTGTGCGTATTCTAATGTTTCATATTCTTCAAGTTTTGTATCATTCTTTGTGGTCCCTATTTTCCTATAATTTTCATCCAGTGAGGTGTATTCTTTCTATTGGTGCAGTTTCCTATACTGATGTGGCATCTTGCAAAGTTGGGAGCCAACGCCTAACTCACGTGTGGACCTATCCTTAAGAGAATGTGGTATTAAGTTGTCCTTTGCTTGGGTTTTGGTTTACACTTCCAAGATTGGACCTATAATATAATTAAATGCCTAACTAGATGACTTGTGGCTTAGTTGGCTATATATGAAGCTTGGTTAGATGTAGAAAAGTAGAATTGATAATCTTAGAGAAGAAGAGATAGAGATACAAGCTTGGACTTTAATTTTGTAATTTTTCCTATATATGATCACAACCCAGAAGGCCTCATAGTCGGGCATGTTGCTATTTCTTAAATGTGAAATGAAATAATTAAACTATTAAGTTGTTGCATATGGCTCTCATGTTGTCCTACTAATTTCTATGAATAAAGCTTCCATGTGTAACTCTGAGCAATGGGATGCTAGTAGGTTTAAGTTGAGTTTAGACCGCCATAATTCCCACCTTTCATCCTCCCTTATGTCAAAGGATAAATGGAGTTTTCCAAAGGATTCTAGCAAAAAAAACTATATTAGAGGCCCCATTTTTTAACAAAGAGCACAGTCCACAACCAATCTACAACCAATAAAGTTGTAAAATATTGCCACTTTTAGAATTGAGAAGAGCTTTAAACATACACGAAGGAAGAAAATATTAGTACTGAAAAATGAAAAAATAAATGGCTCCAAGGAGAGAAATGGATCCTTGCATAATGGGAATATAGAGGCCGAAGAGGGAAAAATAAGATCGGTTCAACAAATCATAATATAAATAGTAATGGCCCAAAGACAAGGCTAATATAGGGAATATGTTGTTCCTAAATCTGTTACAAATTTACAAAACTAATTTAATAAGAGGGGATTATATTTGTGCCAAAATATGCATACATTTAGTATCAATCGCAACGATGTAGATTCCTAAGTGGGAAACTACAGTACTAGATGTACTTCATTGCTATCAATCCCAAGCAATATAAAATGTGGTACTGTGAAATATTGATCCAAACCCCTCTTAAAAAAATAGGAGGAGTACTAAAATGAAATAAAATATAAAAATTATATAGCTGTCTCTTGCCTTCTATAGTTGTCACCTAGTTACACCCACATGCACAAGGGAGCAACACGTCCCTGTGCATTGCCACACCTTGACATGACTCCTCAAACTTGCCTTTTTCTCCTAAATTTCCTAGACATAAAAATAAAATGATAGTAGGCAAGAAGGAGTTGAGCCAGTAAGAAAAAGAGAATTTTAAATTTGAAACTCATTTTAATAAACAATAATAAAATGACTGTAGTATGAGGAGAATATTTTTTGTTTTGCTTGGTTTCTAAATTATGATCTACATGAACAAAATTATAAGAAATTAAAGATAAGAATAAATACATTTATAAAGAAGAGCAATTAATTACAAAGATAATCAAAGGAATGAAAAATTAAGAAGATTTTAAAGATTAGAAAGTAAAAATAGAAAATGAAATTTAAGAAAAAAGTACAATTTTTTAATTCTTATCTTTCATCTCCTAATTAATTTATTTTCAAGTAATACAATTACAACTTATTTATATTTATTTATATTATTAAACAAGAGCTCTGATAGAGCTTGCATCCCTACCATTAAAAAAATCATGAAAGATAGATTTGGTTCAATGGTTAAATCACAAATTCTAAATAGATAATAATGGACAATAACTAAACATCAAATATTAAATTTATGGTTTAGCCCTTAATAATGTTAATAATGTTGAAGTTATGTAAATTGTCATTTCAAAGTATAGTCCATAATGTCTTTTACTCTTACTATTTTGAAATCTACCAAATTTTGATATAATTGTTACTAGACTCTTACAATTATAATTATTGTAAGTCATTTGTACTAGACAACCTAAAATTATTTTAGTTATTTAAAAAAAAATTGTAGTGGAAATCTAATATGAATAATAAATGTATGCAAGTATTAGAGAGATTTAATATTTTTTAAAGTGATAAAAGCAATTCTACAGAAATATTCATAATTTGAAATAATGATTAAGATAATAAAATTGTATTATTTGTTAGGAATAATTCTATTAATTTATTGGAGATTATTTTCATTAGAACAATTTTGTTTATAACCAGTAAATTTAGTAATACAATTATTAGATATTAGTAAAAAATATTATATGAAACTTAAATTTGGATATTTGTTTCTTATAAAAATGCTATTTTGTAAAGGATAGTTATTTTTTAATTATGTTAGAATATTACTTGATTTATTAAGTTTTTTTTTTAAAATTATGGTTTATTTTGTATTCTAATTAATAAGTGCTACAAGAAATGACTAATTCATGATGATTATTTTTTTTCAAAGAAATTTGTGAGACAAGGGGAGCCAAGACAATGGACCATTTTAGATGAATTTCTCAAAGTATATTAAAAAAAACCAAAAACTTTTATATACAACATATGTCAATAATTGTTATAGTGACTTGTAAGATTTGATGCCTACGATAATTTTTATTTCTCCATGTAGAACATTGTTATAGTGACTTGTAAGACTTGATGACTAAAATTATTTATACTTCATGTAGAAAATCAAAAGCTATTGTCATTTTGAATATTAAATTAACTTAAGGAAATGTCATATACATTCTCAGAATAGAAAATATTAATTTATTGTACAAATTTATTTATTTATCATATTGTCAAAAGGTTAAGATAAATAAAATATAATAGATTTTGATTAAAAAGTAGAATTGTTGTTTATTTTTCTTCTTACAAAAGAATAAGAGTCAAACTCCTTAAAATGTTTTAAAAAAAATATATAAAAGATAAATATAATTTAGATTTATTTCTATTCAATTAAAATCAATCCAAAATATAAAAGATAAAAAGTTAGAATCTGGTGAGACAAACCAAAGCCACGTGGAGGTCATAGTTAACAAGATTGAGTGTGTTTTCCAATTGATAGGAAGCTAAAATAGATTAAAAGAACTTAAAAAAAAATGCATATTTAGAGATGTCTATGCATTAATATTTTTTTATTATAATTTTACTTTGAAATTATTTTAACTACTTATATCTTATCTTCTAGGAAACTTTTTGTTTCTAATAAGAAATAACAAAATATTGATCAAACAACCAGATTTGACTGGGAAGAATGCAATTGCAATGACAGTTGGATGTCACTATCAAAACATGTCAGTAATTTCTGACTTAAAAAATATTACCATAGGGGAGAGGACCCACTACTTGAACACCCTAACTTTGTGCCTATGAAAACCCTACATAAAAATTTCAAATTGCTCCCAATTTTTTACAATAGCTTGCTTGGCGAGTCACCTACTTATAACTAAGGTTTCAAGTCCACGTCACCATTTATGATGCCATATCGACATGCTTTTTGTCAAGTTGTTTGGCATCACATCATTGGTCAATTTTTATAACTAAGGGCACCTTTTATTCAATTTTGGGTAGTTAGCATTGTACTAAATAATTTAAAGTCACAAGTATTGGTACAATATTGTCAAAAAAATTGGGCATTAAGTCAATAAGTGTAGGTAATAAGTGAACAACTTCTATCACCTATTAGAACTATTGGAACACGTTCAAGTATTGGGTCCTCTCCCCTATATTAGTAGAAAAGGTACTTGAATTATGTGAAGTGGCTACATTAGGCAACTCCAAAACACATTGAATTCCAGGCCTAGGCCCATATTGAATATAAATGTAAGTCTTAAAAAATTGACGATTATTTTATTGAGCCCAAGTAACACTCTCACGCATTGATCATAACATTCAAAATTTCATTGCCATTATTTAAGAGTATTTAATTTGGTAGCATGTGTGCTACCATCAAGTCACATAAAATCATATTTGTCTTTTTACTTTTGTGTCTTTGCTCGCCGTAGAATTTCTTAGTCTGAACCCCTAATCTTAAAAGTGTCAGTGCTATTATTTTTGAGTAGCAATCATTCTTTGGTGGAATCATTTTCTATGAAGCGATGGAGTTGGAAGCATCTTTGGTGGGAAAATTTCCTCCAATCTTTACTCAATTATGTAGATGGTGGGGTTGATGGATGCTTCTAGTGATCACAGAAATGTCTACAAGATCCCCACAGAGCTCTATTTGATGCATTCACTATCCTGCAAGAGTAATATGGATTCTGTAACAACACAAAGATGTCTCCACAATTTTAAACCCAAAATTCAACTATAAATATATGGATTTCATTCCAAGCTTCTGTTACATAAGGCCAACAAACATCTTAATAGCCCATGTAAGCTAGATAAGCTCGACAACATGAATTAAACCCAGATGATTGAATTTTATACAGTTTATAATAAAGCAATTTAATGCCTAATTTCTTAAGAAATCTATTAGATTAATTGCTATAATTTTTTCCTTGGAATCTAATCTCAATCTTCTACTAATAGGTAGCTAAAGAAATAAGAGAAAGGATAAAGGACAAAATGCTTTTTCTTGAGGCATTAACCTAACTGGTTAAGAAGGAGCACAAGAAGGGATTGTGGTGGGATAATAATGGAGTAAGTTTCCCTTTGTATGCAATCCCAACAATTCTAGATCCAAGTTGGACTTTTCCCTGCGTAAGCTATGTATTTGACCATGCCTTTCTCCTAGCAACTTCAACCTCTATTTGTAGTTCCTACACCACAGAATATGGATATGCTATTGTAATACTCTACCACTAAGGATAGGACTATTACTGGCTTAGATATTGAAAGAGAAACATGAAGTTAGTGTTCTCCATGAGAATATTTAGGATTAATATCATGTTGGTAGTTACCTGAATGAATTGAAGGCCATGCAACTACTAAAATTAAATAGAAACTTCTAGAATAAAGATAATTAGTATTTTTTCTATTTTTGAATCTACAAAATAATTCTAACCCCCAAAAAATGATAGCAACCAACGAAAATTTAGAAATCAATGAACATAAATATATTTTTAAAATAAATCACTTTTAAACCTTGTTATTCCAACTGTAATAAGATTATGTAATTTCAATAGACAACATCCACATTTCTTACATCAATTTAAATATTTTTCATTTTCATCAAGACAAACAAAATTTAAGTCATTGTAAATTTATTTTTCAAATTAGATTTAAATATTTGTTCCTGATTTAGATTATTTATGAGGCCCAAAATCTATAGAATTCTCTATGCCTAATATTTAAGATTTTTTAAAAATCAATTGTACCTGGTTTTGTGAGATTAGATGACTGAGTCAATCTCCTTGCTTGCGAGATGAAACTAGTGTTTTTTTTTTTTAAATTTTAAATTTTAAATTTCTTTTTTTGGAATAAGAATCTAAGAATTACAAAGCATTTAAAACATTAAAGCATTTACATTCTTTTTAAAATTTTATTTCTTAATGTTCCTTGCCTACTATGAATTAATTTTAGCCTCACTATTTAAAACATAAAAGAAGATAACACCTCTTATCTGGCTACTTGCTCATCAAATGTCTCTGAGGCCTTCTACTCCAAAGAATATCTTCTTTCATCATTGGGAGATAATATAGCAGAAATTAGTTTAAAAAAGAATTAGGAACATAATATGAATTAAAATAGTAACAGTTTCATTTGAAGAAAAAACTTGTTCCACCTAGTCATTCCTGTGAAAATATGAGTCACAATTGCTAATCAAAATGGTTGAGCGAAGCTAGATAGTCATAAATGTTAAACAAAACTATTGAGTGAAGCTAGATAGTTATATGTACTATGGCTAATGGATGGTAGCTTCCATTGCTCCTGCTCTCCTCTTTCTGCTATTGGTGTTTTCACGGAATGAACTGATAAATACATGCAACCAAAATAAATGGTGCACTATAGTTAAACACGTAGACATGTAAGTGCTAGATGTTCTAACTTTACTAAATGATGTACAATAGTTAGGCACTTAGACATGCAACCTGTTCCACCCTTACAAGCCATATGTCATGTGTTGTGATTTTCTCTTAGTTTTTCAATTATAAAAGAAAAGACTACCATAAAAAAAGACTTCAGCCAATGAAAAAAAAGAAACAAAAACTCTTAAATTCATTTTAGTAGGAAAATATAAAAGAAGCTTAGATTAAATTATTTTTCACATCTCTCGACACTTGAACTAATTGGTAAATATGACTAATAATTCCTTAAATCTCTTATAAATTACTAATTCTTGCATGGTATGAATTTCCTTTTAGGCATTTTTATTTATCGCAGGTGGATGATTTTCAACTTATGAGTTGATTAGGGGAAATGGATTTCCTACGATCTTGATATCCTCACAAGTCTTCCTTATGTTAAGACATAGACTATAATGTTATATTTTAGTAGATTTGGAATAGCTTAGTTGGTAGAGCGCAAGGCTCTTAATCTTATGGTCGTGGGTTCAAGCCCCACAGTGGGCATTTTAAAATTATTCAAAAGTTTTCAAAGTTATCTAACAAGTTGTGGCATTTGGATTTCTTTTTAAAATATTTTGCTTAATATTCTTATATTTTCTTTCATATATTTCTTAATTATGGTTTCTTAATCTTCTTGGCAAATATTTAGAGTGAAAAATGTTCTAGGCTTATGTTATACAAGGATTTTTTTATATAGAACAAGTAGTTAAAATATTATTATCAAGTTATGTAACAATTTCTTATAATAACATTAAATTTGGTGTAAAGTAGAATCATTTAGGTTCAAGAAAGTATATATATTCTTTCTTATATTTTCTTGAATATATTTCATAATTATGGTTGTAAAATTTTCTTGGCAAATATTTATAGTGAAAAATGTTCTAGGAACATGCTATATAAGGATTTTTTATATAGAACAAGTAGTTAAAATATTATTATCAAGTTATGTAGCAATTTCTTATAATAACATTAAATTTGGTGTAAACTAGAATCATTTAGGTTCAAGAAAGCATATATATTGTTTCTTATATTTTCTTCCATATATTTCTTAATTATGGTTTCTTAATTTTCTTGGCAAATATTTAGAATGAAAAATGTTCTAGGCTCATGTTATATAGGGATTTTTATACATAGAACAAGTAGTTAAAATATTATTATCAAGTTATGTAGCAATTTCTTATAATAACATTAAATTTGGTATAAACTAGAATCATTTAGGTTCAAGAAAGCATATATATTCTTTACTTCATGAAATTTTCACTCAACTATGAACGTCTAATATTCTTTACTTTATAAAACTTTCTCTCTGTGAGTGGTCTCAAGTGTGATTTCTTGATGTTCTTTACTTTGTAAATTTTTTCTCTCACTATGGACACTTTCTAAAATTCTATGTCAAGTGTCTGTAAACATTTAATTGTCACCAAGTTTGAAATATGTCTTAGGCTCCTGGTTTGTTAGCATAATTATAAATAAAACAAATAACTTTTATGTAGATTTTATTTTAAAATAACATTAATTTTAGTGTAAAAATAGAATCATTTCAGTTCAAAAATGAAAATAGGGAAATCTTTCATAAAATTCTCTCTCAAGAATTCTTTACTTCATAAAATTTACTCTCAACTATGAGTACTTGATGTTCTTGACTTTGTAAAATTTCTCTCAAGTAAGAGCGCTTACTAAAATTCTTGCTAAAATGTGTGCTAAACATTTTAAGCACTTTCTTCTAAGACCTTTTAGCCCTCCTTACTATGTTTTTCATACATTAGCACCTCCATTGAATTTAATTATTTAAATCAAGGTCCTTTCCTCTTCCAATCTTGTTCAAACCTCTATGTGTCCACCAATTTTTATGTCTGGATTCCCATTTATCTCCTTAACCACATAAATCACACTTTGAATGCATTTTGACCAATTCCTTCACATATATCATCATTTGTTTTTCTTGAATTTGCAATATTTCTTGGATTCATAGCCCATTTTTGGGCCCTTTCACCTTTAGGTTAGGCATGAACTCATCCCTCACCTAGGGTAAAGGATGAGCTAGGTGAAGGACGATCTTGTATCTCACTTAGGGTAAGGGACAAGGTCATCCCTTATCTAAGTTGTTTGGGACAAGGTCATCCCTTACCCAAGTGATTTCCTTGATGAAATCTTAGATCCAAAGCCAAATATTACTTTTTCTCGCTTTGTTGAATCAACCCTTCTCAGTTTTGTTTTGGAATGGATATGAAAGAAGGATTTGTCTCCTTATTTGGACATCACATATAAACATAATCTATTCATGCTAAATCTCTTAACACACATTCAAGGAGTTCTCAAGAAAGAAGGCAAACAAAGGCATCCTTCATCTAATCATCCAAGATATTCACCATCCATCATGCATTTCTTCTCTTAGATATAACTTTACTCTTTATTATGGATTATGGATATGACTTACATACATGAGGGTTTATCTTACATAATTCCTTTTTGGTTTTTATGTTGAGTCAAAACTATTGCATTAACATACTTCATCACATATTAAATGTAATTTCATTAACATTGCTACGATACTCTTCATTTTTATATTTGCTTCTATTGCATATTAACATTCCTTTATCAAATTTTATCTCAATTTAAGGTTGACTTCCTAATCAAGGCTTGATTGAGGTAAGCTACTCCCCACCAACCAAATTTCCCATCTCTATTGTGTATAGGTGCATATCAGAGCATAGATCTAAAGACTATTTTTGAAGTGCTTTATATATCTATATTTTATTATGAGTTTCAACCTTGAAGATGAGGTCGTCCTTGACCTTGTAGTTTTAGTGACAATTCAGGTGTAGATTGAATAGTTCAAAGTGTGGAGTTCTCACCAAGAAAGAAAGAAAACACATCCTTCATCCAAGCATCTAATATATTCATCATCCATCATGCATTCCTTCTAATAGATATAGCTTCATTCTTCATTATGGATTGTGAAGTATTGTCACAAAAGAGGAGATCTATCTTCATACAAGTATTCATCATTGAGGCATATTGAAAGCACATACATACATAAGGTTTTGTCTTACATGTTTTCTTTTTGATTTTTATGTTGAGTCAAAGCTATTGCACAAACATAATTGATCACATATTAAACATGATTGCATCAACATTGATATGATATTCTAAATTGTTATATTTTCTTCTACTATATGTTAGCATTCCCTTATTAGTTTTTATCTCAATCTAGGTTGATTCCTAAATCAAGGCTTGATCAAGGCAAGCCCTTCGCCACCAACCAATTCTCCCCTCTCTATTGTGTGTAGGCATAAATTTAGAGCACAATTTTGAGCATAGATCCAAAGAATTTTTTTGAAGCACTTTCTATTGACAATTGGCTAATGGAGATATGTAATTGTTTTCATTTATGTCAACACATGATGTACATGCTTACAGGAAACCTCATAAATAAAGATGCTTAGCTTTTGGTAATCAAAAAATTGTCTAAGTATGGAATTTGATATACATTAGTGTAATTTTTTGTTTATAACTTGTTGCTGGTATAATATTATGACTAGCAAAACTAGATGGAGATAATATACATGTTGATGATGATGTGTATAACGTCAGAAGTTAGTACAAACTGTACAGAAAAGAGATATTTATATTTTAGTGAAATAAGACAATGGAATTGAAGGAAAGGATTATAATTACTTGTCTAATTAGGGCCGACATCACTCTAAGTTAGAAAAGTGTATTATGGTCTTAGCCAACCTAGTAGGAATTTGTGTAAAGGCATGGTATTTATGCAAAGGACATCTTGCAACGATAAAGTGTAATTTGAGTAGTAATAGTGTAATCGGTGTGTTGAGATATTGTATGCGAACTTTTGTGAAAGCGATATATGAGAAGTTTGTGAAGCTATTTTGTGATCCGAGATTGAGCTGAAGATCAGAGATCAATGAAGAAAGAAGTTACAATAGCTATTCTAGAAGTTTGATTACTTGTTTGGGTAGTGAGCTCTTCTTGTAATTGGAAGTGCATGTTTAGGAAGTGGGCTCATCTTGCATCTACTGTGCCACAACTCCTAACAGGGTTGGCACAACTCCTAACAGGGTTGGAATCTCCTAACAGGGATTCAAATTTTCCTAATAGGGACTCTTTATACTGAATTTTCTCATTTAATCCTAACAGGGTCCATCCTCTAACAAGGAACTCATATATAAGTATATTATCTAGTGGGTATCATCCTCACTGGGGTTTTCCCTTGGCCAAGGTTTTCCTAGTTTAAAAAAAATGGTGTTATGAGTTATCTTTATGCATGGTTACTATTACTGTTCAACATTACTTTATTGCTTTTTTATGTATGGTTTAAAGTAAGAAATAATATCTAGTTGGTGACTAAAGTTTGTAGATTACCAATTCACCCCCCCTCTCAGTAATTCCTATTTCTAACAATTGGTATTAGAGCATAGTTACTCTAAAGAGGTTTGACAACTTGAGTAAGATCCCTATGGATATGGAATAGTTGATGAATAACTTTGAAGAGGCACTTGAACAAATTGATCTCCTTACCAAGGAAAGAGATAAGCTAAAAGACAGATATGAAGACTCCAAAGTATACATTGGACAATTGAAGAAAAATATTGAACATCTCAAATCTAAGCCTAAATCTATTGAATTTGAAACTAGTGATGATGATTATTCAAAACTAAAGACAAAGTACAAGATCTTGAAGCATGAATTGAAGATTATGAATTTGAAGTTAATTTTGAGGAATGATCTTAGCAAAACTGAATCTGATTTGAAGACTGAGAATGCAGATCTTAGAGAAAGTCTGGAAAAGAAGACATCTAAATTTGAAACATTGAAAGCAGATCATGAAGAACTTCATAAATACAATACTATTGTGAAAGGTGAATTAATTCAGTGCAAGCAACAACTTGATGAGGACACAACCCAAGACAAAATGAACACGATAGGAAAATGGAAATATTATTATTAGAAGTGATCTACTATTACATTTAATACAATAAAAATATACCAAAGACATGCCCTATGGGCTTACAATGTTGTCTGATCTTGGAGACAAACCCTCCTCCAGTACCTTCTCCCAAACTCCAACAAAAACTACCTTTACAATGCTAGAAATGTCCTTAAATACCCCAAATTCAGTTTAAGGTAAGGAATACATTTTAGAATATGCCATTTGGCATCCACCACCAAAATAGAAGGTTTTAGAAAACATGTCAAAAGTCGGTGTAAAATTAGAAGAATCAAAAAATGGTAGTCCAACTTCTGGGAGACATAACTTTTGATCTAGGATTTTGATTGAAAAACCATTAACATTTTTTGAAAGCTCTCCAAGCACTCTATAGCCCTATGGACAAGGTAAAATGCTGTTTAGTGCCTCAAATTTGACTTTGAAGTGCTCTTAGGAGGTCTCCAGGTAACTTAAAACTATAATAACTTTCAAATTGTAAAGCCTTTTGACCTGATTCTTTTTTTGGAGTACTTTAAATTATAAGTATAATCATCCCTCCAACTTAAACCCTCTAACTCATTATAATTATGGTTCAATTAAAAAAAACCTATTTTTCTACATTGGCACATATCCCAATGTGCTCAAAAACTCTAACCCAAAAAACCAATAGTGGAACTATGAGAGTTGGAATCTTAAATTGACCCAAATGGGTATCCAAAAATGAAAATACATTAAACAAAAACTAACACTAAGCATATTTTTGGGTAATATAGGATTGCCCTTACACTAGTGGATGCTCCTACATCACAACTTGTGAAGCTTTATTCTAGTAGAGAAAAGCTTGATGATTCAATGTCAATACAAAGACCTATTTATGATAAGACCGGTCTTGGTTATCTATTTAACATGTCTGTGAAGAAACCAGACATTAGATTAGATTCGAAAGCAAAAGAAAAATCTAATGATAAGATTGAATCTAGTCAATCTTCTGATAAACCTACAGAAGTTGGACAAGACAAGGAAGTTGAAATTTTGGATGAACCAAAGCAAGTGGAATCTCCTAAGAAAACTAGGTATGAATTTAGAGGTAAGTGTTTTTCATGTAATGAAATAGGTCATATGAAAAAAGATTGTGCAAATAAGTCATTTAATCATGTTAAGGATTTTTATTGTCATAATTGTCATGATATGGGCCATAAAGTAATTGATTGTAGGAAACTTAAATATGATAATTATAGAAGGAATAGTAGAATGTATAGTAATACTAACCCTAAAAATGGAAGAAGATCTAATGAAAGGACATCGAGAGAAGGAATACCTTATGAAGACAGAAGACAAATTATGTGTTATAAATGTAAGAACTTTGGACACATATCTCAGAATTGTCATGCACCTAATGATCAACAGAATCCTAGAAGTAGAACACTAGTATGTCAGTTATGTAACAACTTTGGACATACAACAAAGTATTGTAGAATGGACAGAAACTTCAGAGATAGAAAGAAAAATGGAAGAAACTTTGGAAACAGAAGGAATAATGGAAGAAACATAAAAAATGACAGAAGGAACCATGAGAGGAATTCCAAAACTAACAAAGAAAATGAGGAACAAAGAAATCAAAAGATAAGTTAGATGATTGTGAAATAGGAAGATCAAAGTTAGTTATCGAGTTTGATTCAATCAAGTTGAATTAAGCTTGGTCATAGCACCGAAATTTGAAAACTTCATTCAAAGATTGAATTAGAGGTAGTGAAGTTTGGAAAAGGCATCTCAAGATAAGTTTAGATGGTATATAAGCTTGCTTGTAATTTGGAGCTTATCCAAACTAGTTATGAAGGATATAAGAGTTACTGGTATTACAAAAGAAGTTAATTCTATAGCAGAAGGTGAAAACTATGTTTTTCATGAGAATTTCATGAAGCAAATTCTTGAGGAGCATTATTATCTTGAAAGGAGGCTATAGCAAACCTCAGGTGGAACATGAAGATCAGATAGATGATCTTGAGAAGATATCTGATTATAGATTGTAATTGACAACATTTTCATGTTTGCAAAGTACACAATTAATGCAAGTTCAAGTTGATGGAATAAATGGTGTACAAACTTTATTTTCACTTCATTGTGATTACATCCAAAGTAGAGAGCACTTAGAAGTGACTTGTCAAGTCAATTTCAAAGAAAACCCTATTTTTGAAAACGGTATTTTATCATTTTTCACATAATTTATTTTGATAAAAAAGTTCATATTGTTAGAAGCATGTATATGTCAGTAGTGCACAATGTTGAGAATAAGGAAAAACCTAAGTTGAACAATGTTTCTATGAAACCTGTAGAAGGAAACCCTAACTCAACATTATCCATTACATCAAACAATGTAGTATATTTGGAAGATGTAGGAAGTTATCTTACTAGTAAGTTTGAATCTATTAGGAGTGAATATATGAACAAGGATATGTAATTAGTTCTCAACCATGACATGACTATGAAGCCCAGATTTGAACACTTAAAGGAACTAGACCTATTAAAATATCATTTCTACCATGAATTGGAAATAGATGAGTAGACATAGATCATATTAAGTAGGATACATATTGGGAAACTATGGATGGAAGATAGTGTAGTTGATATTTTTGCTGACCTTATTCATGAGGTAATTGGTCTTAGTAAACAAGGTAGTGTACCTATAGGTAAGAAGATGGTTAAGAAGAAAGTTGAAAGTTATACCAAAGCAATATATAATTTAAAGGCCATGGTGTTCAGTACTATTAAGCAAGATGATGTAACATTCCTGAGTATAATCATTGCCTACTCTATATGTGCAAGCTTGAAAAGATTGATGAATTGTCAATCCGATTCATCTATGTAGCCTATAAGATATGTATTAAGAAGGAACAACTAAACCTCAGTGAAATTATGAGAATGAAACTACTTGAGAACCTAGAAAAGATCAAGAGGACTAAGAATGATGTGTTTAGATTTCAATTACTAATCAATCACATATTCTTTCACATGCTTAAACTATTTCTATATTTATCAGGCACAAAGATAATGAGCAGTGCTAGATGTACAATGGAAAATATTATAGAAGCATGTGAAAGACATCCTATAGATAAGATATTGGATAGTCGAAACTTGATTATGAAGACATTTCAAAATGAAATGAGACAGAGATTCAGAATTGCACCTACAATTGTAGATAGATTTAAAGATGACATTTGTGTTATGGTTGATATAGATTATACTTATATACATGTAGTAGAACCTCAAAAAACATTTCTTGATCCCTTAGGTTATGAATTGAATGATGAAACAATAGTTGTATACATTGATTTGTTGGTAAAGTCAAAGAAGGACAAAGCCAAATATAGATTTGGAACCTATGATGAGATTACCTAGTCAACTCATCAAGCATCCTTGGAGAAGACTTCTCACAAGAAAATATAAACAATAATGAAGAAAGAATTATCAAAGGCCGATATGACTAAGAGTGAATCACAAGTAGTCAGGAAAACCATGAAGCAGGGTATATCGAATGTGCAACCTTTGTCAGTATCTGTTGTAGAGACATCTTTAGAATAGAGCATTCTGTATGCAACAATATCAGATGTGCAACCTACTGAACCAAAGAGAAAATTTGAGAGATTAGTGGAAGCAGTGACCACAAAGACAAATAGGGTCATGCAACAAGCCACTCAATCGGGCAAGAGACAAAAGACATTGTTGACAATTGTTGAGTCTAGCAAAGAAGAAGAAGAGGAACATGAAGGTAAGCAAGCAAAGAATGCGACAATGTCAAAGTAATCAATAGGAAAAGATCAACAACCCTAGAAGTTGAAGATAGAAAAGATAAACTCAACTATTTCTATTGAGGGTAACTTTGTTTAGATGAACAAATTTTATGATTTGTACAACAATTTTGAGAAAGATTAGATTGATATCTCTACCATGACATACATTATAGTGACTAAGAGTGAATCATAAGTAGTTAGAAAAACCATGAAGCAAGGTATACTGAATGTGCAACCTAGTGAACCAAAGAGAAAATTTAAGAGATTAGTGGAAGTGGTGACCACAAAGATAAAAAGGGTCAAGCAACAAGCCACTGGATCAGGCAAGAGATAGAAGACATTGTTGACGATTGTTGAGTCTAGCAAAAAAGAAGAAGAAGAACATGAAGGTAAGAAAGTAGAGAAGGTGACAATGTCAAAGAAATCAATAGGAAAAGCTCGACAACCCTAGAAGCAGAAGATAAAAAAGATAAACTTAGCTATTTCTATTGAGGGAAACTTTGTTCAGATGAACAAATTTTATGATTTGTATAACAATTTTGAGAAAGACCAGATTGATATCTCTACCATGAGATAAATTATAGAAAATAATCTAAAATTAAAGGATATTGAAGTCACAGTGAACCAAAAAGTCTATGATAGACTTATTGAGAAGAAGGCACCAACACGAGAAGAAGATTTAGAACTTTGGAAGTCTATGTTAAGAACTATTTGCAAGACTAATGATGAAGAAGAGATTAAGAGATTGTTAAATAATCTTGCACCATACTTAAGAAATAAAGTGAGACCATTTTTGTTTATGGTGGGCGAGAAAGACAAGTTAATAGGTGAGACTGCAACAATAATAATTCAGATGATGGCAGCGTCTTCACCAACACCCAGAACCTCGAAAGTGTTAGTGAGTGGTGACACTATGTAGATAGATCAAACAAATATTACCATTAAAATTGATGATACTATTCCATTTGAATGTTCCAAATAGAATGAACCTAATAGCAAGGATATTGAAGAAAAACTAAGGAAAATTGAAGAAGAGAAGAGCTTACTAGAGGAAGAGAAAAGGATAATAAAAGAGGCCATACATAAATTACTTGAGGATGAGATAAAAAGAAAGGAAGAGGAGGAAAAGAAAAGAGTAGAATAAGAAGAAATGAGAAGGAAAACAAAAGAAGATGAGAAGAAGAGATTGGAAGAGGAAGAGAAGAGATAAAATAAAAGGAAGGAAAGAGAAAATAAAGAACAAGAAGAAAGAAGATTCAAAGAGGCAGCCAAGAAGCAAAGGGAGGATGACAATAAACCTTATAGATCATCTACTTTTCTTTCACTTGCTAGCCTAACAACTAATGATGATGACCAAATTGATTTGATCGCATCCCTATCAAAGCTTGTTTAGAAGAACAGAATAATGAAGAGCCTATAGAAAACCTTAATGGAGGTTATTGACAGACTACATAGTACTCTAGCAGTGCAACACGTAGAGATAAATCCAAAAGAGAGGGCACAGATAGTGCTAAAGTCATTTGATGAAGAATTTAAATTTTTTTTGAGTGTTGTAGAAGCAAAGACACAAATCTCACATGATGCTAACTTGTTTAGCACCATTTGTCAAAATATTAAGAATGACTTGATAAGTCTTGATACTTGTATCAAGGAACTTTAAAAGTGTCAACAAGATGGTAAGATATTGTACATTAAGTGTACATTATCATATAAATTGACTAAAGACATTGATAGTTAGATTGGAGGAAAGATGAGTGATCTTGAAGCTCTATCTATCCAGATACAACATCCAACTAGCAATATTGATGATTTTGAAGGACAAGTGGCTAGTATTCACAATGATATTAGGAAACTAGAACTTTAGAAAGAACAAATTTTGAAGAGAGTATCAAATTTCAGAGAGTCTATTGCTCTGAAAGTATCTATTTTTAAGAAACAGTTGGAGGAATGTGTCAAGGCCAGGGACACTTATTCTAACTTTTTGTACTCAGACCTAAATGTAGTTAATATTGCATCATATGCTCTATGTGCAATCCTAACCTTTGCTGAATCTACCAAGGAGACATGGACTAAAGATATGGATAATCTTAAGGCAAATTTTGATGATTTCATAAAGATTCTACTAGCTTAAGGTAGAAGGACAACATTTTTGACAATAGATGGACAATTTTGGACAATTGTGACATTTTGAGCTTTGTCATTAATGTCCAAGGGGGAGAAAATGTATGAAAAAATTGTAAATCAGGCAAAGAAGAGAAAATAATATTTTAAAGTATATTGTAAGGGGAAGCATATGTAATATGGACAAATTGTAATAGATGTAATTTGAATGTGTTGTTTATGTTAAGTTTTTGTTACTTAGCCAATTTTCCCTATTTTGTTGTCATCAATGCCAAGGGGGGAGATTTTTGACAATTGGCTAATGAAGATATGCATTTTTTGTCATTTATGTCAACACATTATGTACATGCTTATAGGAAACCTCAAAAATAAAAATTCTTAGCTTTTGGTAATCAAAAAATGGTCTAAGTATAGAATTTGATATACAACAATGTATTGTTTTGTTTATAACTTGTTGCTAACGTCATATTATGACTAGAAAAGTGAGATAGAGATAGTATAGATGTTAATGATGATGTGTATAACCTCATAAGTCAGTACATACTATATGGAAAAGAGATATTCGTGTTTAAGTGAAACAAGACAACGGAATTGAAGTAAAGGATTATATTGTTTACAAAATAATTACTTGTCCAATTAGGGCTGACATCCTAGATGCTTACTCTAAGTTGGAAAAGTGTATTATGGTCTTAGCCAACCTAGCATAAATTTGTGTAAAGGCATGGTATTTATGCAAAGGACATCTTGTGATGAGAAAGTTTAATTTGACTAGTAATAGTGGAATCAGTGTGCTGAGCTATTATATGTGAACTTTTGCGAAAGTGATATATGTGAAGTTTGTGAAGCTATTTTGTGATCTAAGATCAAGCTAAAGATAAAAAATTAGTCAAGAAAGAAGTTATAGTACCTATTCTAGAAGTTTGATTACTTGTTTGGGCTATGAACTTTTCTTGTAATTAGAAGTGCATGTTTGGGCAGTGGGCTTATCTTGTGTCTACTATACCACAAATCCTAATAGGGTTGGAATTTCCTAATAGGGATTCAAAGTCCTCTAACAGGGAATCCTTATACTAATTTTTCTCTTGACTCCTAATAGGGTCCATTGTCTAATAAGGAACTTATATATTAGTATATTATCTAGTGGGTATCATCCCCACCAGGGTTTTCCCTTGGCTAGGGTTTCTGTAGTTAACAAAATATGGTGCTATGAGTTATATTTGTGCATGGTTACTATTACTATTCAACATTAATTTATTTCTTTGTTATGTATGGTTTAAAGTAAGAAATAATATCCAGTTTGCGACTAAAGTTTATAGATTATTGATTCACCCCTACCCCAGTAATTCTTATTTCTAACACTTTCTATATCTATATTTTGTTTTGAGTTCCAAAATTGTGGGGTTGAAGATGAGGTTGTCCCCCACCCTTTAGTTTTATTGATAGTTTAGATGCATATCCAACATTCCAAAGTGCAGATCTAGGGGTTTTGGCATTAGTTTTTGGTCTAGGTCAAGGATGAGGTCGTCCCTAACTCTTGGTCAAGGTCGAGGTCATCCTTCAACCTTGACCCCCTAGGTCATCCCTATTTAATGTAGAAATAAATTCCAATCCAATTTAGGTTTCATAATTTTGGGGGGATTAAAAAAAAGTAGACTATTTTGGGCTTCTAATAACAATAAATTAGTTATTTGGCCTTCTTCCTCCATTTATCTTAATGGTGCACACTTTCCTATCTCTACATCTTAGATTTATTTTTCTAGATCAATAAAAATAAGTCTCCAAACTTGTAAGGTTGAGGTCTTGTGCTTTTTCCCTTCTTCCTTAGTGGCTCTTGTTGACTCTACTTTGTCCAAGATATGATTCCTCCTCTTCATCCGACATTGTACTAGTAGAATGCCTACCATTTACACCTTTACAACACCATATTTAAAAAATGTTCTTGTCTCATGTTTTGAGTAGAGAGTTTTCATATATAACAAGTAGCTAAAAGGTTCTTACCAAGTTATGTATCCATTTCTTAAAATAGAATCAAATTTGGTGTGAAAATATGATCATTTGGGTTCAAGAATATATACAGGGAAATTCTTTACTTCACAATTTTTTCCCTCAACTATGAGTATTTAATATTCTTTATTGAAAAATTCTCTCAACTGTCTCTCTAGTGCGAGCACTTGATATGCTTTACTTTGTAAATTATTCTCTAAAAATGAGTTCTTTGTAAAATTATTTGTCAAGTGTGTGGTAAACATTTAAATTGTCACCAAATTTGAAATATGTTTCTGACCCTTGATTTGTTAACATATTTTTATATAAAACAAATAGCTACAAGAATCTTACAACTTATGTATAAGGTTTTTAAAATAACATTAAATTTAGTGTAAAAATAGAATCATTTATGTTCATAGATGAATATAGGGGCATCCATTACTTCATAAAAAATCTCTCTCAAGTATGGGTGCTTGATATTCTATACCTTTTAAATTTTTCTCTTAAGTACGATAGCTTTTTAAAATTGTCTCTCAAGTGTGTGGAAAGCATATTAATTTCCACCAAATTGAAAATATATTTTGGGCTCATTTTTTCTAGGTGTTTATATACAAAACAAGTAGCTTTAACATTCTTACAAGCATTTTTAAAAAATAATAATAAATCTTGTGTAAAAATAGAAACATTTATGTTAAAAAATGAATATACAAATATTCTTTATTTCATAAAATTCTCCCTTAGCTATGGATGCTTAATATTTTTTACTTCATAAAATTTTCTATTGAGTTTGATGTAAATATTTCAATTGTGACCAATTTGAAATATATTTTGGGCTCATGTTTGATTATTAGTTTTTATACAAAACAAGTAGCTAAAAGATTCTTACAAGTTATGTTGTTTTTTTCCCCTAAAATATCATTAAATTTGGTATAAATCTAGAATCATTAAGTTAAAAAATGAAGACAGGGATGGTACCATCCTAAATTGTAAGCACATAATTAGTCTAATATTTAAGGACAATTTTACTCTAACTTTATTGTGCTTTCTATAGTATGAATTCTTTGGTACTTAATAAATATTTAAATTCAAATATGCATATCCTCTACCCCTTTCAATCTTATGCAAAATCATGGCTATCCCTTACTTTTAGTGAACTCATATATTTTTCCTCTAATTAAATGATTTAATTCATTATTGCAAAAATGTAAACATTCAACACCATAAAATCAATCACACATTTTGACACAAGGATTTAACGTGGAAACCCAATTTGGGAAAAACCACTAATAACATGCTACCAATTTTCACTCTTATGAAGTGAGCCCTATGAGGAGCCAAACCTATTAAAGGCTACAATGCACATTGTTAAATGTGATATGGTTAAAGGATTTCAATCACCCTGTTAAGAGTGAGCCTTGTTAGAGGACTTTATAACATTCCATCAGAATGTCACCTAGTTGAAGGATTTACAAATGACTATTAGGTCAACCTTAATCCAAAAGATTTATCTAGACTGATACAATGGTTAGAAAGTAGCGGTAGGACTTGATCTGATAACAAAATACAACTCAATTGTACATTAAAGATCTTTGGTTCAATCCTCCATTCTTCTTGGTATTCATAGCCTTCATCTCTGATAGCTTGTTCACCCTTCAAGACTTTAACTCCTTAAGACTTCTTGCTTAGTATGCCATTTGTAGATTCATCCCTTTGGCCACTATATGAAGCAACACCTTCTCAGCCTTGTATTCCCTTATAAAGAGAATTATGATATTTTGTTTCTTAACCATAATCATCCATTGTAGGGTTAGGTTAGATTCATCAAATCCTTTTTCTTTCCATTTTATTCCCTTTAGAAACTTCTCTTACAATCTTACCTTAGATTTGGCCTCAAAATGGTTTACCTAGAATTTTGTGCCTCCATCTCATCATACTTATCTTCCAAAAACTTCACATAATTCAAGAAATCAAATTTGTCAGCTCATATTTATCAAACCTTTGATTATAATCATTTTGTTGTCACTCAACATCCACATTGTTTACTTGACAATAATAATCTTTTGATGCTTGGTCAACACTAGGTTGCTTGGCATCTACTAAGTCTTCCTCGCTCGTTTCCCATTGTTATTTCCCATATACTTGACACTTACTAAGTTTTATTGACACTCAACACCTACCAACTTTTCTGGTACTTGACACCTACTAAATTCTATTAGGCCTAAACTAAGTTTTCTTGGCCAGGCTTGGCAGACACTTTTTATGAAAATATTTCTTCTAGGATTAGTTAAAGTAACCATTCACTTTAGCCTTAAGTAGATCAAAAATACAATATATCTTTAATATCTTACTTGGTCTTAATGCTCCTTTTATACACCATATAACTCAACCTTTCTCTAGGTACTCTTGTTATGCTTTCTTTTCAAATCCTCTTCATCAATAAATCAAATGATAACACTTAGACCAAAAAGAAATTGTCTCACCAACAAGAAGAAGGTTTGACATCAGTAACAAAATAATGATTGTTCCATGATAGGTTCCACACTTCAGATAATCTCTTTTCAGCAATCTCCCTCTTTGGCATTGGTGGCAAACCAATACCTACAATAATACCAAAAAGAAACTTCATACCTTTGAAACTCTCCCTTTATCAGTGTGTGTCCTTCCTTTGTATAGGGTAATGTAAAATTTTGTTAATCTCCTTCAATGTATCTTTCCTAATGACTTCTATCAACATAATCACATTCTTAAGAGGTATATTTCCCTTATCAGTATTTCTCCCTCTTTGATAACAATGCCAAAGAATTCTCATCTCATCACGTAGATATCATCAATTAAGGTTCTCCCTCTGTCACCTTTCTTGTGACTGTAAATCTTCTATTTCAGCTCCTTCGTTACTTTAGGCAGATCCTAAAGTAAGATCCACTGTACCAAGTTGTAAAATATGACATTCAACTCAATTGATGTAGGACACAACTCTTATTTCTCAAGTAGTTTGAGATAGGGGTATCACCCCTTAGCTTACCTCTTAGATATTCATGTGCATCCTTGGGTAAAGCCTTTGTGAATATATTAGGTATTCTTTCCTTTCTTTTCACATATTCTATCCTCACTTCTTTGTCCTAAACCAATTCTCTCAAATAATGATATTTGATTACTATGTGTTTTATCTATGTATGCATCAAAAGGTTTTTAGAAATGTTTATGGCACCTGTATTGTGGCAGTAGATTACCATAGGTTAAATTATTTCCTCTTTCATACCTCTTAGTAACTATTTAATCCATACCGCATTTGTACAATTCACTACAACAACCACATATTCAGCTTTAGCAGTAGATTGTGAAATACAATTTTGCTTCATACTAGTCCATGTAACTAGTCTCTTTCCCAATAAAAATTCTCCACTACTTGTACTTTTTCTATCATCAATATTTTTAGCCCAATCAACATGTATATAGGCTCTCAATTCAAATTTGTCATTTTCCTTGTAGTATAGACCACAGTCTTCTGTCCCTTTAAGCTATCTCATTATCCTCTTGATAACCATTAAGTGATTCTCCTTAGGATTTGCATAAAACCTTGCAACAATCCCAACATATAGTGCAATATTAGGTCTATTATACACTACATATTGCAATTTACCAATCATAGACCTATACAAAGTTTGATTAACCTCAACAGAATCATTTTGGATAGTTTGTGTGTTGTCACCATGGGAGTGCTAACGAGTTTTGAATCTTCTAGAACAAAAGTCATCAATATATCCTTTAGATACTTAGACTGAGTAATGTCAATACCATATTTCATTTGGTACACTTGCAAACCAAAAAAGAATTTGATCTCTCCAAACATAGACATCTCAAACTCTTTCATCATTTCATCTACAATTGTTGTCCACAATGCATTCTATCCTCCAAATATGATATCATCAACAAATATTTCAGCCAATGAAATTCCTTTACCTCCTTCAATCTTCAAGTATAGGTTGTTGTTGTCATTAGTCTTCTCAAAACTAATCTTCACAAGATAATTATGCAATCTTTCATACCATGCTCTGGGAGCTTTCTTTAAATCATATAAATCTTTGTGCAGTCTACATACCATGTTCTTATTGTTAGGATAAAAAATTTCTTTAGGCTATTAAATGTAAACCTCTTCTTCTAGTATACCATTCAAAATTTTTTATTTAACATCCATTTGATAAAATTTGAATCCTTTGTATGTAGAGTAAGAAAGCAGGGTTCTCACACCTTCTAGTCTTGCAATAAGAGAAAATGTCTCTCCATAGTAAATTCCCTTTTCTTGAGCATAGCCTTTGCAAACTAGCCTTGCCTTATTCCTTGTTACTTCACCATTCTCATCCAATTTGTTTCTATACACCCACTTGGTTCCAATAACATTCTTGTTCTCTAATCTAGTTACAAGTGACTAGGTATTATTCTTCTTAGTATGATCAATCTCTTCATTCATGAGTTTAATCCAATCTTCATTTTCCAATGCATCCTTCACTAATCTAGGTTCATGTATGCTCAACTAGCATTTATCATTCTTCAATCTATTCCTTGTTATTGGTCCATCTTCTCTTCTGCCAATGATTTTCTCTATAGGGCGATGTCTTTTGACATACTTTGACAATCTTGGCTCTATTCTTCTTTCTTCTACAATAGGTCTTTCAAGAAATTCAATCTTAGGTTTACCATGTACATCTTTGTCAAGTAAGTTAACATTCCTTTCTTGTAAATTGTTCTTAGCACTAGTCTACAACTTGTCTTTTGAATGTAACTCGACATTCATTGGCTGTGACTCAATAGTCACTGATTCTTTTTGATTAACAACTTGATTTACATAATCATCAGTAGTCATGCCTTCATAGTAGTACACAATCATTTTTTAATCTTCATGTTTCTCCTTTTGTTTTTCTTCATGAATTTTTGTATATTCATCATGGAGTATCTTTCATCAGAGATTTATCCTTAGATGAAGAAGGAGCTTGTATTGCTAGGCCTTTTCTCTTATCACTCCTGTCCACAGTCTTCTCCTTTTGTGAGAGATCCACATCAGGCATCTCTATGTTTGTCAAGTCCACAATCCTAACCTTTATATCTTGGAAAGTCTGTTGAGGTTCCTCATATATTTATCCCTCCTCCAATACTTCATCAATGAGCATTTTTTGTGGCTCTTCTTCCTATTTAGCTTGTACCTATTCTTCATTACTTGGAAGGAGAGAAGTAACTAAACCTCTATCCAAGCTAGATAAATCTTGACTTGATGATGGTGGAACAATTAAAGGTCCTAGTGAATGAGGCAAAAATTGAATCCAATTCTCTTGTGGAGGTTGATTATTCATAGTATCCCTAATATTCTAACCTACTAGCTCAATGCCTATAGGCATTAAATCAAAATCTAACATCTTAAAGATATCATCCCCTTGATCCTCTTGCTCATCAATCCATTATTGTAACACATCCTCTAAAGTTATATCCTAAATAAGTTGTGTCAGAATAGATGGTGGTGTGATAGTGGAGCTTCTTCTCTGCTCTACCTTTGTAGCCCTAGCAAGATGAGTTCTTGACTCAAGTGAAGGTTATCTTCTTCATCTTCATAATCCTCTTCTTCTTCTTCTGGAATAACTTCTAGGACTGATGGAAAATGAATAACCTTTCTTATCACCTTTTGTCTCCTTGTCCTTTTAACTAGAGTTTTCATCTTTCTTTTCTTGGCAACCAATGGAGAGGCTTCTTCCTCTTGCATAGGTAGAGACACATCCTATGCTTCTACTTCAACTCCTTGGCCTTGTTCTAGTGGTGGCACTACCACATCATCTTGAGTCTAGATGACTTCTAAATTTTATGCCCCCTTTGCATTCTCTGCCCATTGGTGTTCTGTTGCTTGAGTTGCCTCTTCTTTAGGCTCAACATGTTGAGGGGAAGTTCTTTTCTTTTTATTTTTACCCTTTTGTTCCTTGAAGTATCCAACTTCTCTATCAAGCTAAAGCACTATTTCTAGCCTTACTCAAGATCGAGCTGTGAATGTTGGCACTGTCACCTTCGCTCCTCTACCTTTCACTGGGCAAGCTATATCTTGGAAAATTATAGTCTATGGAATTGGATCAAACTTGAATGGTCCCTTGATTCATTCCTTGGTTAACTAAATACCATGCCTCACCCTATGATTGATATCTGCATTTTCTTCTCTATCAATATCTGCATTCATAATAGGCCGATCATTTATCTTATCTCTATTATACAAGGGATATAAGACCTCTTTAGTATCTTGCTGCACTATCTTTAATGGAATCTTCATTTTCAAGGCACTGCTTGCCAAATAGAGAGTCATCCTATAATAATCCCTTATTTGGATTTTGTAGTCATCCACTGTGTTCATCCAATTATCTTCTATGGCATTTTCTAGTTGGAATTGTTTCCCCACCAAGTACTAAACTTTGCCAATGTTATCAAAATAGGGATGGGGAGAGTTATAATCCTCCAAGGGATATTGATTCCATGTAGACTCAAAAGTTGTGATATCCTTCTTTTGTTTAACACTAAATGGACCTATAGCGATGGGTCATACCCAAGTCTTCTTATGTTGCTTCCTTACTCTCTCATATGCAAACAAGAGGTGTCATGCAATCTCTAGAAATATGAGTCTGTCACACAGATAACTAGGGAGCTTCTTTGGATTCATAGTTGTACTTGCTACCCTTAAATAGGTGAATGTATTGAATTGGATGTAATAGGCACCTATTTCTATAATCTTTACCACTGCCTCTTCTAACATCCTTTTCACATAATCTCCCTCAATGAACCAAATGATTTCAAAAATGAAGGCATCATTCACTATTCTATATTCCTTGCTATGATTTGAAAGCTCTTTCCCCACCAATTGGGGGGCATACCACATAAGGCCATGCATTAGCATCTTTCAAGTTCCCTTTTTTGAACAACATTAGATAATTTGTTGCTCTTGTAGCTAATAGGTATGCCAAATATGATGTCATATAGAACCTTTAGTTGTTTTTGACCACCACCAGTTGTTCATCTAAATTCTCACTAAGAATTTAGGCCCAGTTGGTTGGCATCTTCATTGTTTTGATGGTTTTAATGTAGTGTACCATCCATTTATTCAAATGTCCTACTGTTGGTAGTCCCATGGCTCTACACAGGAGCACTATAGAATGTCTGATATCATCTTTCATATAGCTCGTCGTCATATATACTTTGCCTAATTTTTCCCAAGAGGAGTCTTATTGATGAGATACAAGGATTGGATAATTTTTTGTGCTTCCTCTCCATGCTCTCTATACCACCTTTCTCCTTGATTATATGTCCGTCTTATATACTGATATGCCCTCAGAAGATGGAACAATTTCTCAATGTTCTTAGGCCTTAGATCCATAATGATCTCTCCAATTATAATTTTTATAGCTCTTTCCTCTAAAACATAGTTTTTTTCCAATGCCATAATCAACTCAGAAGACTGTACTAAAATTGGGTGTGAAGCTATGTTTACTAGTCCTGATTTGATAAGTGCAAATAACATAGGGGGCCTTTCATTTGGCTTTTTTAATAGCACCATGAATGAAGTCTAGTCAATATGGAATAGCTCAGTATCTCAGATCTTTGAATATGCATCTAGGAAGCGTGATTTTGATAGAACACCTTGAAATTTGAAGACCACTAGTTTTGGAGCCATCTTTGCAATGAACAAGGATGGGGAGGAGGCCATTTAATCCACCAAAAATAGAAATCAATTAGACTAGAAGGTTGAAAAAATTAATTAAAAAAATCCTAGTTATGACAAAAAATGACCCAGAACATAAAATCCTAAAAAATTGTGATAAAAACCTATAAGAACACCTCTACTAAAAAAAGCTTTGGTGCACCTTGTGCACCTTAAGGGTGCACTAGGTTCACCTTTTCCCTTTGTTACACTTTCAACCCTAAGGGTGTGCACCTAGTGCACCTTGAGGGGTGTGCTAGGTGCTGCACCCTTACTATGTGCAAAGTATTATGAAGTGTGAAAAAAGGGAGGTTTTGTCTATGAAAGGTGCACATATGTGCACCTTTCACTTAGTGAGAGCTTGTTGGTGCTTTAAGTTTCATTTAAAGTTTTTGTTGGTTAAAAGGTGTACACCTTATGCACCTTGTGCACCTTTCAAAGTGCACACCTTTTTTGGTTGCTTTAATGTGTTTGTGTGTTGTGTGTGTAGGTTGCAAGGATGAAGCACACCTTACAATGTATGAAGGTGTGCTTTTTGAAGACCAATAAAGAAGAATGAGATAAGGAAGGGTGGGGGTTCTGGGCTTTTATAGGCTTGGGATGGAGCACACCTTTGGAGGTGACATGTGTAGGTGTGCACTTCCAAAGGGAAGTGCTCCCACACTAGTGCGCTAGGTGTGCTAAGTGCACTAGTGTACCTTTTTAAATAAAAAATTATTCTTTCTCCTTAAAATCTCCAGTTCTCGGCAAAATGGGTTTTCTAGCAAAGAGCCAAACTAAGAAAAAACACTAGGTAAAACCCTAAAAAAGACTCAGACCCTAGACTAGGGATCTGACCTGTCTAAAGGATTTATAAACACTCACTTGGAATGTTACCCTGTTAAAGGATTTACAACCCTATTAAGGATCTACAATATGGCTATTAGAGCAAACTATCATCATAGGATTTTCATTCCTAATATAATGGCTAGAAAGTATTAGAATGTGTTGACTTGATGACTTACAATCTTTAATTGCTGATTCCAGATCGTTGTTTTTCTCAATTTGATTTGATCCTTCCTGATCTGATACAACTTTTCTCAAAGTGCTGATGTTTTGTTCTAACCAACTAGATTCTACAATGCTGCTCTTCCTTCTCTTAGTCCTTATACCCCTCTAAAATTTGCTAGCATTCTCGCATATAACTCTCACTCACACACAAATTATGGGGTTTCATCCTCCTTATGAAGTCTTAGGGTTAGGTATGAATCTACGATCAATATTCATCCATCTTTCCCACTCAAATCTTTACAGTTTTCTTATTGGTTGTATGCTTTCTCCATTTTTCTTATTGGCTACATGTTGATTACATAGGGAATGTAAAAGATTCGATCTTATCTTTTAGATCCTTTGAGATTCATCTTAAGTCAACTCAAAAATGGCTTACATCTAAGTTTGTGAAGGCACAAACTCATATGCTAATTCTATGTTACTTGACACTTACTGAGTGCTAATGCTTGGCACATATAGGAATCTATCTTGTTTAGCTCGTATAATAATTCTATCTCACTTGGCATCTATATTTTGCTCAACACCTATAGTGACTCAGCATCACTTATCACTCAACACTTAATACTTGCTCGACACTTGAAGTTTGCTAGGCACCTATTGAGTCTCTGTCTTGACACATACTGTAGCTCAACATCTGTATTATACTCCACATATGTTGATACTCAATTGTCAAAACCAATCTGAAACCAACAATCTCGCCCTTTGACATGAGTGTCAAAAACATTTAAACATTATGAATATGATCTCTATGAGTATAATACACATCCTGTTTGACATATGTACAAGATATCAAAAACTTGTTCAAAATTTTGTAGAATACTATATAACTCAAGAACATATAACTCCCCATGAGCTAATGTGTCATTTCTATATTCAAAATTCCTTAAGCTAGATTTGTCTCATGCTATTTCCATTTTTTGCTCTATCATTCCTCTACTTATCTTTGTTTCTATCTATTCTATTTTTGTGTCTTCTTTATTTTTGTGTCTACTCCCCCTTTCACACATCTTCCTTGCAGTGTTTGGATCCTTTTGGCTATATCTCCTTGTTTCTCCTCAAAATTCATTTGTTTTAAAAATCCCCCTTTGGGTATCTTTTATTAACTCCCTCAATCTATTAGCTCCATAATGTATTATCTCCCCCATATCTACAAAATGTATTATCTCCCCCATTATTATTATCTCCTATCTTTATTATATCTCCCCCTTTTTGACACTTATGTAAAAGAGTCCTAAGAATGAATGGAGTACTTAGCTAAAAAGGTTTTATTTACTTCCATGATAATCTTCAGAGAAGCATCCCTGTTGTCCAATGCTATTTCTAGTGCTTTGAGCTGGATGGTTGTCTTTGCTACAAGGTGTACCAGGCCTTATAATGTAGAAAGATTAGGATCTTTCTTTAAAACATTCTCTACATAGGCCATCTCTTTATGCAAAACTTCCATATGTGGGGTGATTGCAAATTGGATCTGTATTAATTTGGCCTTAATATTAGCCTGATATACTGTTAATACAACTAACTCCTTTTGAGTGTGAACCATTGTGGCAAAATGCTTGTCACTTGAGCTAGATCCTTTGGTAGTTGTGTGCTTGATACCTTGAGGTTCCTCTCTAAGCTCAATATCCTCTGGTTAGTCTCTTGTGTGAAATATGAAGAATCACATAGTTTGGAGTATAATGAGAATATGTTCTCAAGTACTATTTTCACCTTCTCAACTTTCTTAGCTAGTTCCACTTGTGACAGTGCTATCTCACGAAATATTTTCTCATTTACCTTCATTTGAAATTTATTCTTAGTCCATTCTAGTAATTTGACATTAGTATCTAGGACTTCATTTTGTGCTTGGTCCACTATGTTGGATAGTTTCTCCATGATGGGCTTTGTTTCATCAAGTACTTGTAAGCTAAATGCATCAAGAAAGATATCTTTGATTTCTATTAATGATTTCCTCTCCCTATACTCATTTTTGAGTATCTCTTTCTTCTTCTTCTTTTCTAATGGCTCTTGCACTTCATTTATTTGAGCTATGCTCATTTCTTTTTAGTCATAACTTGGTATGACTATCTCTTCATCAAGTGTAGGGTCACCATAGTGAAGTACCCTTGCTACCTTGGTAGAGCTCAAACCTGGTGCTGATATTTGCAGTGGCACTACATCAGTGCTCGGTTGCTTAGTAGGAGTCCATATAGTAGGCAAATTGAATAATGTCTATATTCCCTCTTAATCTCTCTCTTTAGGGGTTTTCTCCTCTTCGTTGTCTTCTTCAATTCTACCTTGATTAATTATGGTGTTTAAAGGAGGTGCACCTTGACTTTGTGCTATAGGATTAGAGTTATCCTTCTATCTTGTCTTCTCCTTAGCTTGCTCCTTGATAGTTGAAGTTACTATCACTGTGGAATCAACCTTGGAAGATGCATCTTGTTCTTTTTGCTCTTTTGGTTGTCCACTTGTAGCTGTTGAAGTTTGTGAAGGTGGTTCTTGTGTATTTACCTTCTCCTTGGTAATATCGGCTACTACCTTTTGTAATTCCTCTACACTCACCAAAAATAGATTTGTACACAATTGTGATTGCAAAGTTGTTTGGTGAAGGATCTTTCTAAGATCCTCTACAGTTAATGGATTAATGTTCTAACTTGAAGTATCATGAACATCCTTCACAATTACTTTCTCTATAGATGCAGGTGTAGCATGTGGAGGACTAGGTGGTGGCAATTATGTGTCTTGGAAACTCTATTCCTATTGCTGCTTCTCAACTATTGCCTCATCACCTTTCTGTGTCTCCTTCTCCATTGCAACTTCTTCCTTCTCTTTCTCTCCTTCTTCCTCCTTTTCATTTTCCTCTTCCTCCTCATCATTATTTCTTCCCTCAAGGGGATCTTCTTGTCCTTCCTGTATTGTTTGGAGACCATATATAACTTTCCACATGAGAGTGGACTTTACAAAATCCTCAATCTTATTTTGTAGAATTCTGAAGGTTCTGTATTTGGGTGCAAACTTACTCCCATGTTTCTTGCTAGCCTTGCTTATTTGACCTTTAGTGAGGTCAGGCATCACACAAGCCAAAGTTGACTCTCTTATTTCTTTCTCCATGTTTAGGCAATAATGCCATTTATTTTCAACAATGGAGTATAGCTCCTTAGGCATAGTATTGTCAAGTTCAAGTGGAGTAGCCTTGAACTTGGCCATCATAGTGTAGATAGATTCTTCCACTATGTTTTTCTCTTCTCTTATTAGCTTATTAAAATCAATAGTTTTTAATCCAGTTAAATATGCATTATCCCTAATATTATCACAAACATTTTCAAGGTCAGATTTAGTGGTGTGACTTACCACTTTGAATTGCTCATTATTAGATTCTGTCCTCTCCTCATTTGATTGTAGGGGTACCACATATTTTCTTCTCTTTTTTCTCTACTAGCCCTCCTTGTTGTGTTGCTTTCTACTTCTCCTATTCCTTTGCCACCTTAGTTGATACCCTTGTATCTACCCTAGTAGTAGGTTTGGTTGGGCTTGGTTTAGCTTTCTTTTTGCCTTTTGGCTGTGCAACAGGCTATTTTTGTGCCTTCCTCTTCTTGGGGTCTACTTTAGGTGCTTCCTACTCGACATCTTCTTCTTCCTCAACATCCTCACTCATGCCTTGGGTTAATGCTAGTGACCTCTACACTTGTTCATCTTCATCATCATCTACCTCTTCATCTTCTTCTACTTCCTCTACGTCTACTGTGCCTTCTCCAAATTTGGCCTTAAGGTTTTTCATCAATTTATCCTTTTTCTTTAATGTGGAAGTAGTTTTCAATTTCATATCTACCTTTGATCTTACCACATCATAAGTGCCAAAATGTAGTGCACTCTTATTTACTTCTTCTGCTAACAATGTTGTAATTGCTATAGATGCCTCATTAATGTTAATTTCATAACCAAGAGGTTTAAGCCATCTAACCCTTGGAATGGCTGCTTGAATGTAAGTATAATAAATGTCCACAAGAAAAAAAACATCATTTACATGATGTTCAACTAATGAAATAGGTATCCTTAGTCTTTGTTTCATGGATTTTTTGAAATCTTCAAAATAGCTGGTCATAAGTGTTTCAAAATTAGCCCCCATTTGTTCAATGTATTCATTTACTTGAGCTACAATGGACCTATTGGTTTTCTAGCTAACTTTTCCAAAGGATGGAAATTCATTCTGTACATAGAAAAATATACAAATCAAAATTGCACCAAATTTACATTGTGCTCCCTTAGTCCTCCTTATAGCTCCTAAGTTCTCATTGATTTGCTACAATTGCAATTCTCCAAGATCATAAGTATGATCCTTTTTAACTAGTTTTTAGCCAATATCTACTATAATGCATGGAACACTGTTGAGTCTCCTGGATTGATAGAACTTGTGAGAAATGACTCTAACAGAAAAATCAACAAGAGGATCCTAAATGGTATCTATGGTCATGCCTCTCTTGTTCCATTTTTCTCATGTATTCTTCTCAATAGCTTCCTTAGAGTCACTTTTGAGGGTTTTGGGCCGATCTAGGGTTGGATACCTTGTTACCCTATGAATAATTCTCTTTTATATCTTTATTGGGCCATCTTCCAACCACAAACTTCCATCATGAATCCTATTCAACACTATTCTGATCCATTTAGTCTTAAAGATAGTGGAGAATTCTAGGGCATGAGTTAAACCCTTCCTTTCAACGATTTGAAACTCTTCCTTCAAAACTCCATTTTCACACAATATATCATATTCTTCCCTCATCTCCATGTCTCCAATAGCACCAATCTTACAATTATAACATCTCCTAACATCCTGGACCATAACTACCTTAGGAGGAATTACAGATAGGGCTTCAACTAGGTCATTTTTTTAGGCAACTTTAGGGATAGGCCAAAAATCTGGTTGCTTTACTTCATTTGACACAAATTGAACTTCAAATGGCTCTTTCTCCTAAGATTTCCTAGAATTGGAGGCCATTTCTTCTATCTAGGGTTTAAACATGAAGAAATTTGAAATTGCGTAGCTTGACACTAGTGTAAATACCTTAGAATTGAAGAAACTATGCTGAATTTATGTGGAAATATGCTCAAATGTTTAGAATTCTTCTTAGAAATTGTTCTACACTCTTCTTCATCTTTTCTCTATATTTGCGATGAGAAAAAATGCGATCATATACCTTTATTTTGTAGCATTTAATGCTTAATGCATTTACAGCTATCCACTCATCTTCTTAAGCATTTCTACATTACTTGCCTTCCATTATCTTTCAAACACTCAGCTTACACTAGAGTTTCACTCACTCCACTTCAATTGAAATTTTCCTTTGCTTGACTTCCACTATTAACTTGACTACAACTAACTATTCAACTTCTTCTGAATTTGGCAATCAACTCATCATGTATTAGGATTTTAGTCGACATCTAAAGGCAACTTTTCTTACTCGGCAACACTAGTGAAAACTTGAAGTGTTAACTTTACATCTCTATTCATGCTAATTTATCCTTTTTAGTACTTTCTTGTCTTGGAACTGATGTATGATAAAGCTTTGTATATTAGTCCCACATACTTTCTTTTTCTTAGTTGGATGAAGTGTGACCACTTGACCTTGTGGGTGAAGCGATCCCTTCATTGGATGTTCTGCTTCCATCTTTCTTCTTCCATGTCTTATTCATTTCTCCTTTGATGCATTCATTATCTACCTTCTCTTTTCCTTTGTTGAACTTTGAGTTAGTTGCCTTTGACTTTGTTGGACAATTCTTGCTGATGTGACTAGTCTTCAAACAACTGAAGCATGTAGTTTGGCTCAGTCATCTGTTGTAGTTTCCACTAAAATTTGTTCTTATGCAATTTTTAGGGATGTGTCCATACTCTTGATAGTAGTGACAGCTATGTCTGGTGTTGTAATCCCAATTGTAATGATGTCCGTGATTATTTTTCCTTTTTGGTTGATTACGTGTCCACATAGGTTTTGATCTGCACTCAAAAGCTCTATGTCCATACTTATTTCAATTATAGCAATGACCTTCAAATCTTCATGTTTTGATGGTTCTAGTCCTATAGTCATGTGCTTGATGTCCTTTCTTGTTACACTTGTGATAGTGACCTATATTCTTAGGTTTTCCATGCTAATTAGCATTCTAACTCCTGCAACATTAGAGGTATATCCCTTTTTACCACAAAAATGACAAGTAGGTTTAGTGTTTTTACCTTTTTCACTTCTTTCTTCTGTAGTCTTGGATGACTCTCCTTTTTCAATGTTGGTGTATCCTAGTCCTGATGTATCATTGCTAGCTCTTGGTGATTTTAGTAGATGTTCAAAGTACTTGATGGTCTCCTTGGGATTGTTGAATCTCTCTACAATATCGTTCTCTCTTTTTAGGTCATTTAGCAATTGTTCATTTCGTATCTTTAGTGTGGAGATCTTAATCTCCTTAACATTTAGTGTATGATGTGCATTCATCATCTAAATTAGGGTGTCTAGCTGCATGTTGGAAGTTCTTGCAAGTTCAATTGACTTTTCCTCCAACATGTTGGCAAGGTTTCTCTTGTCTTTTTCTGGCATAGCCTTATCTTCAATAGCTCTTTTCCTCTATTCAGTTACTTCACAAAGCATCATGGCTTCTGATTCTTGTTCAAGACTGAGTGTTCTAATCTCTTTTGCTTGAGCTCTAATCTTCTCCATCAGATCTTCTATTGCTGCATCAAACTCCTTGGAATCTCCATTTGCAAACACTTTTGAGATGTCAATCTCCTTGTATTGTGTATCATTCTCAGCTATGGCAATCTCTCTTCTTCTTTTTAAGGATTTTCTCAGTTCTTCTCTGGCTTCTTCCAAAGTATGTAGAGAAAGTTGTATATTAATCACCTAGTTTTCTATAAATATTCCCAAGTTTTTGGACTTCCATTTCTAGATCTTTTCTCGAAGCTGTAAGGCTTCTCCTTATGAGAACTAGGCTCTAATACCAATTGTTAGAATTTACAAATGGGAAGATTTATTTCTAAGAGGGGGGGGGGGGTTATAAATCAGAAGTAACTAACTTTAACCTTTTAAAATTTTTAGCTGAGATCATTCACATGCATCTAACACATCTACTTAACATGAAAATAAAGACATGCATGAAAATTGATAACACAAGATTTTGGTCACCTAGAAACCCTCCAAAATGAGAAGGTAAAACTGGGGTGGGGATGAAACCCACAAATTATCACTATAGCAATATGTAACTAGTTGAGGTTATAAAGTTTGACCACTTCCAATGGTCTCCCTTGTTAAATGCCTACCTTATTAAAGGCTTTACACTCTATTAAAAGTGACCTGTCTAAAGGATTTGCAAACACTCACTTGGAATGTTACCCTGTTAAAGAATTTACAACCTTATTAAGGATCTATAATATGGCTGTTACACCAACCTATCATCATAGAATTTTCATTCCTAATACAATGGCTAGAAAGTATTAGAATGTGTTGACCTGATGACTTACAATCTTTCATTGCTGATTCCAGATCCTTGTTCTGCTCAATCTGATCTGATCCTTCCTGTTATGATATAACTGTGCTTGAAGTATTGATGTTCTATTCTAACCAACTAGATCCTGCAATGGTACTCTTGCTTCTCTAACTACTTATACCCTTCTAAGCTTTTCTAGCATTCTCCCATATAACTCTCACTCACACACTGATTATGGGCTTTCATCCTCCTTATAAGGGCTTCAAAGTCTTAAGGTTAGGTATGAATCTACGATCAATATTAATCCATCTTTGCCACTCAAATATTTACACTTTTCTTATTGGTTGCATGCTTTCTCCATTTTTCTTATTGGTTGCATGTTGATTACATAGGGAATGTAAAAGATTTGATCTTAGATCTTTTAGATCCTTTGAGATTCATCTTAAGTTGGCTCAAAAATGGTTTACATCTGAGTTTGTGAAGGCACAAATTCATATGTTGATTCTGTGTTACTTGAAACCTATTGATTGTTGATGCTCAACACATATAAGAATCTATCTTGCTCAGCTCCTATAATAATTTTTTCTCACTTGGCATCTATACTTTGCTCAACACCTGTAGTGACTCGACATCACTTATCACTCAACACTTAATACTTGCTCAAAACATAAAGTTTACTCAACATCTATTGAACATTTAGCTCGACACATACTATAGCTTAGCATCTGTATTATACTCAACATTATCTTAGAAATTAGTTAAGTGAACTTGGACAATCAATTATCAAAACTAATATGAGACCAACACACAATACTATTGTACTTTTGAAGTTCTTCATAATCTACTTTCAATGCTTCAAGTTCAAATGTCTTCTTTGCTAGATTGGCTCTAAGACCTAAATTTTTAGTCTTCAAATCAGATTCAACTTTTCTAGGATCACTCTTGAAACTCAAATTCAAATTTTTAAACAAGTAATGCTAAATAGTGAAAGTAACCATGCATAAAGAGAACTCATAACACCATATTTTTTTAACTAGGGAAACCCTCATGGGGATGATACCCACTAGATGATGTACTAATATAAATGTTCCTTTTTAGAGGATGAACCCTATTAGGATTCAATAAACTCATTAAGTACATATGAGTCACTGTTAGGAGACTTTGAATCCCAATTAGGAGATTCCAACCTTGTTAGGAGTACAACACTCTAGTAGCCAAACATACAGAAGCATACCCTCAACAAAGAGCCAAAGTAGTAGTAAAATCATTTGATGATGAGTTTACAAATTTTTTGAATGTTACAGAGTCTAAAACTCAAATTTCTCATGATGCTAATCTTTTTAGCATTGTTTGTCAGAACATACAGAATAATTTGTTGAGTCTTGATACTTGTATCAAGGAACTCCGAAGATGTCAAAAATTTGGTAAGATAATGTATATCAAATGCACTTTATCTCATAATTCGACTAAATAATTGGACAGTAAGATTTGAAGGGAAGTTGAGTGAGCTGGAAAATCTAACAATTCAGTTACAAAAACCCTCTAGTAGAGTTGATGATCTTGAAGGACAAGTTGTTAGTGTTCACACTAACATTAGGAAATTGCAACTTGAAAAAGAGAAAGTTTTAACAAGATTATCAAAATTTAGAGAGCCTATTTCTCTAAAGCTATCTGTTATTGAGAGATAATCGGAGGAATGTGTCAAAGAAAAGAAAACTTATTCCAATTTCACATACTTAGACCATAGTTGAGATTGCAACATATTCCTTATGTGCAATGCTCACTACTGCCAAAGTAGAAAATCACACATGGGAAAAAAGGTATGGATAGTTTGAAGGAAATTTTTGATGATTATATCAAGATGATATCAACATGGCTAGCAAGATAGGAATCTTGACAAGTTTTGACAGTTTTTCAAACAACGGTAAGACAACATTTTTTTGACAGTTTTTGGACATTCCAACCTTTGTCACTAATGTCAAAGGGGGAGAAGTTGTATAAGAATTTTTTAATAAGTTACGTATGTAGTGATCATATAAAAAGGGGGAGAATTTGTAATATGATACATTTGTAATAGATGGTAAGTGTAGTAAGTTTTGGTAAAGTTTTTGATACTTAGCCAATTTTCCCTACTTTGTTGGCATCAATGCCAAAGGGGGAGATTTTTGACAGTTGGCTATATGTAGTTATGCCATTATTTTCATTAATGACAATACATGATGTACATGCTTGTAGAAAACCTTGAAAATAAAGATACTTAGCTTTTGGTACTTAGAAATTTGTCTAAGTATGAAACTAGTTTACAACAATTTATTGTTTTGATATATAACTTGTTTATATGATGTTATCTATGAGAGATTTTAGATGGAAATAGTATACATGTTGATGATGATGTGTATAATCTCAAAAATTAGTATGGATATTATGGAAAAGAGATATGTACATTTTACCAATATATAGAACAATAGAATTAAAGGTAAAAGAATTATTTTGTTTACAAAAAAATTACTTGACGAATTAGGGATGACATTCTAGATATTTACTCTAAGTTGGAAAAGCTTATTTTGGTCATAGCCGACCTAGAATTTTTTTTGAAAAGGCATGGTATTTATGCAAAGACATCTTGTGAAGTTATTTGGATGTGATATGTGAATGTGATGTGATGTGAAGTTATTGAAAAGTAATGTTATGTGTGAATGCAAATTTTTTTATCATATACATAAGTAATTTTATGATCCAAGATTGAGCTGAGGACAAAGATCAACTAAAAGAAGTTACATTATCTATACTTCTATACTTGAGGAATTTAAAATAAATTACTTTTTTTTGTCTTCTTGTAATTGAAAGTGCATGTTAAGGCAATGAGCTCTTCTTGCATACATTGTACTACAATTCCTAACAGGGTTGGAATCTTCTAACATGGATTCAAAATTTCCTAATAGGGACTCATATGTACTAAATGCATTTATAGACTCCTAACATGGTCCATCCTCTAACAAGGAACATTTATATTAGTACATCATCTAATGGGTATCATCCCCACTAAGGTTTTCCCTTGGCTAGGGTTTCTCTAGTTAACAAAATATGGTGTTATGAGTTCTCTCTATGCATGGTTACTTTTGCTATTCAACGTTACTTCTTTACTTTCCTATGTATTGTTCAAAGTAATAAATAATATCCAATTGGTAACAATTTTTTTTAGAATATTGACCCGCCCCCCTCTTAGTATTGCCTATTTCTTACAATTTGTATCTGATAAGTTATGCTTGACATACACTACTTTGACATGTATTAAGTTCTCTTAAGTAATGACCTAAGTGTGTTGTCACTCAGTTTTTACTCACTTACCAAAATGAGTGAAAAAAACACTTAGTCATGCATATATACTGTTAGGAATAAGGTGTCTTAACCTTAGATAATTCCTATTCTTATGATTTGTTTTGTAAATGTATTTTTTGCAAATAATATAATTAAGTGTGAGTGTACATGTCTAGTTGGCATGCTGATGTGTCACTCCACTTGCATGTGTCGGCATCTTGAATTATGATAGATTCCTTTGATATATTCCTATGATGTGTAAGAGCTATCTTTGGAAGATTTAATTGTGTGTAAGGAAATCATAATCAAAATGATTATGATGGACTCCTATGATGCATAAGAGCTATCTTTGGAAGATGCCCAAAAAATGGAAAGCACATTATTTAAGCACTTTGAGGGTTGTAGATAGTTATGAGGGTGAGTAGTGAATTCTTGGTAGCTACTAGATAAGTCTTCCATGTCCTAAAAGAGTTTGCACTTCAAGTGTGTTTTAATCTTTGAGTTGAAGATAATACATTGTGCATGTTTTGGAGGGGCAAGGTTGTTTTATCAAAAGGTTTTTCCCCATAGGTATATCTTTGTGTTTGTGTTTTATTTCTCTATATATTTTCTATATTCATGGTTGACTACAATATTATTGTGTACATAATATTGAATCTATAATTGTAAGGATTTTAAAAGAATTTACACAATAGTTTCCTTAAGAGATTAGTATAGGAAGTTGTTTTCGCACCTAGGTTTCCTTATAAGTGGTATCAAACCTTGATCAACTTTTGATCCTAGTTGTTGGGTAGGGTTTTTTGAGCTCATCTCAAGTGGAATGGGAGTTTTGTCTAGAGCATTCTGAATCTTATTTGCAAATTGAGATGGCTAGTTCATCATACAAAAAAAATAAAGGTGGAGAAATTTAATGGTAGTAATTTTGAGTTGTGGAAACTCAAGATGGAAGACTTGCTTGAAGATCATGATCTATGAGAGGTGACTTCACTTTATGTGAGACCTACAACAATATCTCAAGAAGATTGGGATCTCAAGGATCAAAAAACTAAGGGTCTCATTAGACTCTGTCTAGTTGATTCAGTTCTCCTGAATATGCTTGATGGGAAGACCACAAATAGTTTGTGGACACGGCTTGGGTCTGTGTATTAAGACAAATCTTTGGTGAACAAGTTCTTCCTAAGGAAGAAGCTATATTATCTAAGAATGGAGGAAGGAAGATCTGCTATAGATCATCTAAACACTTTTAATTTACTGATTGCATAGTTGACATCATCTGGTGTCAAGATAGAGGAGGAGGATCAATGTATGACCTTGTTATGTTCCTTGCCAGATTTATGGGACCATCTTGTGATGGCTCTTAGAAGTACTTTAGTCACTTTCAAAATGGATGATGTGGTGTCTTCACTATTATCTAAGGAGATGAGGAGAAATTCATCAGATTTAGCTAAGGAAGCTCTTGCTATTCGTGGTAGATCCAATGATAGAGGAAAGAAAAGTGACAAGAAGTATAGAAAGGGTAGATCCAAATCCCATGGAAAATCAAAGACTCTTGGAAAGTCCAAGGAAAAATGCTAGAACTGTGATAAGACTAGGCACTTTTGTAAAAACTATAAAGAGCTAAGCAAGAAGATGGCCTTAGATTTAGGTTCAAAAAAATCTCAAGAAGATGGCGATGCTTTTATTGTGGCCTTGGTAGCGCATGCATATGATGATGTGTGGTTGATACTCTCATGTGCTTCTTTCGACATGACCTCTCTTCGAATCTGGTTCTCAAAGTATGAAGTTTTTGATGGTGGAAAGGTGTACTTGGGTGATGATTATCACCTAAAGATAGTTGGATGAGGGCGGGTCACTATCAGATTCCCTGATGGACGAGTAAAGGGGATTAATGGGGTAACACACATCCTTGGTTTGGCATGAAACCTATTATCTGAAAGTATGCTAAATGACGTAGGTGTGCAAGTTGTTTTATCTAAAGATGGATGTAAGATGATGAGAGGAGCTATGGTGCTTTCTAAGGGTACTAGCAGAGGTACTCAGTTTCAGCTTGATGCATGCATTTCTCAGTGTAATAGTTCTTCTATTTCAAAGAAGAGAGAAACTATCACTTCATTCCCACCATCTAAATGAGAAATAAAGAAGACTATGGTTATTGGTTCTAATGGAAATGTAGCATGTGTATCTAAAGGTGCAAACACATTGGAAGGAAAGCTTCTTGCAGAAAAAGACAATGTTGTGGCATATGAGATTTGGCCACATTGGTGAGAAGGGTCTCAAAACCTTGAAGAACATGAACCTCATTGAGGGGTTAAATGATTGTAATCTTGAGTTTGACTACTACAAAGACTGTGTCTATGGTTAAAAAAATCATGTTCAATTTTACTTGAGTTCTCAAAAATCTTCTGATGTTTTGGATCTTATTCATTTCAATTTATTTGGTCTTGTAAAAGTTCCTTCAATCTCCAAGTCTGTAGTTTTGGTATCTTTCATAGATGATTATAGTAGAAGGACATGGATTTATTTCCTAAAAATTAAGACACAAGTTTTTAGTTGGTTCAAGGAATTTAAAGCCCTTGTAGAGAATCGAACTAGTAAGAAGATTAAGTGTGTGAGAACTGACAATGGTGGTGAGTTTTGCCTAGTAGATTTTGAACAGTTCTATAAAGAATGAGGTATTGAGAGGCATACAACAACTCCTTATACCCCAAAAAAAAATGGAGTTGTAGAAAGAATGAATAGGACACTGATGGAGAAGGCTAGGAGTATGCCTAGTGGAGCTGGTCTTGAACAATGGTTTTGGGATGAAGCTATGGCCACTGCTTGCTATTTGATTAACATATCTCCTACATCAGCTCTTGTTGGTAAGACACCCATGGAGGTGTGGTCTAGTTAGAATCCTTCAATTAGACATCTCTTTGTTTTTGGTTATGAAGCTTATGCACATGTTCCAAAGGAGAAAAGATCTAAGTTGGAGAATAAAGTTGTCAAATGTATTTTCATTGGATACGATGTTGGTATGAAGGTGTACAAGCTTTAGGACCCTATGACTAGTAAGGCTTTGTATAGTAGAAATGTTATTTTTAATGAGTTCACATCTTCTCCTATTGTGCTACAACCAGATGAAAAAGAAAAGAAGGATATTGTTTAATTGCCTCCTACCCCTAAGAAGACCGAATAGAAAGACCATGTTGGGTCTAGTGATGAGGAGAGCTTTAGTAGCTCTTACAGTTCAGAAGAAGAGGAAGAACAACCTCAACCTCAGTCCTTGAAGAGATCCATGAGAGTAAGAAAGCAACTAGAAAGGTTTGGTTATTCTATGTTAGATTCCAGTTGTGCCTTTGCTTTTATTACTAACATTGATGAGCCTAGATCTATGAAAGAGGCCTTGGATATGGAAGATGTAGGTTCCTAGATTGAGGTGATGGATGATGAGATGGATTCATTGGATTAAAAAAACACTTGGGACCTTGTACCTTTGCCTAAAGGATGAAAACCTATTGGTAGAAAATGGGTGTTCAAGAAGAAATTTTGTGTAGATGGAAGTGTTGAAAGGTACAAAGCTAGACTGGTTGCAAAGGGGTATTCATAGGTAGAGGGAATAGATTATGGTGAAATATTCTTTCCTATGGAAAAATTGACATTCATTAGATTTCTATTATCTCTTGCTGCATCATATGATCTAGAGATAGAACAGATGGATGTGAAGACAACTTTCCTTTATGGTGATTTGGAGGAAGAGATTTATATGTCACAACTTGAGCACTAAGTTTTAGATTAAAGAAGTCTTTGTATGGTTTGAAACAATCTCTTAGGATGTGGCACCTTAAGTTTGATGCCTTTGTGTTGTCAATTGGATTTGTAAGATTGAAATCATATCATTGTGTTTATTTCAAATTTGAAAATGACCACCTTCTTATTGTTGCATTATATGTTGATGATATGTTGTTGTTTGTGAAGGCTAAGGGTATCATTTTTGATTTTAAATCTTAGTTGTTAGCATAGTTTGAGATTAAAGATCTGGGGGCAGCAATGTTCATCTTGGGTATGGAAATTAGTAGAGATAGGTCTAATAGAAAACTTTGGTTGAGTCAGAGTAAGTATGTGAAGTCTATGTTGGAAAGGTTCAGCATGGTAGATTATAGACCATTGTCTATTCATATTGCCATGGGAACAAAGTTATCTATAGATGATTGTCCAAAATCTCCTAGTGAGGTGGAGGACATAAGTAGAGTACCTTATGCTATTGTAGTTGGTAGTCTTATGTATCTATGGTCTGTACTAGACCACACATTGCCCAAGCAGTGGGAGTTTTGAGCAAGTTTATGGCTAATCCTAGATGGGTACATTGGGATGCAATTAAGTTGAGTATTTAGATATTTGAAGGGTACATCAAATTACTCCATTTTATATCATGGTAACTCTTCTAGAGCTCTGCATTCATTTTGTATTTGTAGGTTTGTGGATTTAGATTGAGTAGGTGATATTAATAGTAGGAGATCCACCAGTACTTATGTGTTCACTATGTTTGGTGGTGTCATTAGTTGGATGAGTGAGTGACAACCTATGGTTTCTTTGTCCAATATAGAAGTTGAGTACATGGATGCTACTCATGCTTGTAAGGAATCCATTTGGATTAGGAGATTGTGTTCTAACATTGGTGTTGATGCAGGACAAATTACTATTTTTTGTGATAGTCAGAGTGTTATTTTCCTTATAAAGAATCCAACTTTCCATGCCAGAACGAAGCCAATTGATGTGTAGTTTCACTTTCTAAGAGATATGGGGAAAAATGGAAAGGTAAATTTGGAGAAGGTAGATGCTATAAAGAATGTTGTAGATGCATTGATGAAACCAATGGGCACAGAGAAGTTCAGATGGTGTTCGGAGTCTATGAGCCTTTCAACCAGAACAGTTAGTTCTGGTTATGTTCCTATTGCTCTTACAAGGTGTTTGAGAAGTGGGAGAATGTTAGGAATAAGTTGTCTCAACATTGGATAATTCCTTTTTTTTTTTTTTTTTTGTAAATGTATTTTTTGCAAATAGTGTAATTAAGTGTGAGTGTACATGTCTAGTTGGCATGTTGATGTGTCCTCCACTTGTATATGTTGACATCTTGAATTATGACAGATTCCTATGATAGATTCCTATGAAAAATTCCTATGACAGATTCCTATGATGTCTAAGATCTATCTTTGGAAGATTTAATTGTGTGTAAGGAAATTATAACTGAAACAGTTATGAAAAATTCCTATGACATGTAAGAGCTATCTTTGGAAGATGCCCTAAAAATGGAAAGTGCATTATATAAGCACTTTGAGGGCTGTAGATTGTTGTGAGGATGAGTAGTGAATTTTTGGTAGCTACTGGATAAGTCTTCAATGTCTTGGAAGAACTTGCATTGCAAGTGTGTTGTAATCTTTGAGTTGAAGATAATACATTGTGTAGGTTTTGGAGGGGTGAGGTTGTTTTACCAAAAGGTTTTTCCCTACTGACATATCTTCATGTTTGTGTTTTCTTTCTCTATCTATTTTCTATATTCATGGTTGACTACAATATTATTGTTTACATAATATTGAATCTATAATTGTAAGGATTTTAAAAGAATTTGCACAATAATTTCCTTAAGAGATTAGCTTAGGAAGTTGTTTTCGCACCTGAGTTTCCTTACATATACCTTAACTTTGAGTATAACTCAGATAAACTATATTCATTACTTGGCTCACATACAAAATTTCAAAACTTCAAATTTTTTATAAAACTAATGACTTATCAGTCATACCTCAAAACTTTATAACTTTCCCTGAGTTGATTCTTCTTTTCTATCTCTAAATGTGATAATCCTGATGAGTAAATTTGTTGTGCTAAACTGTTGTTTTTGCTCTCCTCATTTTTTATATCTCTCACAAAACTAATCTAATCACTAACTCTCTCATCTCTTTTGTCTCTCCCCCCTTTTGATACTTATGTCATGGGTGGTACACTAATAGTGTGTTTGTCCAAAAATATTTTATGTACCTCCATTATAATCTTTAGTGTTGCATCCCAATTATTGCATGCTACCTTTAGAGATTGGTATTGTACATCTATCTTGGTACCAAGGTTGACTAAGCCATCTCTAGTAGAAAGATGAGAATATTTCTTCATCAATTTTTGAACAAAGGCTAATTCATTATGCAATACTTCCATGTGTGGGGTCAACATGAATTGAATACGTATCAATGTAGCTTGAATGTTTGCATCTTGTGCATGTAAAGTTGCTGATTGAAATTGGGATGACATCAATCTCTGAAAATGACCTTGACCTTGAACTGGAGATAACTTAAGAATTTTAACTGGAGTTTGTATATCCCCCTCCAGATGTTCAATAGCTCTCTTAACCTCTTGTGTGCATAGGTTCACATCACAAAGCTTAGTGTAAAGAGAAAAGAGAAAAGATATTCTCTAACACCTTTTTCAAACTCTCTATCTTGGTTGCCAGATAAACCTATCATAGTGCAAGGGCACTTGATATCTTCTCAAGTACTTTAGTGTGAAATTTACTTTTAGACCATTTCAATAATTTAGTGTTTGTATCTAGGTCTTCATCACTGATATTCTCAATAATATTTACCAATTTCACAAGAATTGGTTTGTCTTCACTAGGAGCTAGGAAAGTGAAAGCATCTAAAAACATCTCTTTTATGTCATGAAGAAATTGTTTCTACTTATACTCCCTTCTGAGAAATTCTTTATATTTCTTCCTTGCTAGAGCTTCCAATGCTCATTTCTTCAATGGTGATTGTGGTAAGATCAAACTTTGGAAGTTTAATCACCTCATCTAAGTTTAGATCTCCATAAGATTTACCTTCACCAATATTAGATGTGTCAAGACTAGGCCTTGATGATTGTAAGGGTGTAGGTTCTATACTCTACCTATGGAGAGTTTGATTAGGAATAGGAGGAGCATAGACTAGTAGGGTAACCAATGTTTCTATTGCTATCTATTCCTTTAGCTTTGTAGTTAGAAATGTCTCTTTAGTCATATTAGCTTCCTTCTCTTGTGTCAAAACTTCACCTTGTGCCTGTGAGATAGGTGCAAGACTGACTTCTAGACCTATATGGACGCTTGTCCCATCCTTCTCAACTATCAAAACCACTTACATTGAAGCATTGGGAACTAATGTGCTGACATTTGATGTCTCTATATCCTTCCCTTGATATACCACAATGGGAATTGAAACATGTATGTCAATGGTGATACCATTTACTTCTTCTATACCTTTTTCCTCTATAGATGTAGGGGGCACACTAAAGGTGTCAACTTTCTTTCCCCTGTTGATGCTTTGTCAATCTTAATTGTGCTTACTAATACAAGATCAATGCATAATTTTGCAGCTAAAGTAGAATCCTTTAATATCTTTTTCAATTCTTCCTCTATCAAAGGATTGATTTTCTAAACTATGTTATTGAAAACATCCTTTATCTTTATTGTATCTTGCTAACTTGCTAGGTCTGCATGAGGGGGCACTTGACATTTGTACCTCAGGTACATTCTGATCATGTTGTTTTTATTCTTTAGTTGTAGCCTCTTCATTTGTTTTCTTATCAGTGTCTTCCTCATGTCCATCCTTTTCATCACCAACTTCCTTAGGTGCTTGATTGCTTGACTAATCTATCATCAAACCATAGATGACTTTCCATATCTAGGTGCTCTATTTGAATACCTCTTCAATGTTATTCTGAAAAGTATTAAAGGCTCTATATTTGGGAGAAAATCTCCCCTTTTATTTTTTATGGCCTTTTTCATCAATGACTTATCTAAATCTAGCATTACTCTACCTAGAGTAGTATCCCTTATTTGTCTTTCAGTCGTTAAACTAAACTTCCACTTTTTCTCAACTTTGTCATAGAGACTCTTTGGTAATGAGTTGGAAACATCAATAGGTCTAGTCTTAAATGTGGCTATCATCTCATATATAACCTCTTCCACCTTATTCATGTTTATCTTTCTTAGCTTATCAAATTCAACATGTGTAAATCCTAACAAATTTGCATTAAGCTTAATATTGTCACACAAGTTGTTTAAGTCTGATGAAGGATTGTGGCTTACCACTTGGAATTGACTCATGTCATCTAATTCAATCTTTCCTTCATCTAACTCAGAAAAAGATATATACTTTATCCTCATTGGTTTATCTTGTTGACTCTGCTCTTCAGTAGGAACAATCCTCTTACCTTTTGGTTTGTCAGCTTCCTTGATTTTCTTAGTAGCTACCCTTGTGCTAGCCTTGCTAATAGGTACTGCAAGCTTTTGTTATGTTGGCCTCACAATTTTCTTTGGTTTTTTTTCTATTTTCTCCTTTTCCTTTCTTTTCTTCTTTTGATGTTTGGGTTCTTCCTCGACTTCCTCTTCTTCCTTGGCACCCTCCATATGTTCTTGGTCCTCTCTTTGACCTTGTGTGAGTGCTAATGGGGCTTGAGCTTGTTCTTGTTCTTGTTCTTCTTCCTTTTCTCCCCCTTCCCCAAATAATTTAAGCTTCTTGACTATTTTATTTTTCTTTCTAATCACACAATTAGTTTTCAAGTCAATTGTGATCCTTAACTTGGTTTCTTCATAATTTCCAAATGGGGTGGAACTCTTTTCCATGTCCTCTTATAATAGTGTTGTGATGGCTGTTGATGCCCATCCACATTGATTTCATAGTGAAATAGCCTAAGCCATCTAACCCTTGGAATATTTGCTTGAACATATGTATGATAAGCTTCAACTAAGAAGAAAAAATCATTATAATGTTTCTCCACTAGTGACACTAGAATCCTTAGTCTTTGCTTCATAGACTTTTTGAAGTCTTCAAAGTAGCTATTCATATCTATTTCAAAATTTTCTCCAAGTTTCTCTATCAAATCTAAAATTTTCATTGTCATTGACCTATTTATCTTCCACACTACCTTACCAAATGTAGGAAATGTGTTATGCACATTTAAGAATATATAGATGAATCATGGACCAAATTTGAATTGTGCACTCTTTTGTTTCCCTATGGCTTCCAAGTTTTCTAATAGTTGTTGAAGTTGCAACTCAGCAAGGTCATAAGTATGGTCCTTATTTACTATTTTGTAAGCTAAATCCACTACCATGCATGATAGTCTATTCAATCTACTAGATTGAAATAATTTGTGAGCAATCACTCTCACTGCAAAGGCAAGTAGGGGATCTAAAATTGTGTCTATGGTCAATCCTCTTTAATTCTATATAGCCCCTATATTTTTCTTAATTGTCTCCTTTGCATCACTTTGCATGGTCTTAGGTCTATCTTGTTGATCTTATTGGTTTTGTCAATTGAGTGTCAACACACTTAAGTCATTTACTTAGTTCATGCCAAACTAGTAATGTATGCCGAGTATAATATGTAAATACAAGAACATGCCAAGTTACAATGAGTGTCGAGTCACTCAAGTACTGAACAGATAGACCATTTTGAGTGATTCAGGTACTGAGTAAACAATAGATGCTGAATAGTTCAGGTGCCAAGTCAAAAATAGAATTATAGTATGTGCCAAGCATCAGTAACTTCAAGTGTCAAGTAACATAGATTTGACATATTTTTTTGTGACTACACAAACAACTATGTAAACCATTTTCAAGTAAACATAAGGTTAGATTTTGATTCTTTAAAGATAAGGGTAGATCTATTTGCAAAACCCCTATGTATTTACATGGAGCCAATCAGAATATAGGAAGGATTAAGTGGCAAAAAGAATGAATCTTAGCCATAGATTCATACCTAACCCTAAGCCACCAAAGTCTTTATAAGGAAGACAAAGCCCCAACAATATTAAGAAATTGAGAGTGTGAAAGAGATCATATTACAAGAGGTAACACAGGGTGAGTGATTGAATTTGATCACAGAGCATTCAAGGTGACTTAGTAGTGAGAGTGAATTGAAGAATCACTTAGAGGAGAACAAATAACAGAAGGATACAACATTGTTATATCATATCAAAGAGGATCAAGAAGGACACTGTATGGATTTGATCTTTAATTAGGAAACCAGAGCCAATCACAAGATCTATGCTAAAACATCCTAACAGGTGATTTCAGTTAAATCTCCTAGGCAGAGTAGTCCTAACAGGCTATTGTAAATCCTTTAACAGGGTGACATTCCAAGTGAATGTTATGAAGTCCTTTAACTAGGCACACTTCTAATAGGGTATTGAAATCCTCTAACACGATGGGACTTAATAGTCGTTGTAAGCCTTTAACAGGGCATACCTTTCATAGGGTAGATCATGATTCATGGTCAAACCATTGTAACCTTAATTGGCTACAATTTATTGTTGCAATAGTGAAGAGTTGTGGGTGTCATCCCCACCTCAGTTTTACCTTCTCATTTGGAGGGTTTCTAGGTAATCATATCTGGTGTTAAGTGTGTGTTCAATTGCATTTACTTTTCATGTTATTTTCAGTTCATATATTACATGCATCTAATGAATGGTGAAAGTTTTACTAGCTAAAGTTTGAACTTCTGATTCACCCCTCCTCTCAGAAGTATATGTTTCCCATTTGTAATTCCAACATTTATAGGGTAGGATAATCTATCACTCAGTGGATGATCCTTTTTGTGATCTTGGTGGGGCCATTTTCCAACCATATAGAGTGATCATGTATTCTGCTATGTATAATCTTAATCCACTCTATTTTGAATACATTTGGAAAATCTAGGGCACAAGTTAACCCTTTTCTCTCTATGATTTTTTTATCTTCCTTTTAGACTCCATTTGTACACAGTTTGATATATAGATCTCTAATATCCATATCTCCAATAGTACGAACCTTACATGTGTAACAACATTTAATATCTTGTACCATCAAAACTTGTGGTGGTATCATCTATAATGCACCAAAAGGATCTCCCTTGTATGCTATCTTAGGAATGGCTCAGACGGGTGGTTGTCTAATCTCATTACTTATTAATTGAACATTTAAAACATCTTTTCGTTTCTTGTTATCAATAATAGAAGAGCTAAACACTATTTTAAATAACTAGGGTTTGTGATAATTTAGACAACATAGCTCAGTACATGATAAATACCTTATGAATTCGATGATTAATATCGAGTAGCAACTGAATCCAGTTCAAAAAATGATTGAATCCTTTTCCTCAATTTTACTTATTCTCTTCATTCTCTCTTCAATCTTAGATAAATGCAAATGAATTAAAAAGTAACTATATAAACCTTCGATGTTTGGGAATAAATGCTTAGTGCTTATATAGCTGTAAGCTCAGCTACTATAACAATTTCAATTCACTCGGCTTACATATGATTCCCACTATACTTAGCATTCATAGTGAGCTTAGCCAATACTATTACACTTAATAGATTGACATCAACTAAAATTTCATTTATACTTGACAACAACATGAAAACTAACAAAACTTATAGATTTCTTCCAGATTCAAACCAAAACATTGCATCTTAATTTATGCACATATAATCTTTTCAAAATTTAGATTCTTGGAATGATGTAAAACATATTAATGAAATATCAGCCTTAGACATACCTTCTTATTTCCTAGTTGGGGGTGATGTGATCGCCTAATCCATTGGATGAAGTGACCTCATTTGGACTTGATGTGCTGCAATCTTCCTTTTTTTCCCATGTCTTGTTCATCTGCATTGTAACATTATCAACATCAACCTTCTCTTTTCCTTTATTGAATTCAGTGCTTGGTGCCTTTGACCTTGTTGGAAAATTTCTACTAATGTGACCAATCTTCAAACAATGAAGGCATGTAGTTTGACTCAACTATCTACTGTAATCACTTATGAAATGTGTTCTAATGCAATTCTCAAGAAAATGTCCACACTCTTGACAATAATGACAAATATACCTTGTATTGTAACCCCAATAGTAGGATTTTCCTTTTAATTGTACCTTTGTCTACTTGTTTGATGTCCATTTGGCATCAGATCTACATTCATATAATTTATGTCCATACTTATGACAATTTTAGAAATATCCTTCAAATCCTTGTGTGTTGAAGTCTTGGTCTTCCATTCATGTGCCTGATGTCCTTGCTTGTTGCACTTATAACATTAACCCTTGAACTTCTACTTAGGGTTCTAATTTTCATTATTGCTCCTGCAAATATTTTTTGTATGACCTAGCTTTCCACAATTATGAAAAGTAGCTTTGTAGTTCTTACCTTTGTTTTTTCTTTGTTCACTACTTTTAGATTATTCTCCTTCCTTAGTACTAGTGTAACATAATCCAATAGTATCACTATTAGATCTAAGAGATCTCATCAATTTCTGAAAGTATTTTATAGCTTCACTAGGTTTGTTGAAGCTTTCAAAAAATTCCTTTTCTTTTGTCAATTCATTCTTTAGTTGTTCATTCTATAACTTTAGGGTTGTGATCTCAATATCCTTTTCATTCAATTAATGATTTGTCATCATCAACTGATTCAATTTATGCAATTGCATGTTAGAAATCCTTTGCACCTCTAATGTCTTTTCTTCTAGTCTATTGGTTGGTGTTCTTTTGTCATCTTCAATCATGAATTTTTCTTCCTCATCTTTCTTTTTCTATTCAGTCATCTCACATAACAATACTAATTGGAATTATTGTTCTATTTTAAGATTTTTGACCTCTTCAGTTAGGGTTCCATTATGTTCCATCATATCTATAACAACTGCATCAAACTCACTTGAGTTTCCATTCTCAAATAATTTAGTAGTACCAACTTCTTTATATTGTGTGTCATCTTGTTCAATACCCATCTCATTCCTTCTCTTCAATGAGTGCTTCAACTCATCTCTTGCTTCTTTCAACTGATGTAGGATAAGTTGTATTTCAATTATTTGGTTATCAATAACCTTTCCTAGTTTGTAGAATTCCATCTTCAAGATCCTTCCTCAAAGCTACAAGGCTTTCTTTTCCAGCGAAAAGGCTTTAATACCAATGGTTGGAATTAGAATTGGCAAGTAAAATCTTTGGGGGGAGGGGGGAGGGGGGGAGGGGGGTTGAATTAATAGTTCAAACTTTTAGCCATAAAACCATTCACCACACATGCATCTCATAACTTGCATGTAAACTGAAATAGCTAACTACATCATTGCATCCATAACATGGAATAAATGTAATACTTGACACAAGATATATGGTTACCAAATGTTGAGATAATGAGTGTTGCACACATTGCATAGTATTTTTATATTGTATTATTTTATTGTATTATGTAATGTTGCACCTAGATGGACGTGAAACATGTAAAGATTCTTGTGGGATATAATTGATGAGTTGTATTGTAACATTGTGATAATATTTCATGTAATTATTTAATAATGGGGAAAAAAATTAAATGTCCAATATTAAATGTGGGGTTAATGGGTTAGGTAGCACATGATTTTAGCACATAGTTTATGTAATACCACTTGGTGGTTTTGTGGGACTTTCTATTATACAAGTTAGCCAAGGGAGCATTTGTGAAGGTTGGAAGCATGGCATGGGATGTGTGGATTCAAGATTGTTCACATGGATTTCTTGGTGGTGGCTGTGGCTTTGAAGGCTTCCATGGTTGTATTGCAATGATATTTTTGTTGAATAATACATGGTGATGGATGCTTTTGGAGGCTTGTTTTTCCCTCAATGAGGGTTTCTTAGGGTATATCTTGTGCCACATTTTTGTGGGTATGTTATCTATTCTCTTGCATATGAATTTCAATTGCATATTTGTTTTAGATCTATTATGGGTTATGTGGAAACGGTTGTATTTTTGTTACAATTTTCTTTACAAGTGGTATCATAACTATGGTTTTATTATTGTAACTCTAGATTGGATCCATGGAAATGCATGAGAGGATAAAAGAATGAGAAACATATATGAGTTATTTGTTGTAGATTTGAGGGTTTTGGGTTTGCTGTTATGATGATATATTTGTAGATTTTGGGCATGTGAAATTGTTGGATAAAAGAGTTTTTTGGATGTTTCATTTAAATGAGGGTTTTAGGAGGGAGATTTCTTAAATCACCTCCTAAGTAAAAATAGACCTCACCATTGGATTTGGGTCGATGTTTCCATTAATTTTGATATATAATATGGCCTAGTTTGGCCATGTTTAGAGGAAATGAAAGGGTTTTTTCAGTTTCAGCCCATGATGGCCATCAAATTTAATCCTGTCAGAATTTTTGTCACAAAAAAAAGTGTAGTGAAAATGGTGAAAATACTATCTTAGTAAAATGCTGATAACTTTCTCTCAGAATGTTAGATTTTAGAGTTCTTATAGGTGTTGGAAAACTAATTCAGAACACTACAACTTAGTGTAGGTTTGGTTTTGTGATTTTGACATTTTGTGAGGTTTTAAGAGCCCAAAAGTTAGATGTTTATTTTGAGCATAGATTAAGGCATTACTTGGGTATATAGAGTTAAATTTTGTACTTCAAGTAGTCAATGAAAAGATCTTGGATAGCTCTACATATTGGTTTAGATTTGGTACATGTTTGGTATGATTTATTTAGTGATATATTAATCTAAATAGTTTATGGTATATATTGACTATGGTAGCATTGTGAGTTAATGACATTGTATATTTCGAGATTTAAGATTTGAGTCATTGTATACTCAGTTCATATTTTAGATTGGTCACATGATGATATGATTATTAGTGTTTAGTTTGGATATGTATCATGACTTTTTGGGTCTACAAGTTGTGCAATGTTGTAAGTGGTCTATACTTACAAGTTGCATTTCTAGCTTGGTTTTGGGTTATCTTTGCCCATTGATCTTTCATTATTGATGCATATTCAAATTGGTGGCTTGGATTTGGGTTGTTTATGCCCTAAGTCACATGATTTTCTAATTTTTTCTTCATGTAGAAGGGATGAGATGTTTTTACTGGGTATAGTCATGGTGGAGGATTGTGGTTGACTATTTTATACTGGCAGGTTCAACACATTAATAGTCAGATGCTCAATTCATGGATGTGATAATGGTGCCATAGATTTTGGCATGAAATGATTGGATATATAGGTAAATCTTTGATGTTCATTAGTTTTGATTCCTAATTTGGTAATGATGGTATACCTTCTTGGTTGAGGATCATGGTTATTTGGTTTCTTTTAAGGAGGTCATGATGTGCAATTTTAGTTCTTTGAAGATTCGATGCCTTGGTTGATTCTCATGGTTAGAGGATGCTTTTTTCATCATGATTTTATGGATAGCTTGGATACACAATTTAGTGGGAGCTTTTGATAGTGATGAGGTGATAGTGTAGGATTAATTCTTAGTTTGATTTGTATCTTCTTGGTTTGGAGATCTTTATTTCACTTGGTGCTAATAGTTTGGTTGTATGAGTGTAGACTTGAGGGATCTTCATGTAGGAGATGGATTTTATAATGTCACGAGTTACTCGATACCATGGTTGAGTGGAATTTTTTTTTGGCATCGATATATTTATTCAGTATTTGCAGATGTTGGAAGTTTGTTTTAGATCTTGTTGTTGCAAAGGCATCTTTAACATTTGCATGGTGTACTTGGTTATCTTCATGGTGTGTGAGTATGGTTAGATCTTGAGGACTCATGGGGTTCTTGGTTATCTTCATGGTGTGTGGAGATGGTTCTTCATGGTATGTGGAGATGGTATTTCTTCATGGTGTATGGAGATGGTTGCATCTTGAGGACTATTGGGATTCTTGGTAAAGGTGTGGTTTATGCTTTCATTTGACATGTTATCCTTGGAGTTAGGATGGTTTCATATTTTATGTCATGGTATACTCTTGATACGTGTTTATAGTTTTGACATGTTATGGTATGTTCATATGGAGCATATTATCTCTTTGGTTGAGATGGTAATATCATGTTGTCATGTTTATGTTCTTGAGGCCACAGTTGAAACTTTGACATTGATCTTGGTTTAGTTTCTTGATATTGAGTACATTGATCATAAGTTGGACACTTCATGATATTGCTATGTTGCATATATAGTTGACATAGATTGATTGGTTATAAGTGCTCATGGATACTTAGAGATGGTGGTGATGCTGATTTCTCTTAGATTAGAGAAGTAATTGTTGGAATGGTTAATGGTTTCAGCAGGAAGTTTGAGGGGCATTCACCTGATATAGACTTGAGAGGAGATTGTTCTTAGATGAGTCTTGGTTGGAGACTTGGATATCTTGGTGAACATTCTCATTCCCCACTCTTGGTCTACATGGCAGTTTTCTATTTGGGAGGTATAGCCCATTATTTCTCTTAGGCACATTATGTTTATGCTCATCTTTCATGGATATAGATCTTGAGCTACAATACATGAGTTAGTTCTAGAGGTTTCATTTGAGAGATGGATTAGCATTGGTTATCTCAATTTTCATGTTTTTTTATGTTGGTTGAGTTTGGGAGTTGGTTTTATATTGGGCATATTCCTCAGATTAGGAATGGTTAATGATTTTGTTCTTCTTGTGAGAGGCTGACATCCATGATTAGTTATATGGTATGGTTTGGGTGTTATTGTGGCTTCTTGTTGGGGTTTTATGGAGGAGATCAGACTTGCATAGTTTACATCTAGAGGTGTGTGTAGAAGGACATGATACAGGTTATGATTTGCATGGTTTCTATTTGGTCTTGGTTATCTTCTTGGATGTTCGGTTTCACTTACATTATATAAGAGATTGGTTAGAGATTGCGATCACTGTTTTGTACTCATGTATGTCATGTGAGAGATGACATGGTTATTCCTTTATCTCTTTCCTCTATTGGTTGTGAAGAGCTCAGGAGAGTGTTGGAGATTTTTCATTAGAGTTGTTCTTACAAGTTATTGGTTTATGTGTTCTGGATGTCCTTGAGACTATATGAATTCCACTTCTTTGAGATGTTGTGAGTGAATTGGTTATAGATTCTCCATTATCTTTTGTAGTGGGAGATTCTTAGTAGATATGTGGCAGGTATTTCTCTTGATGCTTGTGATTGCAGGTTACAGATCAGATATGTTGACAATGTGAGATTTACTTGGTATACCTTTGGAGGTATGGATAGTTGGATGGGTTTGGTACTTGTTGTGGGTTCTATTTCAGCTATCGATATTTTGACAACTAAAAATACATGTGATTACCTTTGGATCAGGTTTTTTGTGCTTGGAATTTCACTTGGTACATGATTTTATGATCTTTTAATGCAACATGTTAGGTGGCTTTCTCTTTGGATGGCTTCTATGTATCTTCAGTGGTAATGGCATAATAGGAGGTGAGATCATTCATGTTTGAGATGCTAGACACTTTGCTTTTTTTGCAGGTTGTTGTGATTTCACAATGCACACCTCATTTCACCTAGAAATGGGGACCCCCTAGTATAATTTTTTAGCTTTCCAAATCCCTAGTTTGGGGTCTAAGTCTTTTTTAGGGTTTTGCCTGTGTTTTTTCTTAATCTAACTCTCTGCTAGAAAACCCATTTTGTTAGGAATTGGAGATTTTTAGGAGGAAAAAAATGAAATTTTTAAGTTAGGAGGGTGCACTAGTGCACTTAGCACACCTAGCACACCCCTCAAGGTGCGGTACTATGCTAAATGCACTAGTGTGGGAGCACTTCCACTAGTACATTTGAGGCCATTTTTCGACCAAAATTAGTTAAAATTTTGACCCAAATTTTGACCAAAGTTTGACCAAATTTGAACAACCAATTGGTCAAAGTTTTTCTCGTCAAAATTTTGACCAACCTACTAGTTGGTCAAAATTTTGACCAATACATTGGTCGAAAATTGTCAAACATGTTGGCCCAAGTTCTGCCAAGCATTGGTCAAAATTTTGACCAATGCTTGATCAAATTTTTTTTTAGGATCACACTTGTTGAGGTCCACTTTAGCAATGGACCTTCTTGTGAAATTGTTGTCTAAAACCTTTCTAATGAGATAATGTGTTATGATCTCTTCATCAGTGGGATGGAACATGAATCCAGGAGGTAGTTGTACATCACCCATATCATGACTGTAACTGAAGTTAAGAGCCTCTATTATTGAATTCTCTTCCTTATCACCCATATTCATTTCCTTTGCTATGGGAAATAAGGAAGAGAATTCAATAATAGAGGCTCTTAACTTTAGTTACAATCATGATATGGGTGATGCACAATTACCTCCTAGATTCATGTTCCATCCCACTGGTGAAGAGCTCATAACACATTATCTCATTAGAAAGGTTTTAGACATTAATTTCATAGGAAGGGCTATTGATGAAGTGGACCTCCACAAGTGTGAGCCTCAAGGAGGGTTCGATTCCCTCCTTTATTATTCACTATGCATATAATCCCACATACCCATTTGATCTCTAATGATCATGTATTGAATGCTGAGTGCTCCAAAACTATCCATTTTTTTGGTGTTTGAAACTAATGAGCAACAAAATGCTCAATATCACAGTGAAATTACTCACACAATCTAAGGATTAGCAAATTCCTAGTAGCAATTACATGAATAAACCACTTTGATCCAACTTCAACAAAACCAAAAATCATTTTCTAATCTTTAGGCTCTACTAAACCAATGTGGGTATACCTAGGGATGATTCTAATGCAAACTGTGGTATGAAATTATCTTAGTTTCATTCTAATTCTCATCTTTTACCCTCAGGCACATACACAGTTTATCAATTTTCTCTAAAAGCTTCTCAAATCTATATGCATCCCCTATAAGCAGATTTGGTTATAAATCTCCTATTAGTTTACAAGTATTCATGGAATTAGTGGTTATCTAAGACTCAAAAAACTATATGCAAATGAGTGGTAACCAGCATTTGTAACTTTAAACAAAATGGAATGAAATAATTTTGATTTTTTTAAAATGATTTAATATGTAGCAGCAGAATTCACCCTTGCCCATTTTTGACTCATGTGACCAATGCCTTATCCATTGGGAAAAAAATTGACTATTGGTGGGAGATCTAATTCAAATAAATGAATAAATCAATTGTAATCACCCATTTCCCTTCTTATGAAATATCCCTTGTATAAGCTCACAAACCCTACTGATTTACTGAAGCATTTCCATAATTTCTTGAATTATAAGCAACAATAAAAACAACATAAAACCCATCCAGATTGCATTAAGCCAATTAAACCTTATTTAAGTGACTTCAAAGTAAACAAACTAATAAAATGGAGACAGAAATTGGTGACACAAATATAGATTTAATACCCTTTTGTACACTAATACATTAGGGGTCAATTTGCGACGGTAGGCAAATGCAATGTGTTTTTGGCTCTTTTTTTTCAATTATAGCTCGAAGACGTCGCAATTGCGACATCAGCGGGATATAAGAGAAAAAAAAGAGGAAAATGTTGCTCATTTTTTATAGCTACTAGATACGGCAAGGACAAGTTTGAGGGAAAGTTTGAGGGATAATGAGCGATCAATGAATCAACCATTGCAGGGGCAGGCACAAGAACAGAGAAAGAAGCACCTTGCTATTTCATAATCTATTGACCCAATAGCTAACCAAGGAAATAGTGAATGCATCAGTGCAAAGGCATCCTTGCTATAAATTATATATCCAATAGCAGGGGATCAAGCCACTAAGCCAAGTCTGTACTCGTGCACGGGAATTGGGGCAAAGGAGCATAGAAGAAGACCAACCATTGGTTTGCAGGCCATCTCGCATCATCTAGTCCATCAATATCCATAACCTCAATAGTAGTTCCCACCATACTAGGGCAACGATATAGCTAGAGCCATTGAAAGGAGACTCGTTGCCCTCTACTCTAGCTGCCTATTCGACGTATCGAATAACAAATGGAGGTGCAATAGTAGGTTGTGTTTGATCGAGAAGGTGAGCTATCATTTTAAAACCTTGATGGTCTGCCATGTTAGAGGTAATCTCTGATTGCAAAGGAGAATTAGATTCCTGCAAATACAATAGCAATAGTCAATGTAGTATAAGTCTTTTGATTTTTTCTGTGTTAGCAGGGTTTGGCACTGCAAGGTTGGACAATTCATATGTTTTCACACATTAACTAGAGATCATTGGCCTCTTCAAACTTATCGTCCAATTTCCTCAACAAAAATGGTTGGTCAGGTAGGACTCGCTTCAAAATTGTTGCATACTGAATCTTGTAATGAAATAGCTTTTCGTGGGTGAATGAATGTAGAAAAATAGATTTAGTTGTAAACATTAAAAGTGCCTACACTTTTTTGCGTCCCTTAGGTTTCAAGGAGCATAGATTTAGTTTAGAACTCCCATGAAATCATTGGTAAGTACATGAAACTAGTAATCCATGCATTGATTTCTCACAATAGGAAAAGATAAATGAATACCACAACCTATCTTAAGACAAGATACATGAAAGCTATATATAAAATCAAGATTCAAAAGTAAAGGCAGTTGTCCCTTGATTAAGATGCTTTAAGCAATACCTATAAGCTGCTAGTAAAAATGTAGTTGAGGTATAGACTCTAGAAGCTGCACACATCTACATATGGTAATCAACTTTCTTGTCCAAGCTACATTTTAAGATTTTTCCTCCAGTTGATCAAATGTACACTCAAAATTTGTATTTTCTCTCATATTTAAAGTGGAGGAGATTTGGTTGTATTTTTATGCATAGTGAACACTCCTAGTGGAGATTGGTCAGCTAGTAGTCACTTAGCAATACCCTCACTAATAAATGACAAAATAAACTCAATTATTCCAAGGATTTTTATATACTCCAAATTGTCCTAGGTAGGATCTCAGAAATACACTCCAAATACATTATCATTGACATATAGGCCATATCCAATCAAAACAAAATGTATAATGGTCCCAAAAAAATCATTCAACCTGATTGTCATCACATCAAACCATCTATAGACAATGCCTTAGGTTAAGCCACACTTGTATTTAATATAAAATGGGCATGTTTAATGCTTTTGTGGCCCCAACCAATCATTAACATATCAAGGCTAGCAATATTTCTCTTTTTCAATGCTCTATTATGTTTTGTACATACTTCACTGATAAAGTGGAAATGAGTATTCATCTATCACCTACTACATTGCTTCCCAATTTGCAAAGTTTACACAAAGAACTGACAATGATCCTTTCATCATAAGTGATTCCAAATATTCTGTTAGTTTCTTCTACTTAAACTATAACCTTTACAGTCAGACACAACTTTTGTTAAGTCAAGTTGTAACTAACTACCATATTCCGCAAGTCATCTCCAAAAGCTTTCCATGGAAAATAAAGGTTGGCCAATGTCTTCTCAACTTAGGCCTATTCAAAGGATCAACCCTATGGGTTATTTCCCTGTATCACACCACCACTCTATCCAATAGAAATTCAATGAAGCAAGGTAAATCAATTCTTCAAGTGGATAAATTTTATTTGATTTACTTTCCAAGTTACTTTTAATTTGTCCTTGACCAATTTAATTTGGCCACAAGGGGGATTTTAGACTATACCTTTTCAGCAACTTGACCATGTCACCACATCGTTAAAGGAATACCACATTCACTTGGGCAGTCAGTTGACCATGAATTTTTTAAGGGGCCCCTTATAAAATTTAGCTTCCTCTCCTTGTACAAGGATTAAATCAAATGTGTCAGAAAATGCTTTGGATGTTTTAGGTCTTTTTGTAGAGGCTGGAATAAAAAACTCAAGAGAGGGGAAAGTATGATCTTATGGATATGTTTAGGTTTGTACAATAATATCTATATAAGTTATCATCAATTTTAACAATGAATACATAGAATGTTAGGTAGGACATCATATTTACATCTTGTGTACATAATACAATCCTATCCTTTCAAATAGTTCCATGGATTAATCGACTCTTTAATAGAACAAACATGTGGATGAATACAATTCAATCATTTCATTAATTCGTTTAAATTGAAGACTAAGATGATGGAACAAAACAATGGAATTCTGAAAATAGAAGATAAATAATGAATGCTCTAGCAAAGGTACAATGGCTGAGATGAGATCCATTCTCATTTTGTCACTTTCCAGCACTACGACTACTGAAATCCTTAGGGAGATAGGAAAAGCATATCACATATCCTATCAAATGACCCATGATAAAAAGGTCAAGAGCCTTCTGCTAGTTGATCAAAATTAGTTCTTTTCTCATGATTGTAGTTCCTAGTACTAGCTAGTCTACTTAATTTCATTAAGTGAAGTGTTTGAAAAACTAGGTAGAAAGGTTTATAAACCTTTGATTTATGAAACAGAACAAGGATAGTGAGGTCTCTGTTTCCCTCTGGTGAAGTGGTTACCTAGGACACTATAAGGTGTCATGAAATTGACACCTTATATTTATCCTTACAAATTGGATTCTTAATTTCTCACCCACACAAAGGACATTCCTATATCACTTGATTCATTAGCTTTCATAACCTTCAAGAAACCAGCCAATCCAATCCTTTGATCCCACTCGAAACACGTAACATCAGTTCACTGTCAAACTGTGATAGGCATGCATTATTCCATTGAGATAGTCACAAAGTGGTTCAGAGACCCTCTGATTCCCAGCCATTAGGATAAAATTAGGATTCATCCTTGCATGTGTGTATAGCCATATACCTTCAATAAATTCCCTATGTGAGAAAAATCATGACTGATTTATCATATCTCTATTTTATGCAATCTGAGACAACCTTTCATGGTTTTGTTTGATCAAATACACATGGATTCTTGTCCATAGGTTCCTGCAAAGAAGAGTTAATATAATACACCTTTTTCCCCACCATCTATTTCAATTTGGGGTCTTGGTCCACATTTTATATTACAGATTTATTTGTACAAAGTTACAGATTACCTTAGTAAGGGTTTGGACAGCTTACACAAAAAGTTGAATATCTTTTCATCCACATAATGAAATTGAGTGCTTCACAAACCAAAATAAAGTAGATTTGACCCTCTATCATCTACAATAAATGGATCATCAGATGGGTACCAATATTTCTAGAAAATGACACAGAAATTAGACTTCTTTTTTACTGATCAAAGGAAGGATTATGTAGGATTCGATTGAGTTTTATATCCTAATATAATACATAATTTGAGTGCAGATTCACTTATCAATTTAAAGATGATTACAAGCTACCCTGTGGCACAAAAATAGATATATCTAGGCTCCCTGGTCATATCCTACAGACAAAGAGTAAGTGATATATGTACTTCTTCAATGCATTATTGTGGTTATCTTTCTCAGCAAGAAGATTAACATTGAGCAAGAACATAGTGATGCATGCTGTGGAATCAACTTACAAGATAGGAAATGAAGATAAAGTTGTCCATCTTTTTATGTACTTATTTTACATTTAAGCTTCTATCTACAAGGTTATGTCTTAAAATGCAGCAGGAAGGTTCTGCAGTTATAAGTAGCATCGCTTTTAGATTTACCCTTGTTTTCAAAATATGATTCGTTTGAGTCCTTTGTAATGTCCCCTCTTCTAGAGCATAATCTAATGATAATAAGGGTGGAAAAATTAAATGATAAGTGATTATAATTGGAATATATTAATTGATTAATTAAATAACAATAAATAAATAATAAGTATTATAATATAGTCTATTATTTTCTATTATCTTTATCAAATAGATATATTATAATATCAATTTATATATTGTAATAATACTGTATAAGATAACTTTTACAATAAATTAAATAATAAACTTATTACTATTGCAAATATATTTTTATTGTAAAGATATTAATTCTAATTGATAAGATTTAATGAAAATAATAATTTAAATTCTAGATAAGAAACATTAAATAAATATTAAATGAAGAAAGAAAGAAATAATATTTATTATTAAATATATAATTATTAATAATAAAAATATGTAACTATAATCTATTATTGAATGATTGTTAATACATTATGATATTGTTATATTATAATTAATGATATCATTCCATGTATAAATGGAAAACATAATAGACATCATCAAGTATTCTAATACTAACATATTTATTAAATATCTATTTATAAATATAATAAAAATGAAATAAATTATATATACAAGTTATATTATAGAATGAATAATATAAACTAAGTCTCTAAGTGACAAAACCTTAGCAAAGATTCTAACATAAACATTACAAAATATTTATACATATAAAAATATTTTAAATAATGGCAACCAAGTCTAGCTATCGTGACCCTTCATGCTTTACAATATATTTAGGGGATGATGGGTCTATTTGAAGGAGGCACACGACATCAAAAAGTGGATTATATCTTAAGGTCACTATTCACAGAAGAAAGTGATCGAACCTTAGCCTCTACATTGTAGATGGGATAAGAGAATTTCCAACACCGAGAGTAGAGGAAGGATACCTACACCAGACGTTGCAAACAAAAGACCATGGCACAATTTCCAGTAAGATCGATCACATTCAGACAAAGGGTTCAATTTAGAGCAACCAGGCTTTATGTCTTGTATGACACAACTAGTGCATGCACTGAATAAGGAGAAAGTAGATCAGACGTAGTCAACAACAACCGTTTGAATTAGTGCATTTTTACATAGGCAACCCACAACAAACACACTTAGCAAGAATAGTCCAGATGAAAAGGAGAATATAGATAGAACGGTGAAGAGTCCAATGAATATCTTAGTTCATGATTGAGGAAAGTATATTTGAGAGGAATGATTATAGAATAAAGAGTTCAAGCAAAATGAATACTATATCTTTTCACTCTAGCATTGGCATCACTAGTGTAAATATGTTGTGCAGACCTGTATCAAAATGACTCAAAAATAACATTCATATATAGTGTTGACGTCAACCTTCATACATCAAGATAATAGGCCAACTGGAATAGATATATATTTCTACAAGGGGACATTACAAATTGATAGATATCCAATCAATAGGAAGAGTATATTTCTCTTACATCACAATACATCATTAACATTTACATAGAGTAACTATTGGAGATATATATTGATATTAAGAGGAACCCCACACTCTACAATAGCAAGGGTCAGAAGCTCAAATAAGTCATAACCATATCAATCTCTGAATTAGGAACCCATCACAATCCGAGTTATAATAACATTGTCCTAAAATGACCAAGACATCAAATAGGGGACATTACATCCTTGAATGAAATTTAGTTCTCAGGTCATTAAGATTCTCAATCTATCCAAGCAATAGTTATTTTCATGTGACTATTCATGGCACGTTATGTTATTTTTTTGGATTGCAACTGCTCATACTGTTTTGCATTTTCTTTAAGAGAATTTTGAATTGGCCTTTTCCTCTAATATCTTGGAAATAATATGTTTGATCTTAGTAAATTATGAATACAAAAATATAAAATTTTGGAAGACAAATACTAGATTGAATATTCTCAGACATATCAATTCTGGATGGATTGCATTTGATCTCTTCAATTTTTATATGTAATTCAGATAATCTAAGACAAATCTAGGCTTAATTTAAAAATTATTTCTCATTTTGTGCGGCAAATCATGGATACTATTCCGTTGAGACTGTTTCATTGCTGGTTGCCTTAAAAGTGCATTATAGAGATAGAATTACAATATTACGAGGGAATCTTGAGAGCTGTCAAATCACCCAAGTGTAAGATATCAATGCAATAACTACTTGTCTCATGATTTGCAAGGAATTTGAATGTTTGACTCCAATATTTGAATTGCATAATTTTTTACTTAAAAGTAATTTTCAGGAACACATATCTTTTTGTCTATGTAATATAAGAAGATAATATGTTTCCTAAAAAATTTGGAGTGCTGGTGTTAGGGTCATAAAATTTGTTTTCTTTCTAATGCTAAGCAACTGTAATATTCAATAAGTGGGATTCTTCGCTATGCTGTCTTGTGTGTCTATGAAGACCATGATTAGATTGGAAATGAGGAGTAAAGTGGGAATTGGAATTAAGGTCAGAAGACATTCATGCTCATGCTTAAAGCAGACACATACATTGTTTTCCATTTAAGGCTATATCTAAATTATGGGAGGCAAAATATCAGTATCTGAATGGGGAGATTAGAAAGGTGACCAAAATTTTCTTTTCTTTTGTTTCATTGCAGATCTTCCACTTGCATGAAGGTCTCTCCACATCATTGGACACACAAGACAGCATAGCAAAGAATCCCTGCTTTTTTTCCAAATCAAGGCTTGCACCTTATCTTATATATTTATGTGTGTGCCTATTTATCTGTCCATATACATACATATGTACATACATACGTACATATAGAGATAGATATATAGATATAAATATTTGACTAATTAGTGATGGTTTAATTTTGAGCCCACAAACATGTCTGCCAAAGAACTTACAAATCCACTTAGGATCAACATGTCCACCACATGACTTTATTGCAGGAATACTGTTGCAACATGCACTAATGTGCTTAGATATCACATTTTGAATTTTCAGAAATTGACTTTTGAGTCAGAATTAATCTGACCTTAATCATATGTCCCTTCTAACATTTTTCTATTGGATTAATCAACCTAAAAGCTTAAAAATCTCCTCAAAATACGTATTTTTAATCAATTCATTGACCTCACCTAGTTTTCAAAATCAAAATATAAAAAGAGAGGTTAATGGAATATGTCTTGACTTGTAGCTTATATGTAATATGTCATAAATTTTGTTCCTTTTTCCATGCCATGTAATATGTCTTGCCTTGTAGCTTATATGTTTTGAAATTTCTGTTTATAGGCCTTGTAGCTTCTATAATTTGATTGTTTGAGAGCTTCTATAGCTACACAAGAAGGCCGTTGCACGAGTTATAGCCGTGCGCTCGGGTATGAAAATTGTATATTTTTTAATCTAATGTATATTTTAACTAGACTTTTATCTTATATGTTTTGAAATTGCTTTTAGTGGCTTAATTTTGTAAGGTCTCTTGAAATAAGACCTTTAGGCGGTTGGTCAAAGTTTTACAAATAATCTTATCAACAAATTTGCCTAGAGCAATTGACTGAATGTTATAAAAGGTGATTGGGTTAAATGTCTTAGGAATAAAGTCAAAGAAAGTATTTTTAAAATATTAAAGTATTTAGCTAGGTCTAAGAAGATTTGTGTACTTTCGATAGTTTTTCTTAGTTTGTGAAAGTTGTAGACTGAAGTTTTCATAGCCTGATTTTTGCTTCCTGCAAAGAATGATCATGTCAGATAATATAAGTGAAGAAAAAAATAGGGAGACAATCGCTAGATTGTGGTCTAACTTGAAAAGAAATGGTGATGGAAAATGTTTTTTTCCTTGCAAAATTTTTAAGGGCTTAATCCGTAGAAGACTGCTAATCAAAATAGTTAAGAGACATTGTAGGGAGAATGGTCACATTGAAGGGGGGCATGAATATCATCCATTGGTAAGTTGTTCATTATATCATTTTAACAATTGATATACATATGAAATCACTTGATGATGAGTTGATGATCATGGTTTATTTATGTTAATCAATTTTATATAGGTTGATCTCCTAAGGGAAGTACATGATATGAACCACAACAATCTGAAGAATATGGTTTTTGAAGTGGAGGAACATGGAGGTGCGAATATCCAAGGTGAAGATAATGATCCCATGGAAGATGGCGATCATGTGCCAGAAAACACAATTGAAGATGATGGTATAAATACATTGATCCATGACACATTTTGTCCAAGCGTATCTGATCATGATGATGATGATAGCCTCAATGTACCTCTACTTGAGAAGGCATACGAGCCCCTATACAAAGACTCCCAAACAACTCTTCTCTCTACTGTATTGTTGTTGTTGAACTTGAAGGTTATGAATGGTTTATCCAACATAACAATGTCACGTATATTAAGGTATGTCATATATGTCTTTATAGTTAACAAAGGGTGAATAATGTACCGCTAATATTGTTTATATTAACAAATTATATTTTTTGCTATAGATTGATAGGCGAGTTTCTGTTACCACCATCAAATATTCTACCTCGCTCATATCAAGAATTATTTGTTGTTATGAAAGATATTGGAATGGAGTATGAAGCAATACATGCTTGTCCCAATGATCATATTATATATTATAAAGAACATGAATTTACAACACAATGCCCTGTATGTCATCCGAGTAGATATCGAATAGATCGACTAACAAAAAAGCTGCCTCAAAAGGTTCTTCGTTACATCCCCATTATTCCACGGCTGCGACAATTATTCTGGTGTAGTAGCTTGGCTCAATTTATGGATTATCATGCATGCAATAGAAGTCAAGATGACATTATTCGAATCCCTGCGGATGGTTCGACATTTATGCACATAGAGGAAAAGTGGCAACACTTCAAAGAAGAACCTCGTAATCTCAAGCTTTCATTAGCAGCGGACGGTGTCAATCCATTTGGAGAGATGAGATCTATTTACTCGGTGTGGCCTATTTTTGTGATCAACAATAATATTCCTCCGTGGATGTCAATAAAGAGGGAGTACATTATGTTGGCAATGGTTGTTCCTGATATGTTATCATTTGATAGTTATTAATTTACATGTACTTACAAATCTTGCAGTAAAATGATCACAATAATTATGTAATGTTACTGTTCATTCAAGTAGGTAAATATCAAGTTAAAGATATGAATGTATATATTGAGCCTCTTATCGACGAGTTGGTGGAGTTATGGAACGGTGTCACTATGTATGACATGTCTAGACCAATAGGAAAAAGACAATTTCAATTCCATGCAATACTTGCATGGACAATACATGATGCCCCAGGGCTAACACATTTTTTTGGTATGTTATAATGAATTCAAGTTGCACACGATAATTCTAATTATAAAAATCAACATATTTAATAATCCAATTATATCATTATCTTATAGGTCTTCAAACAAAGGGAAAATTTGCATGTCCAGTTTGTGGTCCAAAGATAAAATCTCATCATTCAAAAAGTTTAGGAAAGCAGGTGTTTGATGAGTGTAGACACTTCCTCCACAGGAATCATAAGTATCAAAGTACGGAAAAACATCTTTTCAATGGGAAAGAAGAGACTACATCAAAGCCATGAAGAATGACACCTCGCCTATGGAAGTTGGAATATAATAGAATTAATCATCGAGGTAATGTCGTTCCACCTAATGGTTTATGTTTGTAATTTATATATTTCTATTGTGATTTTTGTTTACTAATTATGTAATTGATGATCGTGAAGGTCGTCAAGGTAGTACTGACAACCTTCCAAAGGGACTAAAAAGCTATCCCAGACAATTTAGTAGGTTGCCCTACTACGAGCACTTACAAATTGTGCATTTGTTTGATACTATGCATATTGGAAAGAATATAACAAAGACATTGTGGAAAATATTGGATGGAAGGCGTGACAAAGAAAAAATTGTCAAAATTTGTAATGACATTCATGAATCCAATCATGCATTGAAGAATTTCATTCACTCAAATAGCAACAGAGATCAGATTAATATAAGTGCCCTTCCTTGGTTATTAACGAAGCAACAAAGTGATGCCATAAAAGAAGTCATACGAAAAATTTGATTTCCCACAGGATTTGCTGCGAACATAAACAATCTCATATCAAAAAAAAGTGAATTTGGGCCAGGGCTCAAAATGCATGATTGGCATACTTTCATCAAGGTAAGTTATGTTCTTTTGTATTTACAATATATTCATAAACTACGTGTACTATTCGTTATGTTATGTTAGAAAACAATGAAATGATTGGTTTATAATTACTGCAGTACGTGCTTCCTCTCTCTCTCCCAGAGCACTTCAACAATAACATCAAACAAGTGCTATATGATCTTGGAAAATACATGAGGTAAGCAGTAATATTTGTTCAATTTATATATCTATTTATTTTTTTCACGATTTTTTTTTCTTGCTATGTAATCTATTGTATATTATTTTGTAAAGTCTTGTATCTATATATTTTTTGTGACTTGAATCTCTTAATGTAGGTGGTTGTCATCTAAAGAAATCCATAAAGAAGATATAAGCTATTGGAAGAGAAGAATTCCTCATTTACTATCTAAAATGCAAAAGTGTCTACCTCCAACTTTTTTCAATGCACAGGAACACTACCTCATACACCTAGTTGAGGAGATTGAATTGTGTGTACTTGTACACACTAGGTCAATGTGGATGGTTGAGAGGCACTTGAAATCTTTGAAGTCTTTGGTTTGACAAATAGCACATCCTGAGGGTTATATGGTAGAGGGATATATGATATACCAGACTATGGTGTACATTATTGAATATCTTCCTAAGTTTGCATCAAATATCCATGTAGATCGCATTTGGGATCTCGAGCCTTTTAAAAAATTAGAAGGGGAGTACTTGATGGAGAAAGGTACATTGAGGAAAGTGAGAGGTAATAAATTATAAGATGTTATTGTAATAAATTATTTCTTAATCTTCAAAATAAATTTTTTGTAAGTTGTCTATTTTTTTTTTGTACAGGTGCTCGAGAGTGGGATGCGCTACATTTGTATATTGCAAACAATCTTGATTGGATGACGGTATGGATTGAACGATGTCAACATTCTGGTCACACATTAACATGGGAAGGTGTATCTTCATTGGTTAAAGAAGCTCATCATAATGGAGATTCCAATATTACGCAAAGGGAAATAGATTTAGCATGTGGTTTAAGAGATTTCCAAGTATGTACAAATTTATTATTAATCACCCGTATGTTTATCAACTCACGATACAATAATTTTGACATATTTCACATATTATTGTAGGTTAAACACCACAAGGCTATGTTCTGTAATGGTTAGAAGTTTCACGTCAAAGTGTTGGATGACATGAAGAAAACTTGTGATTCAGGAATAACTACAGTCTTTCAAGTGACTAATATTTCATCTAGAAACGACTTACATCCTTGAGAGTCTAAAAATTGATACTATGGTATTTTGGATGATATACTTGAGTGTGACTTTGGTTCCTTCAAATTAGTACTCTTCATTGTCAAATGGTACAGGCTATGACTTAATCCAAATGATCCTGATAGAACTGTTATTGAACATGATAATGAATTTACAATGGTTAATACAAGGTCATTTGAGCCAGTTGGGGATGAGCCCTATGTTCTTCCAAGCCAATGTGAGCAGGTATTTTACGTAGAGGTTTCACATAAATCGGGTTGGCCATTTTTTGTTAGACATGAACCGAGAGGAAGGCCGATAAAGTATAATGTGATGGAAGAAGAAGATATCAAAGAAGTAGAAGATGATGTAGATGGTGATCACGATCGATAGTTATTGGATGATGTTCTTGACACAAATTTTCATGAAGAAGAAGAAGAAGATGATGACGATGATGCTGCTACTGATGATGATGATGATGATGAAGATGATGTTGATGTTGATGATGATGATGTTGATGATGACGACGATGACGATGATGACGATGATGGCGAGGATGATGATGATGATGATGACGACGAGGATGATGACGAGGATGATGATGATGATGATGATGATGATGATGATGATGATGAAAAGGATGATGATGATGAAATTTAGAGGTATGCCATCAATCCTTAATCTATTTAATATTCATTTCTTGATAGAAATATATTTGTCTTATATGGTTACATAGTTTATTCATTATCTATTTTAAAGCTACAAGTTTCAACTACAAATAGAATACTACTAATCTAAATTAACTATTAATCTAAATTAATTAAATAAAACTATTTAAAAATTCAAGCATTAAATAAAACTATTAATCTAAATTTAGTTTAGAAAATGAAATTCATTAAATATCTATAAAAGGGAGTTGTACCTAGAATAAAATTGATAGGGAAAACATAATATAAGCGTTATAATGTGAGCCTGATTTAAGTGTTATATTGTGTACCTTTTAATGTTTTTAATTTTTATGATATGCTTATGATGGATGTGATTATGATTATGATGTGATTATGCTCACGATAATTGAATTACATTTGCAGGAAACTGAACCCCTTTCAGGAGCATCCTGCACAGTCTCATGGATCGACAGGTATAAGTCAATACTCCTTATAGACAGTCTATTTAATAAACTTATCAATAGTAAGATTAATGTCTTCTAAGATCTCTCCCATTTGCAGGTTCTAGCAAATAGGTATTTGTTAGAAGTGTCTTCCTCGAGTGAGGGAAATATAGGAATAGAAGAGGAAAGTGAGACATGCAATATATCTAGAACAGGGAGATTAACTAGAGGTCAAAGGACTAGAAGGAAATTCAATAAATGCATGAAATTTTTCCTTGCTCAAGGGGGGTCATTTTCTTATGATGATGAGATAGAAGGCGACATTGAGGTGCCCTTGAGGTGCCAACATCTACAAAAACATTGGGTACCCAAAGAACTTCCTCCAATAAACACTAATTTTTGTGTTAACGAGAGGATATATTGCATAGCACCATCATCAATACATGGTTTGGGTCTATTTTCTATGAATGGCATAAAGGTGTCTTACAAAAAAGTTTCTGAATTGATGGAGTAGGTTGGACCATGTTATGATTACAAAAGTTGGATGCATATTGTTCAATATAAAAAAAGTATGCGTAGGTATGCCCTCTCAAAAAATTATATACAACAGTAAGACAATAATCAAAGTAAAAGTGTGGCTATATACATTGATGGAAGGCCAAAAGCAATAGGGAATATTGTAGGTTTTACAAATAGTACACGACCTGGTTCAACTATAAAGCAACCCAATTGCATATTTGAGGCGCGCGAGGAAAATCGTGTATTCATCTGTGCGATAAAATCAATACGTGCAGGGGAAGAGTTGCTTATTGATTACAATTTGAACCACATAGATATAAATGAGGCTACTATCATGGGGGTGGTACATACTATTAAACCAACTTCTAATCAATGACTCCAACATACCATTTAGTCAATAAATTTTTGGCTAACATTTTTATACTTGATCTTTGACATAGGGGCACAATATGGAGCAACCACCTAGAGGGGATGTCGACGATGCTCCTGGCTCATCTAAACATGAGTAGGTAAAACTCATTTGTAATTGTACAAACTAGATAGAAGCAAAATGTTATTTTTTTAATGTTGTTTTCTTCATTGTTTTGGAGTAATTTTGATAATACTAATACTATTGTTGTCATAGAGGGCTAGTGGTCGGAGGGAGGGAAAGGAACCTACAGTCCCTCAGCAGGCCCCCCTTGAGGAGGACCCTTTCTATATTGATTTAGCAGAGACCGATGACCCGATCGGTTCGATTAAAATTAATTTAAAGAAAATTAGTAGAGAAATTATACGTTTGGCAACCATAAAGCCTATGACTCAGCAAATAAAAGATAGGGCATCTGAATTGTTGCACACCTCTGAGTCCTTAAAAGTAAGAATTAATGAAATTTTTAATTATAACAAGAGTTCAATAATTGTTTTTATGTTATGCTCTTTTATGGCATTAATTAAAATATGGATGCATTGTCTTTACAGGGTTTTTTGCATGATTTCAAGCCCCGTTCCCATGATGAGGGTGCTGCAGGTGGTTCAGGTAGATCGCATGTTCCATTCCCCACTTGTGTTTTCCACTGAATATATATAGGAATGATCATAATCATTGACAATACATGCTTGAAAAATCCTTTTTTTTAATCCTTTAACAATCTTGTCCATGCTAGTCCATGCGTTCTATATTTATGCATGCTCTAACAATTTTATTCTTCAGCTTCAAATCCTATGATGACACCGCCTCCATCCAGGACAACCACAAATCTCTTTCCGACTGCTGAGTCGACAACACACAACTTACATGCATCGACTGTTGCACCATCTACTGGTACACAAATCCCTCTTTTTCTCTCTTTCGTTATGTGTTTAAGTGTTATGTGTTTACGATGTAGATTGTAATGACCCCCCTTTGTAATGATTCTGTTTCTAATGTGTATGAGTTACTTCATGATAAATGGAGTTGTCTTGCTTTGATTTTCCTTAGTAGTAATGAATGCTTTCATCATCTTCAATTTATATATCAACCCCTGCAAATATCAACCTTTTAACTTGTGACTGATGAACCCTTCTATGGCCGTCTCTACAATCAATTAGGCCTAATTAGCCCTTGCCTAATAAAGAAACTACCTTTTATGCTTATTATCAACCTCCCAAACCTTTACACAACCTTAACGCATCTAATAAATAGTAGGATTCCTCAACTTGTTTAACCCTCCATGCATTTCTATATACTTTTCCATCAAACCCTCCCTTTAAGGGTTTCTAGCCTAGGGCTTCCTAGAAAAGACCCCAAATCAACTTATAAAATCTTTCTAATGGCTCAAACACTTTTAAACAAATCCTCTTAGATCTTTTCAAGCAGTATTCAATCACTCTAACCCTCAGATCATCATATTCACCATGTGGTGCCTTGCAAATGCACCTTCACAATTTTTTTTTTACAACTTTTTAACATCAATTATCATTTGTTCTTTTATACTTTGTGACAAAGACTTATGAAACTTATGAAACTTTTTGCAATAGGATCTGTAGCATCATTTCCTAGATGTTCCTATGTTCCTAGTGCGAGAACAGTGAAGGATGCCATTTTGATCATCAGTGACGATGAAGGCATTCCATTAAAAGTAGCCAAAGTTCTAGGTACTTTAAAGTTATTATTATTATATAGTGATATAATAGTAATTTAGTTTTTGATCACTCTTCATCGACTAATCATCCCATGATTTTTTTATAGGGAATGATATTTTTTGGAGAAAACTTGCTGATGAGTGTTTGTGAATACTTGAGCCCACCCTGCGTACCTGGTGGAACACCATATCCTAACTAAAACCCCAAACCACTATTTTGATTTCATATCATTGCTAGAATAGTTTTCCTTTTCATCCATTTCTTGAACTATATTAAAGGTAGCTTCACTTCAATTATGAGTCTAACATGTTTTTTTTTACTTAAAAGGTGGAATCTCCAAACCAAAAAGTTGAAGGATGATCTTATAGAGAGCATGACCCAACTTTTTGGACCTCATGCATTCGAGAGAAACAAGCTCCTTGAAAAGGCTGGTTTATGTTTGAGGTATATTAGGAACTAGTACATAAATTTTTTAGAGAATAACCCTAGGTATGATCGTCCGCCCTATGTTCCTGAGGCTAAGTGGCAGGCTCTGATTTTGGATGGAAAGTATAAAGCTGACAGGAGAGACAAAATTACATCAGTAGATCAAAGTATAGCAAGGTATGTGATACTGTTGAGAATGTAATTATGTACTAATTAACCTCTATATTTATACTATCTAACATATTTCAAACTTTTCATAGATTTCCTGACACATCAAAGGCAACAAAGGAAAGAATAGAAAAGCACGTGACACACAAGCTCAGCTCTGGTGGTTTTTCGAAACTTTAAGCATGAGTTGTAAGTATTATTAAATGAAAAATTGTATCAAATTTTTTATATATTGTCATGAGAAATGCTAGGATAGACTAGCTTGTCTATGCTAGAAGTATCCACAACTCCAACCCTCTAACATAAATGGAAACCAAAACAAACATCAACACAACCCAAAATAAATCAGGTCTAAGGCAAACTTGCTGTTACCAGTCATAGGGCAGATTGCAGCACTTGACCTTTATTCTACACACCCAACCAAGAGTGCAATTGGATCCTCCAGGACTCCCAAACACCAAAGACAGTTTAGAACAACTCCAACATGACCAAAATAAGGTTTAACAAGGGTTGGAAACCTTGCTAACTATTTACCATGAAAACTGTTGCAACCAACCTAATGCAACTTTGCAACTTTTGTATTTCCTTATGATATTTTAACTACCCTCCATTGGTTGATGAAACAATGCAAGTAAAATTCACCATACCATGCAAAAATGTAGGGATCAAAGTTCAAGAGATGCCTCATAGAAGAGGATAAGAGAATTGGCTTCCAACTAGGCTATAAAGCCGTGGCTGAATGGCTACGAGCTGAAATCAGTGTGGAAAGTTCTAATAATGATGCATCTGAGCCACAGGTAAATAAGCTAAATGAAATTTATTTCAAATTGAATACTTTACCAATTAGTCTATTTGATGTTAAGTTCCAATATAAAGTGAGTATATCTATTTTAAGCAAGCAATGATAACAATGCATAGGATGTTGGAATGTAGCCTAACAATCCTTCTACAGAATCTGTGGATGCTGAAGGTTCGCATGATGTGCATCCCAGTGGTGGAGGTATACATTTTCTATTAAATTTTTTATATGTAATTGTAATTGGTGTTTGGATTAACGTAACATTTTGTATAGCAGCTGTAGAGGATCGAGGCATCAATGTTCATGAGCGTGTTGACGTTGAGTCCAAAAAAAATGATGTGGTCAGATCAGGTAAAGAGTGCCACAGTTATGTTATTTAAAATAATTAAATACTTGTAGCAATTATAATAAATTATTTTTAATTTAACTCTTTTATTTTTTATTGCAGAGGACCCCCCTTTGCAACAACATAGGAATTTGAGACCATCAAGAATAGCGAACAGAATAACTAATGAGGGGGGAATTGATGATGACATTGATGCTCCTCTTAGTGCTTACATAGAAAAAAGAAATAGAAAGAAAAAAAAGAAATGATTGTCATCTACATACCTTAATTGATAATGACTGAATTTTATGTCTCAATGAATTTAATTATGTGCTAATGAATGTTCATGAATTATGTGTTAATGCAGAATATTGATGAATGTTGCATGTTAACGAATCTAATGTGTTAATTAATGTTATCATGTGATATTGATTGAATGTTATCATGTGATAATGATTGAATGTTACATTTTATTAATGGTTGAAAGAATGAATGAATGTTATATGTTAATGAGGAATGTAGAGTGATGTTAGGGGGAGGGGGGTGGGGCCAAATGAGCTTCCACCTTCACGTGGTTGGCCCTGTTTAGTAGAGAATATTAAACTATTCTCAAAACAAAGTGAAGCTCAATAAGATACTAAATATTTCTCTATTTTGTCCTATGTTTAGATTGTTTTCCTATGCATCTAAGGCTTCATGCTTTGATCTATCATGAAATTCTAAACTCGTGAGCTCTTTAAAAACATGAGGGAGGCTGCTGCAATTCGAATACAAAAATATGCCCGCAGATATCAAGCTCACAAGGCTTACAAACAGTTGCGATTGTCAGCCATTTTCATTCAAGCAGGTTTAGGTGCAATGGTTGCTCGCAATGAATTTCACTTTAGGTCTCAAACTAAAGCTTCAATTATTATACAGGTATTTTCTTTTGCCTCTTTGGCAAATGGGTGGTGTCAAGTGTGCTTTATCACTTGAGCATTGTCTACTCTTTCACATTATGGTGCAAGGTCTATGTCTACAATAGTATACAACATTGGCTTTTTGGAAACCTTGATGAAGCCAAGAACTAGATTTCTGGATTCTCAATAGCTAGCTCTGAGATCTAGGTGCTATTTATTTTAGCTTTGGCATAACGTTCTCTTCTAGGTTGGTAGATTGATCTTGGAAGTCAACTAACATTTATAACATCCTTCTCATTTTGGAAATCATTATTTGTTTTCTAAGATTTAATCTCAAGGTTACCATTTACAAAGAGGACTAGAGCAACAAGGCAAATGGAAAATGAGGGTAGGCCTTAACTCCTCAAAGGTGTGCCGAATCAATGTAAAGTTGCTGATTTTACTACGAGGTTGGTAGAGGACTGTGGTAGATTGCATAGAGAGAAAACCAGCTTGGAAGAGCCTAGAATTTTTTTCCCTTTGTTTCAAAGGTTTAAAGGTAAGAGCCAATGCTTCCATTCTATGTGGAAAAAAGTACAAAGATCACAACACCTCTTCAACACAAACACGATAACCTGAAGATTACGTACTCAAATCTTCTTTTTCCATTCTGGTACATGGAAAGTGCAAATTAAAAATGAAGTGTTTCCACTGCTTGAAAAAGCATATTGCACGTGTTTACATTGCATGTTAAATTGTTATATTCTTCAGCTACAGGCACAAGTTTTTAAAATGACTTTTAGAAAAAAATGCTTTACTACAATCTACTGAAATATATAGCACTTCAGGATCATTTTTGATCATGAACCCTCTTTTCCTTTCATGCAGTATAACTGCATTTTAAATAACTCAATTGTTGATATCTGCTTTTAATCATATTGAATATGTTTATGGGATTGTTGTGTCTTGATTTTTGTAGGAAAATAATTTAGCACTCTGCATTATGGAGGGGCAAGGCCATAGAATTTTGTTCCTATTCTCTTAAGTAGATAAATTTTTGTGGTTTCTTACCATCTATGCTTTTATCTTCAGCAGGAGAAAAGAAAATGGGTTTTGGTTTTTGCAAGATTATTTTTGGTGGTTATTGGTTCAATTATCTCCCATGCCACTCCCAAAGGTTTGTATTTACTGCCAAGGCTTGTCTGCTGCTACTTCTATAGAATTATTTACTCATAATTGTTTTACATAATAGAAAGTACTGTCATCCTTTAAGAATGTGGCAGAGACACATATATTGATCTGCATATGAAAAAAGTGTTTGCCACACTCTTGTAGAATTTCCTTTATCTATAGATGATGCTTCAAACTTGGTTGGTCATTTATTTGCACTTTGGAGAGCACATCTAACAATATTCTCAAGCTAACAACTTGCACATTAATTTTCTTGTTCTAGGAAATGCTCTTCATGTAATACGAGAAAAATTCAATGGAGAAGAAAACTGGACAGGCGATGATCCTTGCTTAGCTTGGGATGGTGTGACTTGTTCTCAAAGTCATGTTGTTGAATTGTGAGCTATTTCGGTCTCCTAGAGTTTCTTTTTAGAGCATGCAAGAAATTTTACTTGATAGAAACAATTGAAATTTTTAATAATAGTCTGAATTTTATTTCAGAACTTTGAGATAATTTGCAATTTTGCATACACTTTATTTTCTATGATTGACATAATGAATACAAGATTCAATGAAAAAACTTTATTGGAAGGGGATCGACAATTTCAAGTGCAGCAGAAGCATCAAATTAGACAAGAAGTTGTCTGGAAAACATATAACAAGTAAAATGTCTTTTAAGTGATATTTAATGAGTCAAAAAATTTGTCTGATGGTGAAGTAATTGATCTGTCAAATTATGTTCTAGGTCTTATGCAGTTTCTCCAGTGTAAGTTGGTTCAACATTGAGCTTTTATTGTTTGGTAAATGTATCTTTCTGTATTGTATCCTGAGGTATACCTATTATTGCTCAAACTAATGCTTAATATGAATCTAGCTTAACTAAAAATCAATAAGAACAAATTTGAAATTAAAATTGCTTGCACTCCTGGTACCATAGGACAATCTAATTGGTTCAGTGGAAGTAAGATAATATAGGTGGTGGGCATCCTCAATATTGTTTTACTCTGAAGATGTAGCTTTGACTAGATGCCAACAACCACACAAGTTTTAATTAGGATCACATTTATTACATCAGATTGCAGACCTATTCAATTGGGTATTTTTGATAGATTAGAAAAGTAAGCAAGATCAGAAGATTCATTAAATAACAATAATGAACAGACACAAACACAAATCAAACATAACTCATCACCAAGCCCTCCTAGTGGTCTCTATTCCTATCAGAATGATGTGTAAGAAACCAACCTTGCTATGTATGTAGCAATAACTCTTCCATTGAATCAACAAATTGAATGAAAATCAGCAGCAATTAAAGATAGCTGCTACAAGTTTCCCAAAAATAGTAGTCACTGAAGAATGGGAATAAATTTTGACTATGACTTCTAGACTATACTCACCCTCTAATAATTACATTATGCAGATATTAGTGGTGGTGTATTGTCATACCAACAATTTTGAATAGAATATAAACAATTACAAGACACAAATCAAATTACTACACTAGATTTTTCTCCTATTATTAATGACAATATCGACATTATGATAGTTTGTAGCAAGTCATTACTGCCACTATGTGGAGGCCTTTGGTTTGTTACTAACATTAAGAATACTAGTGCTCTAATATTATACCATTACTATCCCTAATAGGATTATAATAGTATAATATATTATTATAATCATACCATTGCTATTTTTTTTTGAGTAATTTTGAAGGATTCTATTTGAAGCGCCACCAATAATATTGAATAATAAAAAAATAATTTTTTTTTTTGTTTTACTTTGTAACTGTCACCTTTGTGATGTCAACCCCCTGAATTGCGACGAGGATGCTGTAGCAGTGACGCCTAATGCCCATCGCAATTGCATTGGGATCCATCGCAATTGCGACATCAACCAAGGGGATTGCGACGAGGTTGCTGTAGCAGCGACGCCAAAATCCTGTCGCAATTGCATTGGGATCTGTTGCAATTGTGATGCATTCCACAAGAATTATGGCCAGATGATGCCAAAATAAAGTGGCAGTATAGCAATGGATAGCTGTCATAATTGCGACGGGTGATGACAAACATCGTAATTTGCGACTAAAAATGAGCGACGTCTACTACTGTCACACTAGCGACACATGGCTATCATAATTGCGACACATAGCCATCGCAAAGCAATGCCAAATGTATTAGTGGTATTATCCTTTTGAATGACTAATACAATAACCAATAGAATTCAAAGAAAAGCCCAAAACATCTTGCTGATTGTATCATTTCAATATCACCAGAGAGTACAGGTGGAAGCAAACTCAAAACAACTACATACTACTGGGCTGACTGTCTATACTTTTCTTGAGAAATACAAAAATTATACAAGTTTTTAGACCATCACATTGCCTTGAAAACTCATTTATATAGACATGAGTTGCAACAAGCAAAGGGAAATTGTGATTGGTAAGTGTCCTTCCAAACAAGAAACAAAACATAATAACAAGAGACAAAAATGAGAATAACAGAATGCCAAGTGCATCAAAAACTCTTTGGGTAGGCTCATTTCTATTACTGCTACAAATCATCAACTTTTGATTTGTCCCCTACTATTCTAGATCTTTAGAATACGTGGCTACCAAACTAGCCAACGAAGGGTTATCCTATGTTGCCTCCAAATCAATTTTTTGCTATGGATTTTCACTACTTTCACCTTTAACAGGCAATATTACTTTTTCACCTTGTTCTTCTGTCAGATCTAGTGCTGATGTGTCAATGATTTGCACCTCACCTTTTAGTTCTTCATCATCATCTATACCACCTTTTTTAACTACTCATCAGGAGCAATATCTACCATCCAAGTGTTAAATTGTGCATCATTAGGCCAATAGGATATCATCTTGCTTCTTTAATATATAGTTAGCCTCATTTTCAAAGCCAACAAACTCTTGTCTCAAAGAATCAAAAAATAACTGAACTTTAACCAATTCCTCTTTCGTGATGGCCCACCAAGCATGCCCCTTTTTGTTTACAACTTTATTTATCCTTATGCAGAACAGGTCATCTAATTCTTTTCTCCATTCATCCTTATTTTTCAATTTATTCTTTCTATCGAAGGCACAAGGAAATAAATCAAATTTCTGATTCTTATACTTTCTTAAATAAGAAATAATTTTTAGTTGCAAAGCAATTCTCCTATTATCAAAATCTAACAGGTCATTAGCAACATCATACACTTTTTTAATATGGTCATGAGAAGACCTTATAATTGAATAACATAAAAGGGTGATTTCTTTCTCCCTTTTTCCCCACTTATTAACAATAGGCTTGAGGGTTTTGTCATGGGTTTCCAATTCCTCCCATACACTTGTCACTCTTGCCAGCTGATCATAAAACAAGGGCCATTCAATTTTATCTACTAAATACATTAGAGCCTTTCTAAGCTTATCCTCATATTGCATATTTATCTCTATATGTAAGGCCCATAGCTTTCTTTTCCCGTCTTCAAAATCCTCAGCTATGTAATATTCTGGCCTTTGAGGTGTGTCTAGTATTTCTACAAGGGGGGTGGATTTAAAAGGTTCCATTGGAGGATAGGGGTATTTTATTCTTGGCTTGGTGGAATTCCCCATTAGCTTGTCTTCAAGCTCAATTCTCCTTTTTACTTCTTTATTATGGGCCTCAAGAATTGTCTCACATTTATTTTGCAACTCAAACATAGCTTGTTCTTCCTTCCTAGAAGTGGCCAAAAGAAATTTGGATGAACCCACATTCCAGTGTGCTACCTGCACATGTGAGGTATCAGCAACCCTTCTTACAATTATGTTTCCCATCAATCTAGACTCATCTGACTTTGATGGTGTGGCTCTAGATCTTCTTGTTAATGACCAACTGACCAATGCAACTTGATCCTCAACAAATGCAATGCCCTTGAAATCCTTTTTATTGTGGTCTTTCAAATTCAATTTATTTGAAACATAACTAAAAAATAAAGCATCAACAATATCCCAATTTGGAAACAATAAAATGTTAGAGGCCATTACCATTTGCCTCCCCTCCTTAGGGCTTATATTCTAAAATTCTTTCATCATTTCCTCTTTTATTTTCTTCTGGATGGAAGTTTCATCCATTTCTAGATGCTCTATTTTTAGGCTTTTGTATCTCTCTTCAAAAATATCCATGTTTTCCCTCCATGAAAATTGTTGGAAAGCCCTAGATCTAATGAAGCTATCATCAACCAAAAATTGATGACTTTCCTATTCTAACATAGGGTCCAACTCCCTGCCTCTATAGTCTACTATTGTTAGATCCAAACTTGGTAGGGGAGGTTCTAGAGGGTTGCCCTCATCTAATTCCACTTGAGTAATAAAGATACCTCCCTATGATCCCATCTATTCAATCTACTCACCAATGAGTTGTTCTTCTCCAATCCTTAAAGGGTATTGAGTGGGTGAATATTCCTCAACTTGAAGCCTCTCTTCTTTCATTACCTTCTGCCTCTTGGGACTAGGTTCATCAGGTCTCTCCTCTTGGGCTACACTAGTGGATCCCATTATTTTCTTGCCCTTATCTATAAAAGCCCTTTTATTTTGAATGATAGTACAACCCAACTTATTTTGTACAATTATCTGACCAGGTCCTAAATTAGGAGTGAAAGCCAACCTCCTAATGACCTCTCTAGCCTTATCAGGATAAGAATCAATAAAAAATTGTTTCTTCTCATTCATAGCTTCCATTATTTTAGGGAAGTTATTCATGAGCTTATTTATTCTGTCAGCCTTTGTATTAACATTATTGAAAGGAATATATTTTTGATCAAAGCAATGAATGAATTCTAGGACCCAAGAATAAACTCTCCATTTTTCCTTTTTAGTTTCCTACTCTTGCAATGATAATTCAATCCTTATAATGTCCTCTAGATAATATGAATCATGTTTGACCTTTCCCAGCTTAATTCTATTCCTCAAAGTTTGATTAAAAAATCCCTCAGAATCACAAAAAGGGGGATGGGAGACAACCATCATATACTGATCCAAAATCTTATGCAAAAAGAGCCAAATCCCTTTGGTAATCACAAACTGATGGGCCACTGTACAGGTAGGGAAAATTGACCCTAGTTTTCTTTTCAACAAAAACATTTCTTCTGCTCCTCCTAATTGCCACAAAACTTCAGCCATTCCTACCTTGAAAGGTACTTGGTAAGGCAAGACATGAGGACTCCCTTTAAAACCATAAATTTTGAAAACTATAGAAATAGGGTAAGGAATGATATCTCCCCAATTATGTGAAACTTTCAAGTTATGGGGTTTGTCCATAGGTCTGAGGAAGTCCATTAATACCTTAGGGATTCTAGGATTGTCTCTTAATATGAGGCATCTCAATTTAGAAGCAAAATACCTATCAAATCTGACAAAATTGGCATTATTTGCATCCTAGGTCATATCCACACTCCACAACTGGACTGGCTTTCATGAAAACACTTGGAACTACTAGCTTTCCCAAATCAAAATTCCAGACATTAGCATGTTGGGCAAACAAATTCCTCTTTGAAAACCACTTTTTAAACAAGACAAGACCAGTTTGCATAGTTGTTGCATCCCTAACCCAGTTCCCCTTGTCATATAGGCCATCAACAATCTTAAGTGTAGGGTTTAAGGAAATTAACCTTTTGACTTGTGCAGGCTCGGTGGTGGATTCTGGGAGTAATTCTAGAAAATCATCATGGACATTTCTATCCATATAATTAATTTTCCCTGAAAATGCTTTCTTAGGAGGCATCTTGATCATAATAATAGGAACTGGAATGCTACAGAGGTTGTATGTGAATACTTACTTGACTTGCTAGACTTGTTCTTCTTTGAACCTTGGCAATTGCTCTCGAAAAAATGAGGAATCGCTTCACGTCTTTACCAGGCTTAAAACAATACAATCAATAGGCTCTTGTGCTTAGAAAATGGGAAATCTTTGTTTGAGTGAGACTGGAAGTGATGAAATCTGCTCTATTATACTCTATTTTTCTCACACGCGAAGCTTTCATTCATCATAAATGCACAAAATAGAGAAATAGAGTGGCACCATACTTCCTTTAAAATTTGCACCATCGATCTTTGAAAACTCTAATGATCTTCAAAAAATTGCCACTTCCTTTAAAATCTGGGCACTCACTATTTCGCTATTTGTAGGTCGCATAGATTTTTCGATAGCGACTTAGCGAGTTGCCAGAGAAACTTCAATTCTGATGATACCATTTGTGAATTCCTCCTCATGCATCCTTTCTAACACTGACAATCCTGGGACATAGTAGGTGACCATAATGCCTTCACATTAATACAATTTTATTAGCACCGAACTTCACTTTCAGCACCAGGACATAGTTCTTCGATGGTCGCTACATCGCTATAAGAAACAACCTCACAACATTTTATAGAGAGTACGCAACATCCATTGATTCTAACAAGATCCAATGGTAGGATAAGATTTTTCAAAAGGACTCAACAATGACCTTGACGTAGGTGGGAAAGAATATCCAACTGCTATTAAGACTTTTGTGCCAAAATAAGATTTAAAAGGCAAGACCTAGGGTTTTACACAAATTTTAAAAGATATCAAAATATAAGACCAAAACCTAAAACCCTAGGACCTAACAAAAGAACTGACATATGATTTTTTCACCATGATTCTAAGAAAAATTAACATGTAAAAAATCAGACCAACACATTTCATGCCTTCATCTATACACAATGTCTTTCTAGTTTCTTTCTACTTGCACGCCCATTTCATTTCATATGATGATCTAAAAATTGTGTCACTCTAAGCTCTCAACTATTTCGTCTTGATTGATCATCTCATAACTATTGAACAAGAGCTTTGGGATAAGCTATAGGCATCTATCAAAGCATAAAGGATTTTGTCAGATGGTGTAGATTAAGTAGTAGCATTTTCCTTGAGAGACATGCTTGCAAAATGGAAGCATATATAAGTCATGTGAATTGTTTGATAGGATGCCTAAACGTAATGTGGTCATCAAAAGCCATGGTTGCTGGATATGCACAAAATAGATATATTGAGAGAATATATTTGTTTAAGTTGCAACTACCTTGGTAGATATGCATGTAGAATGTGGAATCCTAGATGAATAGTTCAATTGAATCCTCCTCTTGGAGGAAGGCTACAACAAATACATAGTTTAATTGAATGGTCTATAGATACCATTAGGATAAATCACAACTATGGATAAATCATCATAATAGAGAATCACAACTATGGATAAATCGTCATTTAGAACTATTTTCACTAGTAGCTAAGATATCAATTTGCATCATACATGGAAGAAGTTGAAGAGCAATCACTACACATCAACATCATGAGAAGAAGTGATTTGGTTAATGAACCAATTACTAAATCAATATGGAGTGATATAGAATAGAAAATGAGGAATCTGTAATGGGTATATCCAAAAACCAAGTGATAATTAATCAATGATCATATGTATATCCAATGATGGTCCATGATTACTATGTAACATGATGATACACAAATTAGGAGAAGCTGTATCAATAAACATAAATAATCAAGAGGACATCAATCAACATATGACTGAGCAATAATAAGCATACAACACTCATAACCAATACCAATATGGAGGAACAAAAATATTTTATGATAATGATTAAATGAAAAAATGACAAACTTTGACATTTATTGAACCAATAAACCATATTACTATACTAGCTCATGCACACTGACTAGTGAGATTATTACTATTGGCATCCAATAAGGAGAATATTATAATCAATAACTAAAGGCTGATTAATTATTGAATGAAAGGATGCAAATCTAACAAGGAACAGGTGCTTCTAGAAATGATCATGAAGGGATACAATCTTCATTATTAAAAAATGTTATACTAACTGATCTTATTGTTAGAAGACTTGTAATGGAAAGGTGTGATTAGCAAAGGAAATGAAGGGACACGAGACATGTCCCATACAATGCCACTCCTCACTCAAGGATGCAGATATAAGAAAGGTTTTCCATTGATAATTCAGAAATTATTCAAAACACAAAACAATTTAACACAAATGTCTTATATTCATTTAAAGAGGTTCTTCAAAATCTATTTCTTCTTTCAATCATTTTATCTTTATTATTCCTAGCTAAAAGAGATGAATATTTCTAAGTTTTGAATTTACATGAATAATGCACAACTTTTATTCAATAGAGGTATGAAGAATGCTCATGATAGATAGTCATTTTTAGTATGCTCCAGAATACAGTCAGTTAGCTTGTTCTCGTATCTTTTGATTGTCTTGAAGTAACACTCTTCCACATTGCAATCTCCAAACAAAAATCCTAATTAAAGAAAAAAAAATTCTCCCATTTAAAATAAAATAAAATAGTTTTTCATGCATGTTTGACCCTATGTTCTGAGTGTTCCTTGGTGGGGTAGTACAAAGGATCCATGGTGTCTTCCTAGGAAAGTTTGCAAGAGGTTGGAACATAGTAAATTAGAAGCAAATTCCAATAAAAAATGTATAATGTATAGTAATATTAAAACCTGGAAGGATTGCTACCAAAGAGGCAAAACTGATGCTAAAGATAACAATTTGATTTTGGAAGGTGAAGTAAAAGCAATTGCAATAGATGATCTAGTACTCAATTATGAATTATTTGCCAAGACTTCAAAAATTGTGGTAAAACATTCATGTGAGCCAATATTTTAAGAAAGAAGCCCCATTTTATACATTTGTGAAGTTGTATGTTAAAAGTGTTACTCAACATTTTGACTTTTACTACTTTGAGGATGAGTCTTTTTAAGGAAAAGGGCATGTTGTGTGCCTAGACAAAAAATAACATTATACTTGTGTTGGTATGATTTTTCATATGAAATTTTTTTCTTTGTCTAGGTATAAAAAGTAGGTTGGAATCCATTAGTGGTGACTAGGGTTTCTGATTTAATCATCCATTTGTCAGCCTTTGAAATTTTTTGTTAAAACCCAATGTCTTAGTCCTTTTAAAATTGAAATCTTTTGAAAAGGGAACTTGGGTGAATATTCTATTTTCCTTTTATTTCGTGCCCCTTGGGTAGCCTTTTCTCTCATGTTCCCCACCATCCGATTTGGAAAGATCCATAGTTATCGCTATCTCGCTATAAAAAGATGAGCACTTTCTATGCATAGCGAAGTAGCAAGCACCAAAAATTCTAAAAGAATGGGACTGTAAAATAAAGGCACAATTTTTGGGGATTTGTGTCATGGATGAAAATTTAGTCACATGCATTGTGTTAGTACCGTCAGGCAAGAAAAGGGACCTAGTAAAAGATAGCTAGAAAAAAATGCTAGAACAAAAGTTTTCCGATGCCTCGCTACCTCGCTATCAGAAAAAATAAGCATTCCACCGTTAGCAAAGTAGCGAGTAGTCATGAAATCAAAGAGCACGGTGACCTTCAAGTTTTGCGATAACCATACTTTGTCCAAGTGGCATGATGAGTAATAATTACTATTTTCAGAAGTAGTTAATAAAGGTGATGGTGATTTGATTGGTTTTTAACTACCTCACTATCAGAAATTTTTGGCATCTTGTCATTAGCGACATAGTGAGATGCTATGAAATGAACACATGGTGGGACCTTAAGCAACGTGGAAAGGTGACTAAGATTTAAGAAAGGTTTGTCTTGTTGCTAGCAGTGCATATTTTCCTACATCACGAGTGCCCTGGACCCATGCCCCATTCATAAAGATATAAGGGATTATGATCGTCAAATCAAACTAGAATCAATAGTCCTTGCTATCTCGCTATGGAAAGTTGCAAATTATTTACTCTATGTGACATAGTGAGTATGGAACCCACCACTCTTGAAGGTACTTTATGCAGTTTCTCTACCTTTGATTTGGTTTCAGATCAATGGTCGTTGCTATCTCACCATGAAGAATAGCTCAGAGGATATGTATAGAGAGGTAACGAATAAGGCCCCACCACTATTCTTCAAAGCAATGTAGTAATATGTAATCCACAAGATCAAGATCAAATCAATGGCTATTGTTGCTTTGTTATGGCAAGGTGCTTGTTCTTTATGTATAGCGAAGTAGCGACCTATCGACACATGTCCTTAATCACTAGTGGGTCTAGACAAAAATTCCATCAAGGATGGAGCTATGTACATGGTTAGTTTTCATTGGATTAACTAGCCAACTTGTCAAGTGGAATGCTAAGTTGTCTTTTTCTACATCCCTTGATCGTAGGATTTTCAAAGATCGACAACACAGATTTAAATGCAGAAGGTGGTGCCACTCTATGTATTAATAAGATATGAAAGCTTTGAGTGTGAGGAAAAGCAAAGAATAATACAGAAGATTTTCTCATTTCCACCTTACGTGAACAAAGATTTTGAGCCTTTATGAGCAAAAGTAATTACTAAGAAGACCATGCTGAAATTGGCAAGATTTTGAAACAAATGGTTTGCATAGAAATTGTAGAAATATAGAGAGAATGAGAGTTGAATTCAAGTAAGTAGTTAAATTGTCATCTTTGTAAGTTTTTTCAGTACTGCAAAGCATAATCCAAAATGCCTCTGAAGAAGGGATTTTCATGTCAGGAAAATTATTTGGATAGAAATGTACATGATGATCTACTTAAGTTACTTCCTGAGTCTTCTGTTGAAACAGTACAAGTTAAGAAGTTGACCTTATTAAACCCTAAGTTGAGGATAGCAAATGGATTGTTCGATAAGTGTAACTGGGTCCAGGATGCTCATACCTCACAAACTGGTTTAAATTTATTTAAGAAATGGTTTACAGAGAGAAAACTGTTTGCTCCACATGTTGATATATGATATTTCAATTTAGGAAAGCTAGTGGTCCCCAGTGGTTTTATGGATTATGATCTCCTTAAGGCCATGGAAAAGAATTATGATCAAGCCACTAGGGTAGTGAGAAGAGTAGATGGTGAAATTCTAATCACCATCAGTCCAAAAGAGATTAGGGAAGTTTTTCAATTGGGACCTCTAACTAGGTATCATGTGCCCATTAATTTGACAGATTTAGGAAAAGAGTATATGTCTAAGAAGGATATAGTTAGACAAGGTGCATTGAAGGCCCACATTGGTAGAATTGGAGCCCTACCAGCAATAACATCATCCTCTAAAGAACCTTTCAAGAAAACATGCTTCAATGCCAGGGTAGTAGAGATATACAAGACCCTATGCAGAGCTTTTGGAGAGGGTGAAGAAGATTTTATCCCTGTGAGTTTCATGTATATGATTACTCAAATCTCCTCTTTTGGTGTGGAAATAATTTTTGATTTTGCTTCTTACTTGGCCAATGGGATTCACAGTGGATTGGTTGGGATTGCTAAGGGAAGGGTGGAAAAGGCTTAGGGCCATTACTCTCTACTGATGCACATTTTTCTATTTAAGGGGGTTACATACTTTGGTAAAGAAATGGTTTTAAATAGAGAACAAGAAGGAGAAGCATTGCAATTTCAGTTATGGAGTGCAAATATGACTGGGGAAGTAGAAAATGCCAGTTTTGTTAGATTTGACAAGTACTTCACCTCCAAACTAAGGTGCCTTGTATTGAGTGACAATCCTAAGATCCCTAAGGCACTAATGCACCTTGTTAGGCCTATGGATAAACCCCATAATTTGAAGGTTTCACATAATTGGGGAGATGTCATCCCATATTTAGTTTCAACTGTTATCAGAATTTATGGATTCAAAGGGACACCCCATGTACTACCTTATCAGGTGCCCCTAAAGGTAGGAGTAGCTGAATTCTTGTGGCAGTTGGGAGGAGTAGAAGAAGATTTTTTGCACAAAAGAGGGACAAGATCAATTTTTCCCACTTGCATAGTAGCCCACTAGTTTGTGATAACCAAGGAAGGATGGGTTTCTCTTTACAAATTTTTGGACCAGTATAAGATGGCTGTATCTCACTCTTGTTTTTGTGATGCAAAGGGTTTCTTTAATCTGACTCTACGACATAGGATCAAGCTTCATCCAGTTGAGCATGAGTTTTATTTCCCTGAAGATGTAATAAGGAATGAGTACTCTCTACAGGAGCAAGAGACAAAGAAAGAAAAATGGAGAGTCTATTCTAAAGTTTTCAATTTTATTAATTATTTTGATGAAGATTACGGTCCTCTTAGTAATGTTGTAACTACTACAAATAAAGTTAATAAGCTTATGAATACATTCCCTAAAATAATGGAGGTAATGAATGAGAAAAATCAATATTTCATTAATTCTTTTCCAGATAAAGCCAAGGAAATAATGAAGAGATTGGGCTTCACTCCTAATATTGGGACAGGTCAATTAATTGTTCAAAGGAAGCTAGGATATACTATCATTCATAATCAAAGGCCCATGGTGGATAAAGGAAAATAGATAGTTGCATCTGCTAGTGCTATTTATGAGGAAAGGCCTCCTGAACCTTCTCCTAAGAGGAGAAGGATAATAAGGGAAGAGGAATCTCAAGATGAGGGTTACTCACCTTCCCAAACCCCTATGATAATTGAGGAGGAGTAGACCACTGATGAGAAAATTGAACAAATTGGATCACAAGAGAGAGTTTTTTTTTTACCCAAGTAGAGATTGATGAAGGGAACCCCCATGAGCCTCCTATGCCAAGTTTTGAGCTGACTATAGCAGATTTCAAGGGAAGGGAATTGGATCCTATTTTGGAACAAGCTAGTCAACAATTTTTGTTTGATGACAATTTTGTAAAGTCTAGGGCTTTCCATCAGTTTGCTTGGAGGGAAAACATGCACAATTTTGAGGAAAGATGTAAGAATATGAAAACAGAGCATCCATGAATGGATGAAGCCTCCATTCAAAATTGAATAAAGGAACAAATGATTCAAGAGTTCCAAAATATAACCCCTGAAGAAGAGAGACATATGGTAAAGGCTACAAATATTTTATTATTGCCCAATTGGGACATTACTGATGCCTTGATTTTCAATTCTGTGTCAAATAATTTGGGATTGCAAGATCCAAATAAAAAAGAATTCTTGGGAAATGCTTTTAGTAATGACCAAGCTACTCTTGTCATGTGGTCATTGAGAAGAGGATCTAGGGCTGCTCCATCACAGCTTGATGATTTAGGACTAATAGGGAGTATCATTGTGAGGAGAGTTGCCGATACCTCACATGTCTAGGTAGCTCACATGAATGTAGATTACTCTCAACTTGAATTGGCTACTACAGAGAGGGAGGAAAAGGAAATGATTGAGCTACAGAGCAAGTATGAGGAAGTTGTGGATACCTACAATAAAGAGGTAAAGAGGAGAATTGATCTTGAGAATAAGCTAATGGGGAGGTCCAAAATCCACAAGACCAAGAATAACATATCCTCGCCCCCAGTTGAACCTTTTAAATCCACTCCCTTCATAGAGGTACTAGATACACCCCAAAGGCCAGAATATTATACTGCTAAGGACTTTGAAGAAGAACAAAATAAACTATGGGCCTTGTGGAATTGAATGTGAAATATGAAGAAATATTAAGAAAGACTTTTACATATTTGGGGGATAAAATTAAACAACCACTAGTTTATGATCAGTTGGCTAGGTTGATCAATATCTGGGACAAAATGAAAGCAAGTGATGAGGCTTTGAAGCCTATTGTAAATAAGTGGATAAGAAGGAGGAAAGAGGTGACATTTTTGTGTTATTCTTTTATAAAAGTTTCTTGTGATCAAATCAAGAAAACTTTTGATAATGTTTCTGATCTTACTGACTTTGACAATAAGAGAATTCATTTGCAAAGAATAATAGTTGGCTACTTAGATAAGTACAAGAGCCGAAAGTTTAGTTTATTTTCTTGTGCCCTAGATAAGAAAAATAATTTGAAAAGCAAAGATGAATGGGCTAAAGAGCTTGATGATTTATTTTGTTTAAGAATGAATCAAGTTATCAATGAAACAGGGCATGCATGGTGGGCAACAACAACTAAAGAAATAGTGAAAGCCCAAATATTCTTTGATTCTTTGAAATAGAATTTTGTTACCATTGATAATGAGGCTAAGTATGTGCTCAAGAGGCAAAGTGAAATTTTGAAATTCAATTGACCAAATGACACACTATTTGACAAGTGGATGGCAGAAATAGTTCCTAGTGAATAGTTTGAGGAAATAGAAACTGACAGTGATGAGGTGTAGGGTGATGAGATCCAAATCATTGACACCATCACTACACAAAGAAAACATGGAGAAGAAGACAAGAATGATCAGTCACTTTCAGTTGTAGACGCAGGCCCACAAGACACTGATACAACCAAAGAAGAGGGAAAAGTAAAAGTTATTCCCACCATGTAGGATAAAGATGGTGAAAGCCCACAGGTGGAGACTAAATTTCAATCATCAGAACAAACTTCATCATTAGTTAGCTTGGCAATTGCATACAAAGAGGGAACAAAATAGTTACCAAATCAACAATAATAGAGAATGTAACAGAAGCAGACCCAATAAAAGGAATGTTTGATCTAGGCATCTTCTGTTATCCATATTTTTTTCATTTTGTGATAGGTGTGTGTAATTATCTCCTGAAAAGGACACCTATCAGTTTCTCTTAGGCTGTAGCTTGTTGCATCTCACATTATATAAGTGAGATTCCAAGGCTAGAGAAGGGTCTGACTTTCTAATGCTTACATTTGGGATCTGTTCTTTATATTTTGCCATTTTGGTAATGACTATTATAGAGAATGGATAGAGGAGAGGAGTCAATTAGCCTCTAGCCTTCCTAAAGTTCCTTGGATTCTTATGGGCCAGAGACATGGAATTTGTTAACCTATAAAGTTCCTAAAGTTCCTTGGATTCTTGATGGGCCAAAGATGTGGAATTTGTTAATGTATAAACTTCCTAAAGTTCCTTGGATTCTAGTGAGGACATCAATATGATAGGAAAATAAAGAAACATCTTGTTGTAATAGAATACACTTACTTTTTAGACTAAAATGAAAAGGGTCCTTAGCTTGTTTGACCCTCTTGAACATAATGAAAAAGGGTCCTTAGTTTGAGCTTCACTTGGTTTCAAGAATATTATAATATTATCTACTTAACAAGGCCAACCATGTGAACGTGGAAGCTTATATGGCCTAACCCCCCTCCCCCTAACATCAATCTAAAGTACCCATTATCATCTAATTACATACTTCTTTCATTCATTCATCCATTTATGAACTATAACATTCAATCAATACAATCACATAACATTCATTAATACGATATAAAATTCATTAATACACAATCCTAATCAAGACTTCATTAACACATAACAATATTCATTAACATAAAATAAAAATCTGTATTAATATGCATCATTCATACATAATTACTTAAAACAAAGTTCTTTCATTATCCAACAAGGTTTATCAAAGATTTTTAAAACATCATTTCTTTTTTTTGTTTTTCTAAGCTCTCTTAAGAAAAGTGCTCATAGGAGCATCCATATCTGCATCATTCTCCTCCTCTTTTGGCATGTGTAATGTCAAATTATGATGGCTCCTTCTCTTTGGAAGAGTAGGAGGCTGCTGCACTAAAGGGGGCTCTGTTGCAAGAACAAGTGAATGGGATAAATTGGCATACTCTTTTTCTTTTTCTAACTGTTACAAGTCTATAATTAAGTACAAATACAACATAACATGCAATTTTCTTACCTAACAATGCCACATCATGTACATTAACATTTTGATCCGCCATTGCGTCAACATGTTGAACACTTGGAACATGGTCCACTCCTTTAGCATGATGTTCAACATGCTCTGAAATATTTAAAAAAAGGATACACATCAAATTGCAATTGAAGATGTTAAATTGTATTCATAATTGCATAATTAATTTCCAATAGCAAATTAATACCTCCACCACTATAATGCACATCATGGCCTTCGTCACGAGAAGGTGTTGTGGTAGGATATGAAGGATACATTAAAATGTTATGCACATTGTTATGTAGTCAATTTACGTTTAAAACTAATACCAAAAAAGAATCTTCTCAACTATTCAATTTCATTTACTTTTCATTTGACCAATTTACCTATGAGATATCATTTGGTGCATTAGATTCTTGGGAAAGGCCTACAGATTCTTCGCATAGGCATGCAACCACAACTTTATAGCCTTCCTTCAAGGCAATTTTTCTATCTTGATCTATGACCTCCACATTGAATTCTATGCCCTTTATTTTTTTCTTGATAATCTTAGTTTTCCATGTATGGTTTCATTAAACAAAAATATTTGCAACATAATATTTAAAAAAAAAAAAAAATTCATTGCTCTACTTACATGTCGAGATTGGAGATTCATATAGCCACTAGAGCCAAGTTTGTGTTGGCCAACCTTTTCTACTATCGGTTTTGTAGCCACGGATGTGTCCTACAATCTATGAACAATTTCAAACATCTTAGATTATATATTTACAAATATCAATAATTAGTGCATGATTACAATGTACTCAATACTATAATGACATACCTCTTTTTTCCCTGTGTTGCTTCATTATCTCTATCTTCACATAGCCTTTTCTCCTTTGCATCTTCTATTATTTCATTCCACTCCATCGGTGGAATCATAGGAGGATGGTTGTAATTTGGGTTATCTTTAAGAGCCCTTCTATATTGATCCCTTACAGTCTTTATATGCTTTGTTGCTCTTTTTAGAAGTAGGCTAATGTCAAAAATGTTTTTCCCAAATTTCTCCTCAAAAGATGCAATTAGCTGATTTTTTAATTCCACAGCTTGTACATTCCACCTTTTTAAAAACAAATAGATTTTTAGATCAATAACTTTAATATATTATAATAAATCGAAGAAAAGAAAAATTATGTAGCAATGATATGAAACTATGTACCTTTTACGTATGGTGGGTCCAAATAGTCTGAATGTCATATGAAAAAGATGTTCAAAGAAAGCATTATTACCTACAAAAACATAAAGGATTTATTAGTCCAAAATGAGTAATGTAAAAGTAAACTAAATTTACACTTTAAATAATAACAATTTTAAAGCACCTGGAAGCTTTTGTTCTTTTAACGGAAACATAGTTTTCTTATTCATCAATAATGTCCCTTCATATGAATCAGTACTAATCACACGAACTACTCCAAGAAATGGATTAGCTTTAGTAGTACTACTCTCTATTGGTCTATCAACTGAAACATCATGACAATTAAATGACAATTCTAGTACTACTCTCTATTGGTCTACCTCCCTGCCTATCTCCATGTCTCTCTATGTGTGGGTATATATATATATGTATGTATGTATGTATGTGTGGTGTGTGTATGCATGTGTTTGTGTGTACGCAAGCTTCTGTAGACATCATTTAAGCACTGATATTCTACTTCATTGTTCATCAACTTGTAGAAATACATTACAAATAGAACATTACAAAATATAGCAAAATAAGGTTTTACTAGTTGTAGTGGGCATACATGAGGATGTTTGCATGGTCTTTGTTGCCAATAATGCACCAGGCAATACTGGACCGCCAACCAAAGGAGGAGTCCACACTTTATCATGAGTTGAAGAATAGAATATTGTTAGCGAAGACATTTGCAATGGATAAAGATCAAATGAGATACTAGCAAGAAAGGTCCACAAAAAAAAAGGTAAGTATTATAATGTTGATCAAAATAAACAAAGTGTTACTTACACGAAGGTTGTGCACAACAATCCTCACCATGTTCACCATGTGATGTCGCAACTGGCACATATGTCTATATAAGAACACATAAAATTAGAGATCATGATCCATAAGATACTATAAAATATTAATATCTATGGAACTTCTATTACTGCTTACCTTCAAAGATTGTATTCTATGGTCCAATTCTATTCTTAGTGCCTCTTTCTCCTCACTTCTATCACCCTCGATGATAATGTTAACAAGTTCAATAGAGTATCTTTGCTTAATTTTTTGGGTGATGAATACAGGGTCAATACTAAGGGCAATGTCATGTAGATATGACACCTGTATTTCAGATTGCATTTGATTAACGATCATTCTAGCTTTGTCCTATCATTTGTGACATCAAATATCGATATAATTTCACCAAAATAATTCCAAAGCCATAAAGAAAAGAACATAATAATATGAAATTTGTTTCTATATTAACATTATAATTTACAATAATTAATGTTTACCTATATTGAAGGTGTCTGAGATGGTGCATCCATATCACCATGTGAAAAAAATTAGTAAGTCTTAGAAATCAATAGTGAAATTAAAGTAATAGACATACCAAAAAAAATATTAATAATAAAGTAGATTTTATATGTAAATAATTTGTCTTAAGTTAAAAATTTAGTGTAACTAATGTTTATATCTAAAAAAATATTTGACATGTTCTACTTAATGTTTATATGTGCACATATGGTTTGGAAAGAAAAATTTGGTCATACAAGACCCCATCATAGTTGACATTGATCCTACCTGGACATTTCATTGATCATCATGATCTTCATCCATGTCATCATCATCATCATCATCATCATCATCATCATCATCATCATCATCATCATCCTCACCATCATCGTACTTGTCACTTTGATTGTCATCGTCACCGCCACCATCTTCATCACCATCATCATCATCTTGATCACTATCATCATCATGACCATCATCACTATGATCATGATCATCATTAGCATCATTATCATCATTATCACCATTATTGTTAGCATGACCAAAATCATCACCATCTTCTTCTTCTTCATCACTGGGTAACTGTCATTCTTGATAATCATTTACTTCCTCTTGTGCTTCTTCAATATCTTCTTCTTCGATCACATTATACTTTATCGACCTTCCTCTTGGGTCATGTCTAACAAAAATGACCAACCTAGTTTGTGTGGAACACCAAAGTAAAACACTTGCTCGCATTGGCATGGAAGAACATAGAGCTCATCTCTGACTGGCTCAAATGACCTTGTATTAATCATAGTAAATCCACTATCATGTTCAATAACAGTCCTATTGGGATGATTTCGATTTAGTCGTAACTTGAACCATTTGATGAAAAATAGAACTATTTTGAATGAATTAAAGTCACACTCAAGTATATCATCCAAAATGCCATAGTATCAATTTTCAAATTGTTGAAAATTTATATCAGTTCTAGATGAAATATTGGTGAGCACAAAGACAATACTTATCCCAAAATCACACATTTTCTTTGTTTCATCTAACTTTTTTGTGTGGAATTTATAGCCATGGTAGTACATAGCTTTTTAGTGTTTGACTTACAATTATTCAAACATTTCAAGAATCTTCTCATTGATTTGTGAATTGATATTAAACTTATGTCTCATGATTAGTAATCTTATCCATACTTTTGTATCTTTTAAGCCATGTATTATATCAAGTACCATTGGCATAACATTGGGATCTCCATTACGATGAGCTTTTTTAACCAACGATGCAATACCATCCCATGTTAATGAGCAACCATTTTCTTGAGACTGTTCAATCCATACTATCATCTAATCAAGATTATTTACAATATACAAGTGTAGTGCATCCCACTCACGACCAACTATAAAGAAGACAATTACACTAGTTAGAAAAACCTTATATATATTGATGATGGATAAGAATTATTCAATTAAAAAATAAATTACAATTACTTCTCACCCTCCTCAATCTACCTTTCCTCGTCAGGTACTCCCCTTTGAATTTGTCATTATAGTTGGTATCCCAAATGCGATTTACATGGATATCTATTGCAAACTTTGAAAGATATTCACTAATATACACCATGGTCTGGTATATCATATATCCCTCTACCATAGAACCCTCAAGACGTCTCTTTGTCAAACCAAGCCCTTCATAAATTTCAAGTGCCTCTCAACCATCCACATTGATCTAGCTTGTACAGGTCCACACAATTCAATCTCCTCAACTTGATGTATGAGGTAGTGTTCTTGAGCATTGAAAAATATTGGAGGTAAACACTTTTGCATTTCACACATAAGCTATGGAATTTTTCTCTTCCAATATTTTATATCTTTTTTATCAATTTCTTTATATGATAACCACCTAAAAGAGATTCAACATGCAAAAAAACATAAATGAGATTTCAAATAAAATTATACACTAGATTTTAGATAAAAAGTTACAAATCTAAGAAAAAACACTTCTAACCTCATGTATTTTTAAAGATCATATATAACTTGTTTAATACTATTGTCAAACTGCTATGGAAGGGATAGAGGTAGGATGAACTACAATCATTAAAAAATGATCATTTTAATATATTATTAAATAATACAATTGGCACTACATTAAATCTTACAAATATACTATAAATAGAGAACATGACTTACCTTGAGGAAGGTATGCCAATCATGTGTTTTCAACCCTGGACCAAAATCACCTTTGTTTGATAGAAGAGTGCTTATATTTGCAGAAAATTCTGTTGGAAAATTTTTGTTTTTTTATGACTTCTTTTAATGCATCACTTTGTTGCTCCATTAATAACCAAGGAAGGGCACTTGTATTTATGCAGTCTCCATTGCTATTTGATTCAAGGAAAAATTTTAGTACATGATTGGATTCATGAATGTCAGTAAAATTTTTGGCAATTTGTTCTTTATCACACCTTCCATCCAACATTTTCCATAGTGTCTCTGTTACATTCTTTTCAATATGCATAGCATCAAACAAATGCAGAATTGAGAGATCTTTGTAGTATGGTAACCTACTAAATTGAGTAGGATAACTTTTTATTCCTCTAGGAAGTTGGTCATTGATGCCTTGATGACCTTCATGTGCATCAATTACAACATTAGTAAATATAAGACAATATCAAAATACAATTTTTAAACTTCGGACGACAAATTGGACATTACCTCAATGATTTAGTCGATCGTATTTCAACTTCCATAAATGCGGTGTCATTCTTCATGGCCTTAATGATGTCTCTTTTTTCCTATTGAAAAGATGTTTTTCGACAATTCGATACTTGTGATTATTGTGGAGAAAGTGTCTAAACTCATCAAACACCTACTTTCCTAAACTTCTTGAATGATGACATTTCATCTTCGGACCACAAACTGGACATGAAATTTTTTCCTTTGTCTAAAGACTTAAAAGATCATGTATAATTGGATCATGTGCAATTATCATGCACAACTTAAGCATTCAATAGTAATGTGTAAATACTATAATAGACCAAAAATATGTGATCTTAACAATATAACATCCCACAAAAATGAGTTAGCCTACAAGCATCATGTATTGTCCATACAAGCATTGCATGGAATTGAAATTGTCAATGTCTTATCGATCTAGAGATGTCATATATAGTGACGCTATTCCATAACTTCAAAAACTCATCAATTAGGGGCTCAATATACACATTCATATCTTTAACTTGGTATTTACCTATCAATTGAACGAACATAAACATTACGTAATTATTATAACCATTTTCATGCACTATTTATAAATTAATTTAGATAACTATAAAATAAAAAAATACCTGGCACAATCATTGAGGACATTATGTGCTCCCTCTTTATGGACATCCAAGGAGGAATGTTATTGTTAATAAGAAAAATAGGCCTCGCTAAGTAAAAAGATCTCATATCTCCATATGGATTGATACCGTCTGCCACTAATGAAAGCTTCAAATAATGAGGTTCTTCTTTAAAGTGTGGCCATGTTTCTTCTATCTCTTTAAATGCAGAACCATCAGTAGGCATTCGCATATTGTCATCCTGATTTCTATTATGTGCATGGTAATCCATAAATTGTGCCAAGCTAGCGCACTTGAATAACTATTGAAGACGTGGAATAATGGGAATGTACCAAAGAACCTTGTGAGGCACTTTTTTTTTATTTGATCTGACTGATATCTACTAACATGACAATTAGGGCATTCTATTGCAAATTCATGTTGTTTATGATATAGAATGTGATCATTGGGACATGCATGTATTGTCTAATACTTCATTCCAATCTAATCCATAATGTTAGATAATTCTTGGTACAAACGAAACAAAATGTTTGATGGTGGTAACATAAACTTACTAATCAACCTACAACAACAAATATGCATTGTTAATATAATGAATAGAAATTGTATGCTAACACTGAAGATGACAAAAATGACATACCTTAGCATACGTGACATTGCTACATTGGATATACCATTCATAACCTTTAAGTTCACCAACAACATTATAGCTAAGAGTAGAGTTGTTTGGGAGACTTTGTATAAGGGATTGTATGCCTTCTCAAGTAAAGGTATATCAAGACCATCTTCATCATCATTATTAGATTTGCTAGTACCATCATTGTGAGCCTCTTCATCACTTGCCCCAATACCATCTTCTTCAATCGTGTCCTCTGGCACATTATCATCTTCTTCCATGGGAGTGTTATCCTCAGCTTGGATATTCACACCTCTATGTTCCTCTAGTAGGAAATCCACATTCAACAATGGATGAAAATCATGGCCCCCTTCAACATGACCATATTGCCTACAATGACTCTGGGCTGTTGTGATTGGAATTTTTTGATTCTTTAAGCCCTTACACTTTTTGCAAGGACAATAACATTTATTAGATTTTATTCAAAACTGAGCCCATAATGTAGCCATTCTCTCATTATTTTGTTTTGGGTTCATATCGTCAGGTGCGGTATTTCTTCACAGGAAAATATACCTGCAAATAAATTGGACATGTTGTAGTTAATGTTTATATCTGCACATATGGAAATTGTTGATTAATGTTTTCAAATGTAACTAAAATGATCCTATAATTTCTAGAAGGCCTAGATGTTTAAAAAATGTGGATTTATAGACAATGTACTTTAGTTATTTGCAAAATGCCTCAAAGAGATGTCACAAGGTGAAAGTTACTTAGGTGCTAACAACATCATGCCATGACTAGTCCTGATAGCAATGACTAATGTGATTAATGCATCAACTAATGAAGATGAATAAAAGATTGAAACATATTAATGCAATCTTCAATCAAGAACATGTGAGCTCAAAAGATGGGTAAATCTCAAAAAATCGTGAGCCTAAGATCATTACAATTTCAGCCATGAAATAAGTGCAATTGAAATTTGTTGAAAAATAGGCCTAAGTGGGTTGGCCTAAGGGTCAAAAGAAGAAACCAGATTTTACTTAATTAGAAATCAATTAGCTTATGCAAGTTTGGCCTCATGGTGGTTGTACAATTAAAAAAAACTTAATCCTTAGACCATTTGGGCCTAACATCAAGGGACATGAATTTAGGACTCAAACGTCTATAAAGGTTGGATGTTGAAATTCTTTGGAACATCCAAAACAATTCCATAAGCATATAAGAAGAGCAGATTGGCGAGTTCCACCTTGGAGGATGATTTTGGAAAAGAAATTAGAGATCGAGATATCTAAAATCAAATGGATTTAGTGTTTAACTTAGAGTTTATAAAGGAATATTATATTTGGAGGGTTCAAATGCTTGTAGATCTGAGTTTAGAAATGCAACATTTTGTTACAAGCAACAAGGTAAGTGTTGATAAATATTTTGTGGGAATCATAGGTCTAGAGGTTCCATCTGAAGGAGGATTATATTTTATGAAAAGGAAGGTCATGTTAGGGCTATATGAAGGTGTTGGATCCATTGGAACTACCAGGAAACATTTGGAAAGGTGAGTTTGGTAAAACCCTTGGTTTAGGCACCTAGGAAGGAGGGTTTGTTGGTTGGGTGTGTAAAAATTGATGGAATCTCCTATGAATTTAAAAATCCTTTGTTTTGGATGACAAGACAACTCTTTTTGAGGTTAGATGGTTTGTGAGATGAGATATGCTAGTGGTTGCTTTGTAATAGAAGGGCTAAAAGAGGGTTAATTGTGGGGCAGCAGTGTAGGTTTGGGCATTTGGTCCAAGGGAGTAGCATGAGAATTTGAAGTATGTTGTGTAGAATCCAAAATAGTATCTGGATATCATCTTATTTTTTTGAGATTTTTGGGAAAAGTGAGAGAAAAGTGTGAAAAATCGATTAGGCAGGGCTAATTGGGAAATAGGCCTAGTGAAGGGCTTGTAGTGGGTTTTTGGTATTAGATAATAAGATGAGCATTTGGTAACTATTGGGTGTTTTTTTTGCATGAGGTCAATGATAGGAATCCAAAGTGTAATACCTCTCTTGAAAAAAAATCTTTTTAAGGATCCACTCCAAGGTTCAGTGTTTGTCTTGCGACGTACCAAAATCCACTCAATAGAAGATAAATGTGAGTGTTCACAAGGAGGCCTTTGTTGGTTCTAAAAACTCTTTTATCTTGGAATCGAAGTAAAATTTGTTCACTATCTCAAAATATCACACCAAAAGAACAATATTTTTGTATTTTCTATTTTTTTAAATGAATGCAACTCTAATAATGCAACTACTATGAGGTCGTATTCTAACAAGGGGTTAGAAAAGCAAATAACGAAACTGAAAGAAAATAACATAAAATGAAATAACTTGAAATTGAAATTCCTAAATGGAAATAAGCTATAGAACACAACATGCGAGTTAAACCTTGAAGAAATTAGTAGAAAACCAATGAAAACAGGAGCAACGCTTCCTAGAATCCATTGATGCAATCGTCGATGAGAATCTTTAACAAATCAAATGACGTTTCACTCTTCATCAAATCGCAAGGCCATGGAAAGTGCACTCATGCAAGACAAAAAGCTATGTAGACACAATTGGGTGATCTTTTCTCAAGCTCGTTACATTAGTGGAATTCATATATCTGTAGCAAACACAAAAACTAAAAGATTGCACATCCAGAAACAATGCAATAAACCTTTGGCTCAATCAAAATCTCATGAATAAAATTCACAAAACAATGACACATTTAAGCAAGAATAACTACACTCTAAATTATAGCACCAAAAGCATAATTTTATTGCATAATAATGGTGGCCCTTTTTACATTTTACAATGGGGTATTTATAAGAAATTGTCTCCTCAATTTGTGTTGAGAGTGAGAGATATCTTGATGCAATAAAATGCTTTTAAAACATTTAAACAAACTAAATATATACAAATTGACCATCTAACTGGTGCTTAGAGGCACTCCATCCATATTTTACTCATTATTTGGATGCATGAGCACTTTACATGTCAAAAACAATGAAAGCATGAGAGAGAAAGTAGGAGGAAGCCATCAGTCAAAGTAGAAGTGCATGGACACGTCAAAAATGGAAATTGACACTTCATTAGGCATGTGTCGGAGTTAACTTGCCATCAAAATGTGCTCCCGATGCATGGAAAGTGCTATTTTTGGAACTAGTAGTCAACTGTTAGTGCACCTATGAATTGTGAAGCTACAGACCTGCGGACCTGCTTTGCTACGGATTTGTAGACCTGTGGACCTCGACTAGGTTAAAAATCTCAAAATTTTACTAAGTGTCAAAATTGAAATTCTGGCATCTTGATTTTGTTCATTTTTATCCCAAATCTATCTTTGGATGTTTGCCCTTGAATTTGTCTATAATCTCAATAATCTTAGCAGCATCTGGAAGATCTAAAGCCTCATACTTGTCTTTGACCTTTTGTCTGTAGTTGTCCACCTCAATTCAAGTTTCTGCAAAATCTCCAAGTTTGGTGTCCAACTCTAACAGTGCTTCCTCTATCCTGAAGGCTTGTCTAATGTCTTCATCATTGGATGCTTCCTCTAAAGTCTTTTTGAAATTTTTCACAACTACCTCAACTGGTAAAAGCTTTTCTCATTCTTCATCTTCAAAAAAGTCCAAGCATGCATCACTGTACAACCTTTCTTCTTCCAAAATTTGCTCTCGGGATTGGTCCTTGAGCCTATGTATCTCATCATGCAATGTTTCCATCACTTTATTTCCATCTACAATCTTTTCTATCTAATCATCTATCATGTCAAACTCTTCTTCGGTATATACATCAATCAAAATGTGGTACCTTTGCCCTTTTATGGCTTGTAGAGTTTGTAAATCCTTACTCCATGCTCATGCCTCATCCATGATACTAAAGTCCTACCTCAAAATTGCCATGATTTTATCAACATTCTCTTGTGTAGCATGTAATAACTTCATACTTCTTGTGATTATAGTAACACCCTTATCCTCAAGGCTGTCTCACCAATCCTGACAAGCTCTCAAAAATGGATAGAGCCGTACACCTTCCCATTCTCTAAGAATGGTATTCAAAGTCTCCTTAGGGCATTCATAATCAAGAGGACCAATGACTTCAGCTAAATATCCCTTTAAAATCTCAACTTGCCTTCAAAGTTTTGATTTTGATCTCATCCTGTTCCATATGGCTGAGAACCTCCTTGACTCCCATAGTCATCATCTATCGGGAAGTATCCCATGTAGGCTTTCCTAACATGATATCTTTCACTTCATAGTCTTGAAGGCTAATAGCTTCTTCATTTGTACCTTTCGGAGGGTTAGCCACTTTAGTAATAAATGCAAATGTCATTGCATCATGTAATGGAGAGTCAAGCTTGTTCAAAATATCTACAATGTCACAAATATCATCCTTTGAAGCATGGAATTGATGCTTGGCACTTCTCATTATCTCTTTTTGAAACCATCTTGGAATATGTATTTGTATAACCTTAGCTCTAGATGATGAAGGGATATGTTCAACTACCTCCTTCCCTCTATTGCTCTTGCTTGGAGTCTCCTTTTGTGAGGGTTCTTCTTTTGTAGTCTCAGTTTTTGTAGATCTCGTAGTTTGATCCTCAACTTCCCGAGAAGGTTGTTGTATACATTCTACTATCTGTGCCTCTTTTGATGGCTCATCAGTAACCCTTGGTTCTAGTTCTCCTTGTAATGATGATTCCTTCTGAACATGTTCTTCTAAACTTGGAGGTGGAGGTGTCATTGAAACCTTATCTACCATCATAACCTGAGGTGAAGATGGGGGAGTGAGATGAGGACCTTGTGTCTCGGGTGGCATCTGTGTCCAATCTTGCTATTGAAGTTCACCTATAGGAGTATCTCTAATATTATCTCCAACCAATTCTGTACCTACTGGCATGAAATCAAAATTTGGTATGGAGAGAACATCATCACCTAGTTCCCTTTGCTCATTCACCCATCATTGTACTTCATCTTCCGAAGAAGAGAGTTCGACCATTTCAGCTTGGGTGGGTGGTGGGGTATTTGTGACACTCTTCCTTCTTTCCAATTCTGTAGCTTTGGCCAGCTGAGTTCTCCTTTGTAGAGGCACTTTCTCCTCCTCTTCATTTGACTCTGTTTCCCCCTCATCTGATTCTTCCTCGAGAATGGTTTCAGGAATAGACAGATTAGGCACTAATCTTTTACAAACTCTTTGTCTCTTGTTCATTCTAACCTTGATCCTATTTTTTTTTTGTGGAACCATAGGAGAAGCAGGCTCTTCATGCACTAGATGAATGGATGTATCTGGAATTTCTCCCTCTTCTTGTTGACTTGAAAAAATAGGAGGCAATGGAAATTCAACCTAGATATGAGAAGCTCCACCATCATAGGGTTCTTGGGGAGTGGATTCTTGTCATTGCAAAGGGGCCTATTCTTCAAGATGCTCTGTCTGAATCCTATGAGGAGAGGCTTTCTTCCTCTTTTCCTTTTTCTTCTCTGAAGGATGGTAGTATCCCACTGGACGATCAAGCTGGTAGACTATTTATGGCTTGATAGGAGATTGGAGTGCAAAGATAGGAACTATGACTTTCTTCCCCTTTACTATTTCTGGGTGAGCATGTGCATGGAATATCACTATATATGGAATTGGATCAAGTGGAAAGGGTTTCTTGATCCAACTCTTTGTCATTCTGATGACATGTCTCGCTCTATGATTAATATCATCTCCTTCCTCTCTATCAATTTCTACATTTAGGATGGGCCTCTCACCAACTTTATCTGTATTGAATAAGGGATCCAGTATCTCCTGTGAGTCCTGTAGCCTTATCTCATCTGAGATGGTAAAATGGAGAGCCTTCTCTACTAAATAAAAAGTCATTCTACAATAGTCCTTGATACGAACATCATAGTCATTTGGGGCATTCATCCAATGATCTTCAATGGCATCCTCATGATAGAACTCTTTTCCTGTTAGGTTTTCCACTTTACCAACATTGTTGAAGAATGGTCGTGGAGAGTTATATTCTTCAAGAGGATAATTCTCCCATTCTCACTCAAAAGTCTAGATATCCTATTTTCTCTTTACCTGGTATGCTTCTACTACAAAAGACCATTCCCAAAAAGGCCTCCATTTTCTTTTGATCCTCTCATAAGCTGACTCAATCTACTAGGATATTTCCATCAGAACTAACTTGTCACTTGGGTATCTTGGGAGCTTCTTTGGATGGATGGATGCACCACCAACCTAAATGTATGTGAATGTCTAGAACCAGATGAAATATGCACTAAGAGCTGTGATCTACGTCTTGTCCTCATCGGACAATCTCTTCCCATAATCCCCTTTGATGAATCATATGATGGCAAATATGAAGGCATCATTCACAATTTTGTATTCCTTGCTCTACAGTGAGAGCTTCTTCTTCACTAGTTAAGGATAGACTATATACGACCATGCATTAGAGTCCTACATACTGCCCTTCTTGTACAACTCGAGATAGTCGGTTGCCCTTGCTGCAAGTAGATACACCACATAAGAAGTCATATAGAAATTCTTCTTGTCTTTTACTATTCACAATTGGTCACATAGGTTCTCACTAAGTGTGGTAGCCCAATCTAGTGGCATCTTTGCATGTCTGATGGTCTCAATGAAGTTGACCATGAATGGAGCGAGATGATCTACTGTAGGCAATCCCATAACTCTACTCAGGAGAATGATTGAATATCCAATGTCACTCTTCATGTATCCTCGAGTCATATCCACTTTTCTGATTGTCTTCCCCTGAGGTGGTTTCTTAATGAATTATGAGGAATATATGATGTTGATGACCTCCTAGTAATGATCCTTATGCCACCTCTTAGCTACTTCATATGAGAGCCTGATGAACTGATCAACTCTAGGTAGATGAAAAACCCTTTCGATATTATCAAGTCGTAGATCCAAGACCACTGCCCTAGTGATGCTCTTTATCGCCCTTTCATCAGGAGAAAAATGCTGAGATAGGGTCATAATTAATTTAGCTGACTGCATGGTCCTGGGATGTGATGCTACATTTACTAATCTGGAATAGATTAGGGTGGATCTCAAGGATGACCTTTTGGTTGGATTGTTACAAACTCTTAAGAACTCTCCCAAGTCTATGTGTCCAAGTTTTGTGTCTTTGATCTCAGAATACTCATCGTGCAATAGTGATTTTGGGGTTACGCCTTGGAATTTGTACACAACTAGTTTTTCTGCTAATCCAAATGTGGACGCCATCTGATTATATTACCTATGCATCATGAGAAAAAGACCATGATTAAATATTAGATATCAAAAAAGAAAAGAAAAATGTAAAAAAAAGTCCCCCTTAGGGACTTATTTATTTTGTTTTTTATTTTTTATTTTTTTACCTTTTAAAACTAATTAAACTAAAATTAAATTAAAAAAAAATGAGGTGTGTGGGTGGAGGTGTGGCGATATGTGGGGTTGGGGTTTGTATGAGGGAAAAATACACACATGTAGATATGTAGATGGGCGCATCATGCATGGGCCCAAAAGGGTGCTACGCACGAATGCGCACGCTGCTCGGGCAGGCGCAACACATGCACCAGAAGGAACGGTGCGTAGCACTACAAGCGTACCCCCGAATGGGGCACAACCGAAGCAAGCACCACCTACGCACCGCTCATGCATGTGCCCAAATGGTAGCATAGGCATGACATGATGAAGGCACTACTCGTGCGCAGGTTGGGCATCCCTTCTAAGAGCACCGAGTAGGTGCCACGTGCGCAACCAAGTGGGCATGCTTGCGGCACTGGAGTGGCATGCCGCGTGCACACAGCACATAGCTGCCCAAAAAGGGTGCTATGCACTACACGTAGGCAGCATGCACGTGCGATATGGGCGCTCGGTTTGAAAAAAAAATTGGGGGGGGGGGGGAGGAAGGCACTTACCTCTCCCTCCTTGCTCTTGTGAAAAATGAGCAAAGCAAGAAGGGTAGGGAGGGTTTTATAACCCTCTCTCTCTTTTGCAAAGGATGTTGTGCCTTGATGTGCACACGTGCGAGATGTTTTTTTTTTTTTTGACTCTAAGACTCCTAACTAAATTTTCTTCCCCTGACTCTTGAACTATGAGTTCAGGAGTCAAAAAAATTAGGGGGTCCCCATTCCTATTAAGGAATGGGGTGTGTGTTGCAGACACCCCAACAGTAACCTTGGAAATAGGTTAGTTGAAGTTGTTTGAGATTTATGAAGGTGACAGAAACACCTAGTTGAAGTGAAGTCAAGATTGGAGCCTATTGAGGCATTGTGGGCATTTGATGGTTGTTGAACAAGATTGCTTGGTTAATCCATTTGAGGGAGATGGGATGATTTATAAGATGTAGAGCCTATGGTGGCACAAGAGAATGGTATGTGCACTCTGATAAAGTTTCGAGTTGATTGGATCAAGGAGAGTGATCCTATGAAGAAGCTTGATTGTGTTATGAGAACACTAGGAAAGTCCCTCTTATTGTGAATAATTGAAAGTCCACCTAGATCTCTGCATCAATGTCGAGAGCTAAAGGTGGAATGATTTCAAGGTAGGAAATAAAGCTCCAATAATTCCTCTTTAGAATTGCAGCTAGAGTCCTAAGCATTCCAATCCAAATGATTGTGTATCAATAAGATTTAACATAAAATAATCCTAAGAACATTAACTTAAGCTGAAACATATAATAAAATGAATGAGAGAATTTTTTTTACTTATTACTTAAAAATAAAACCAGTTGAGGAGGCAAGCTAATGCAGGGGCATCATATGCTCATCATAGGTACCTTGAGGGTCCAGGTCATCACAGAGGATATGGAGAATCTCATGGTATCAATTGGTCCATTTTGCAACAAATCATCGCCTTTGAAAGCATAAAGAGTCATAATATTGTATAATGTCTTGAAAGACCTTCATATTGAAAAGTTGTAATTGGGCATGGAATATGATCTAGAGGTTGTCTAAGGTAGAGGAGTCATGTGATAGGGTCTAGTATGATGTCATAATAATCTCAAGTCCTTAAATAAGTTAAAACATTCAATAAGTCCCTTAAAAACATAGTTTATTGCTTTAGAAAATTCAAATCTTGAATGTAACAGCTAGATGAGCATTTTGGAGGGAAACTCCATAGTTTAAATTTTATGAACGAATAGGAAGTGAAAGGAGTTGGAGTCTGTTAAAGGGTGATGACATGAAGAAATAGAAGTCTTATTAGCCCTTTTTGTGAACATTTGTCTATAACATACTGAACTTTATCATCTTTTAGTATAAATGTTTTTGAACTTTTGATGTATAAAGTATGAACATAGGGCATAAAAATGACAATCGGAATTATATCTAAAAAGGGGATCATTTTGTGGTAAAAATCTTTCTTCATGAATGTTTGATATGGGTAGATCTTCCTATAGCTGAAGAGATTGCAAAAACTATTAGTTGAATAATTAATGCCTTTTCTTTATAAACTAATAAATGAAAATAAATATTTGTGAGAAGTATTTTGTGTATTAAATGTTGATCAGAGGGAAACAAGTTGAGCAGGAGTTAAACAAACTGTGAAGGAATAGTGCTAAGGCATTGATGCTATTAAGGAGAAGCATTATGACACAATTGCAGCTGGAAGACTTGGTGGTAAAGTCAGAAGGGACCTCTTTTAATGAATAACAAAGTGAGACCTAATAAAGTGACTGAGCAAGGAAGCAAGCATCAAAGAAATCAGTTAAACATGCAATGCATGATACCTGGATTCCTGGAAGCTATTTGAAGTCAGATAAAAGAGCAGATCTAGCATTTTCTATGATTTATATTTGTGGAGAATTTAAGGGATAATTCATGTCTTTCCAATTGCATGTTTGCAGTCTTAAGTTGTAACTGACTTTCCTTCATGAGAAATTCATAGTTTTAGGAGTTTTTTGTTCTTCCTTCCTTTTAAATAAGACCTCATCTATATCTATGAGGTTAAGTAGTGAGTAGACAGATAGAGTTGATAGACATCTTATTGTTTTTCCCAAGTTCTTGTAATACTGTATATTTGATGAATACATGCCTTTACTGAGTTTCTACACTTTTATCTGAGCTTATCTTTCCTTCATTCTTTTGTGGGGCCCACGTGGAAGGTGGATTTTATTTTAGTAAGTAAGATTTAGACTCAGTTTTCTAAGTTAAGATAGAACCGCTATTCCTGCAGCTACTAGAAATAGAACGAGTCACTGTTCCTATAGCAGTAGGTGCATAGATGTATGGCTAAATAATTAGAATTTCCTTCCAAGTATTTGATAGTTGTCTTTCCTTTGGATAAACTAGATTTCCTTAATGGTTATTGCATTCAAGGTAGTAATGACATTTAGTGAAAACTAGAGCATATACTTTGCAGACATCATCTCAAGTTCATGCTCCCGGACTGACATTTAATGAAAATCAGCATATTGCTTTGTTAGTAAGGGATGTCCAATCCTATAACTAAAAAGGTGTTATATTGATTAGACATATTTTTGGCACCATTTTCGGGGATGGTGTTAGTCTAGTATTCACTATTGAGTCATTTAGTTTCATTTTTAGCATTTTTGCATGCATAGAAGAAGAGACCACCTTGGAAGATTTCTTCCCAATTTCAATCAGGAAGATCCTTTTTATCCTGACCCTGAAGAAAGAGAAGAGAGAGAAGAAATATAAGAAGAACTATTTGAGAATGTATTTGCAGAAGTATCAGAACAAGTACAATCACCGACCACATCTGAAGAATCCTTCCATTTGAATAATCTTTTTGCTAAGCTAGAATATCAAGATAATCCATTAGCTCTAGTCATTTATTAGCCACCACTAGGACATCTACAAATGGTAGCAGCTCAGCCTACCTTTCCCTTTCCAATTCCTCCTCAGCAGGGTAATCAAAATATGAAAATAATACCCTTAGCTGCCCTACCTAAATTCTATGGCCTTATTACTGAAGATTCAGAAACTTTTCTCTTTGAGTTTGACATCCTTTTTTTAAGTTATGACTACACAACTGATGCCCATAAGCTGAAATTGTTTCCATCAACTCTCAAAGAAGCCAGTTTGAGATGGTTCGTGAGTCTAGGTGCCAATGCTGTGATAGATTGGCCAACTATGAGTAACCTGTTCCTTAGTAAATATAAGGAATATTGTAGAGGCCATGATTTGAAAGGAGATGACATTTTTAAAATGTCACAAAAGGAGGATGAGACTTTGGAGGACTATGTTGCCTGGTTCATGTTTAACCTATAGCACAACACACAACATCAATTGAATGAGGAGTCTCAAAAGCATCTCTTTCTGAAAGGAGTACATGATAGGAGTATGGAAGCTTTAGACTTAATGGTTGGAGGTGATATTACATAGAAGATGAGGGCTGAAATCCAAAATATTTGTTTGAACTATTCCAGAGCACCAACAAAAAAAGGATGAGGTTTGAGGGACTTACTCCAAAAAACTCCTAGGACGGGAGTATCTAAGACAGAACTGTCAAACCTCTTGTTAGATTTCAAGCAAGACATCATTAATGATGTTGCTACACAATTGGATACCATGTAAGCACGAAGGAAGAAGGAGGATGCTGATAGTATGTTGGCAGAATATTGCCCCCATTACAGAGAAAAGAAATGCAACTATCGATGTAAGCCTATTGCTAGCTTGGAATTACAACATGTGCCTACTAAGTTCAAGGGAATTGATGAAGATGGGGAAGCCCTCTATGTTGCTCAACGAAGGTCATGGGCTCCAAGATCAGGTATTCCTCAAAACCCACTCCATAATTATGGTGGTAATAGTCAATGGCAACAACAACATGGTAATTATAATCATTGGCAGTAGCGTAACCAAGATTTGCAGTAGCCTAATCAAGGATGGCCATAGTCCAACCAAGGATGGTAGCAGCCTAACCAAGGTTAGCACCAACCTCAGCAGGGTTGGCAACAACCTCAGCAGGGTTGGCAACAACCTCAGCAGGATTGGCAACAAACCCATAATTGGCAGTAGCACCAGCATTAATCGGCCTTGACTCAACCTCCTCAACAACAAGCCTTAATGCCTCCTACAACCAATACAGCCCCTCCAAAAAAACCATTGTTACCTGCACAACTTGCACGTAATCCTAATAGTGCAAAACCTTTAGCCCAACAACAAAGTTATTCCATTACCCTGAATGATATCCATCCAAGATCTGGAATAACACTTGCCTCACCTCAGCGGCCCATTATAATAGAAATAGATGATACAAATGTTGAGTCAGTTCAAGAACCTACCACCACTATTTCTCCTACAGCCAAGACACCACCATTTCCTAGCAGGTTAATAGAGCAAACCCTGCCAAGCGAAAATCAAGCTGCACTAGACTTACTTGAGCAACTCAAGCAAATGACGGTAAAAATTCCCTTGCTTGATGCAATAAAGGAAGTACCTATATATTCAAAAGCTATCAGAGAAGCCTGTATTAAAAAGTCAGGAAGGAAAAAGAAAGACCCAAAGACTATCCATGTCTTTGGACAACTTTCTGATCTTATGCTTGATAACTGCAAAATGCCTAAGTATGCAAACCCTGGAAGCCCAGTAGTGACCCTCACCATTCAAGGAGTGCAAGTGTAGAATGTCTTAATAGACATAGGAGCATCCATCAATGTAATGACCAAGGAAGTAGTGTCCAAATTAAGCATCATTGGTCTCAGGAAAACACCAACAATCTTGCAACTAGCAGATAGTTCTACCATCATTCCTGATGGTATGCAAGAAGATGCCACTATCACATTACATTCATGGGAGTATCCAGTTGATTTTGTCGTACTCTCTCCAAAAACCAGTACTAGGGGATACCCTATCATTTTAGGATGACCATGGTTAGCCATATTAGATGCTTATATTGCATGCCGATCAGGGAAAATGACTATTTCAGATGGAACAAACACTAAAAATTTAACCTTGTATTCGCTTGCTCAGCCTTTACTGCAAGATGATCAAGTTGTTTGGCCAAAATGGATGACTCTGATATGGACATAGATTCTATTCAAAAATTGATGATGATCTCACGGGACTTGTTTGTAAAAATTAAAGAAGAAGATGATGTCATTTCTTCTATCATACTGAATGAGTATGGAACACAACTTGAGACATCTTCTAAGCAAAAGTGTGTTTTACAAAGCATTCTGCCTTTATCTACTGAACTTCATTATTTCAAGTCTAAATAGCCTATGCATTCACTCCTACCACATGAGATAGATTCACAACCAATTGTGCAAATTTCAATGGCTGAAAAAGTAGTCAAAATAGTAATCGTTCCAGGAAGAGAATTAAATATAAGCAAGTCCTTATCTTAGGCACAACATCATAATACCCTGCAACTATTACAAAAGCACTAGGATGCTTTTGCTTGGGAGTATACATATATGAAAGGTTTGGATCCTGCACTCTATACCCATAGAATTTATACCAGCCCGAATTATAAACCTATGAGACAACCTCAGCGTAGGATAAACCCAACATTAAGGGATATTGTCAAAAATGAATTCCAAAAGCTACTCAATGCTGGCTTCATATATCCTATTTCAGATAGCCAATGGATGTCACCATTGGTTATTGTTCCCAAAAAGGGGGGAAAATGGCGAGTCTGCATAGATTACAGAGAACTTAACTTTGCTACCAAGAAGGATAATTTTCCATTACCTTTTGTCGATCAAGTTCTTGACAATCTTGTAGGAAAAAAAATATTTTTCATTCTTGGACAAATTCAGTGGCTACAATCAAATCTAGATAGCACCAGAGGATTAGGAAAAGACCACATTCACGTGTCCATGGGGAACATTTTCTTATGCTATCCTACCATTTGGTTTGTACAATGCACCTGCAACTTTCCGAAGAGCTGCCATTAGCATTTTTCTGACATATTTGCATATTGTTTGGAAGTATATATGGATGACTTCACCACATATGGACAAACATTTGAAAAAGCCAAGGAAAACTTGGACAAGGTTTTATAAAGATACAAAGACTACAATTTGTCTTTAAACAGTGAAAAGTGCTTTATGATAATGCAAGAAGGAGTGGTGTTGGGACACTTTATTTCCCCTAAAGGAATTGAAGTAGATCTAGCAAAAATAGAAGTCATACATACATTGGCTGTACCAGCTAAATTTCAAGAAGTTAGGAGTTTTCTAGAACATGCAAGATATTATTGAGGTTTTATCAAAGATTTCAGTCAAATTGCAACACCTTTATATAAATTGCTTCGAAAAGATGTAGAATTTGTATGGGATTCAGAGTGTACAAAAGCTTTCCTAAAACTTAAAGAAGTCCTCTCAATAGCTCCAATGCTCCGAGGACCAAATTGAGAGTTACCTTTTCACATACACACAGATGCTTTAGATCATGCCATTGGAGCGATACTTGGCCAAAAGATAGATTCAGTAGAACATGCAATTTACTATATCAACCAAAAAATTTTAAGGAGCCGAGTATAACTACACTATGATAGAGAAAGAACTACTTGCTATAATTTATGCTCTGAATAAATTTAGACATTACATTATAGGATACCAAATATTTGTACATACAGATCACTTTGCTATCAAATATCTGATGAACAAGCTAGCAATCTCTGGACGATTGGCTCGATGGTTGTTACTAATGTAAGAATTTGACAGCATCATTATTGACAAGCCAAGAAAAGAAAATGTTGTAGCTGATTTCTTGTCTCGACTTCAAACACCTAATGATCCTGTAGCCATAGAAGATAGATTTCTTGATGAACATCTCTTCCTTTTGTCAACACAAAACCATTGGTATGCTGACATTGCCAACTATCTAACTACTGGCAAAATTCCTCCACATTTTTCTTTAACAGAAAAATGATTGCTGGCAGAAAAGAGTTTTAATTTCTCATGGATCTCAAGATTCATGTTTTATACTGGACTAGACTAGGTAACACGAAGATGTCTCAGAGAGGATGAAACATATGATGTTCTTCATACTTGTCATGATGAGCCCTATGATGGTCACTTTGCTAACAAATAGACTGCATTAAAGATTCTAAATACAGGTTATTATTGGCCTACACTTCACAAAGATGCTGCTCAGTATACAAAAAGATGTGATAAATGTTAAAGAATGGGTTGACTGACAAAAATAGGTGAAATGCCCCTACAGCCAAAAATAGTAGTAGAATCATTTGGTAAATGGAAAATTGATTTTTTTGGCCCTATTGAACCACCATCAGAAAGGAAAAGTTACATATTGGTTTGCACTGATTATGCTACTAAATGGGCTGAAGCAAAACCCATGAAGCATCCTCATGACAATAATGTTGCCCAGTTTCTGTACGAATGTATCTTTACTAGATTTGGTGTTCCAAGAGAATTACAATCAGATCAAGGGCCTCAGTTCACATCTAATCTAATAGTAGCACTCATGGAAGAGTATAAAATTTGGCATGGAAAATCATCTCCATATCATCCACAAGCCAATGGAAGGTAGAAGTGACAAATAGGGAGCTCAAACATATTCTCACTAAAACAATGTCTTTTCATCAGAAAGATTGGGCAGCTAGACTTCTTGAAGCCTTATGGGCATACAAAACAACATGGAAATCCACTACTGGGTTTATGCATTTTCAACTCCTATACGGGAAGATAGCTATTATGCCCATTGAATTTGAACATAAAACTCTGTGGACAGCTTTGGAACTTGATATTACCCTTCCTGTAGCACAACAAGATCACATTTTGAATCTCAATGAGCTGGATGAATGGCAAAAATCAGCTCTTCATAACACAGAATTAATTCAGACTCAAGGAAAGCAATGGCATGACAAATTTATTAAAGATAGAATTTTTTGTTGGTGATTGGGCACTCCTGTATGATTCACGATATCAGCATCACAAAGGAAAATTTTAAACATAATGACTTGGTCCCTATGAAATCATTACAATTTTTAACAATGGAGCGGTTCAACTGTCAGTAATTGATCCGGTCAAATTCAAACTCTTGGTTAATGGGCATCGCCTAAAGTTATATCATAAACCAGCAACTCGGAAAGAATTTCTTCAACAATTCACCATAGCAAAAACATCTCTTCCTGCAGCCACTTCATCTGAGTCTCCCACTCAGGCGCTTGTAGCCCCTTGAATTTATTTTTGAGGCCTTCATAATAAAAAATTTGCACTCATGCAAAAATTCATTCCTTTTCCACCTCATTCCATCCCATCTTCTTGTCTTTCCATCATCATGCCATCTCACTTTCTCTCATATGGCAATATTCAGACCATCCAATCACACCTCAAGTCAGTCACATTTGACCCCTTTGCATTTATTTAATTTATTATTTATTTAGAAAAACATGTTATTTCAATTTTTGGAATTTGCAATCTTTATGCTCTGGTGGGACCCAGTCTCTACTAGGTTGGGGGGAGGGAAAATCGAAATCATGAATGCAAAATCAAGGAAATCTTAAGTTGGCATGTAGGATGTACGGGGAAGGGTCATTTTAGTAATGAGCTGGCACCCCTTTGTACTTCCAAAATGTGTGAAATAATGTAAAGAAGGCTAAATATTAAATCATGATTTCACATAACCTCTCATTAATATGGCATATGTTTTTGAGCACGATCTTTATCCTCATTATGGTCTGGTGATTAAAATGCCATCATGAAGTACTGAAGGATGTGATGTTTGGAAAGCATTGAAGTATTTCAATTTCCCTTTGTTGAAACCCTTGTAGCTATCACCATCCATACTTTCAAAATCACTTGCAGTAAATTTTCTTGTGCTAGCATTTTTTTTCGAAAATATGGATGGAGAACCTTAACGACATGAACCAACAGACCATAGAGTCTTATTGGCAGACCCAACAACATGTAGTTTATTTCAACAATGAGGTTGGCTGTCTTATTGTCTCAGCTTGAAGCAGTTTGATCAGGAAATTGTGCTCCAATTTCATAATACGTTGAGGGATGGATATGAAACTGTTAAGGGCATTCAGATAGAATTCACTGAAGAAGTGGTGGCAGAAGTTTTTGGCTTGCCCACAAATGGAGAATGTTGGACAGAGGACATGGATGCACAACAAGAAAAAGAGCAATTCTTAGTACCTAGAGATACTCGGCTAGAGGAAAACAAAAAGCAAGGTACATTATGATTATCTCTCCCTCTACAATTCATCGACCCTGCTGAATTTAACATAAGATATTTTACCTGTGAAGGAAGGTATTCCTATTTGCATGCTGTTTATTTCAAAATTTTGAGTGGTTTGCGACACGGGGATTGTCCTGTAAATATTTTGAGTTTCCTTTATAATATTATCAAAAGGAAAGCTACCTATGTATAGCAAGGAAAAACCTAGTTGGTATCCCACCATTGCTTGATTAGGGCTATAATTGAAAAGGAATTGACTAGGAAGCACTTGGGAACATGGGAGAATTTTGTAAAACTAAGGAAAAAGGGACCTAAAAGAGGTGGACCTAAAGGGCAAGGAGTAGGAACAACAGAGAAAATTGATGTAGGAGTCAGAAAAGTAGTATATAGAATGGCTCAAGAAGCTTTGGCTTCTGCTTCTGTACCTAAAATTGCAAAAAGGAAAATTTTGGCTATAGAAGCCTCAACTTCTAGGAAGAGAAAATCATGCACAGTTGCTACAGAGGAAGGTTCAGAAGAAGTATCTTCAGTATCACAAGAACCTGCACTTAACCCCAATTAAGGGAAATCCATCGATAAGGGCAAGAAACCAATTTCTACTCCACGATGAGTCACCAGAATGTCTGGGGTAAATTTGAGAACTAAACCTCCTGCACCACTTGCTGAGCCTCCTATACCACCTATTGATGTTGAAACTCTAGTACCTACACCTGCACGGTCACTAGAGCACACAAAACCTACTCCTGAACATGAAAATGATCTTGAGGAAATTCTCGCAAAGCCAAATAGCCCTATTAATGTTGATAGTGGCATAGAGTCCTTAGAGGAAATAGTGTTTGGGGTTGGACAGCCAGCGAAGGAAATTGATAATCTACCACCAGAGGAATATCCATCTGTTGCACAAGAAATGGTTCAGGAAATTGTTGAAAATTTTCAAGGGAAAATGACTATTGCACCCTATCTTGCAGTCGTTGCCCCTTCAGACAAAGTTGATAACACTGTTGCTTGTCAAAATAATAGCCTTGTTGAATGTCAACATTCTCAAGATGATAGCACTGATGACCACCATCATCCTCAACACCACCTTGAAGATTATAGACCTATTGTTCATTGTCATACATCACTAGACATTTCTACACTGTTAACAACGAGTTTTAGTTTGTACCAAAATTTTCAATGGGAAAAAGAAAACTAGGATCTAGAAAGGAAGCAATTGCTCAAAACTATCAGGGAACAAGTACAAAAAATTGAAGAGAAGGATAGTGAAATTATGGTCCTATAGCAATGTGTCATGAAGATTATAGAGCTCATTCCAGAGCTTGTAAATTGCAGATCCCCATCTCCAATTTACATGCTATTCCTAAAGGAGCAAATGATTAATTTTCAATTGTCTCGAATTACTCGGGGGTTGAACCCTTCCTTACACACTCCGTAGGAATTTTATGCAACATTCAAATCAGTTTTAATGACTCTATAGAATCTCATCTATGAGTTATATGTTCATAATCTTGTTGTTCTAGATGATAAAGATTGGAATTCATTGTTATATGTGGGAGATGTATAGTTTAGGGCCATTATGTCATGGATGCAGAATGAGATTAGTTGAGAGAACCAGGTTGCTCCTTATAGGGAAAAGGAAATGGTTGAACCATTATACATTTGGCCAGAGGTACAAAAAACTTACAGAGTATTCTTTGATTGGCTTTCTGTTAACAATAATCGAAGTGCTACTGCCAAAATTCACCTTGTCTGCGAACAGGCATTTCTAGATTGGGAGCAGCATTGTTCTGCAAATGCCCCTAATGCTATACAAGCCTCCCATCAAAGATGGATCTGATTGCCGAAAGATCTGAAAACAAGGGAGTTGCACTTTCCCCAAAATCTGGAGTTGGCCATCAGCAGGATGCCTAGGTATATGATGTTAGGTAGAACTCAAAAAAATTATTGGGTACCTCTTCATTTCCAACCGCTAATACTCTTACATCCTATGCTTGGAAAGTATGATTCATTTGCTAAATATAACATGATTGTTGAAGAACAAAAATGGGAAAGGTTGAAACAAAATCATGGATATTTTAATTATAGAGCTCATGAATCAGGGGAGAAAATCACCAATGATCTCAGGCTACGGATGAGGATCAGAAACCTACAGATGCTGAAGGGACCAACCTCAGGATGGTTGGGGGGAAAATTGATGACATGAAGAAATAGAAGTCTTATTAGCCTTTTTTGTGAATATTTGTCTATAACATACTGAACTTTATTATCTTTTAATATAAATGTTTTTGAAATTTTGATGTATAAAGTATGGACATAGGGCATAAAAATGACAATAAGAATTATATCTAAAAAGGGGATCATTTTGTGGTAAAAATATTTCTTCATGAATGTTTGATATGGGTAGATCTTCCTGCAACTGAAGAGATTGCAAAATTTGTTAGTTGAATAATTAATGCCTTTTCTTTATAAACTAATAAATGAAAATAAATGTTTGTGGGAAGTCTTGTGTGTATTAAACATTGATCGAAGGGATACAAGTTGAGCGGGAGTTAAAAAAACTATGAAGGAATAGCGCTAAGGCATTGACGCTATTAAGGAGAAGCATTATGACACAGTTGCAACTAGAAGACTTGGCGGCAAAGTCAGAAGGGACCTGTTTTAATAAATAACAAAGTGGGACCTGATAAAGTAGTAGAGAAAGGAAGCAAGCATCAAAGCAATTAGTTAAACATGCAACACACGATACCTAGATTCTTGGAAGCTATTTGAAGTCAGATAAAAGAGCAGATCTAGCATTGGCTATGATCTATATTTGTGGGGAATTTAAGGGATAATTAATGTCTTTCCAATTGCATGTTTGCAGTCTTAATTTGTAATTGACTTTCCTTCATGAGAAAGTCATAGTTTTAGGAGTTTTTTTTTCTTCCTTCCTTTTAAATAAGACTTCTTCTATATCTATGAGGTTAAGTAGTGAGTAGATAGACAGAGTTGATAGACATCTTATTGTTTTTCCCAAGTTATTGTAATATTGCATATTTGATGAATACATGCCTTTACTGAGTTTCTACACTTTAAGCTGAGCTTATCTTTCCTTTATTCTTCTATGGGGGCTCATGTGAAAGGTGGATTTTACTTTAGTAAGTAGGAGTTAGACTCAGTTTTCTAAGTTAAGATAGAACTGCTGTTCCTGCAACCATTGGAAACAGAACCAGTCATTGTTCCTGCAGTAGTAGGTACATAGATGTATGGTTAAATAATTAGAATTTTCTTCCAATTATTTGATAGTTGTCTTTCCTTTGGATAAACTAAATTTCCTTAATGGTTATTGCATTCAAGGTAGTAATGACTTTTAGTGAAAACTAGAGCATATACTTTGTAGACATCATCTCAAGTTCATGCTCCCGAATTGACATTTAATGAAAATCAGCATAGTACTTTGGTAGTAAGGGATGTCCAATCCTGTAACTAAAAAGGTGTTATATTGATTAGACAAAGGGGTTGTTAACTATCTCCTGAAACTATAAATATATGATTGTACATACTATCTTAGAAAAAACTGAATAAAAGTGCTTGGTTTTAATAGTAGGTTGAAGGATTTTTGAGTTTCTTGCACATCTTTTGAATTGGAATGCACTGTGTTATATTCTTAGACATTTCTTGATGTCTTAAACCAGGATTTGAATCCAAATTTTTAAGTAATTTGTTCACATTCATAGATTTATCGCTGTAGCAAGCAGTTTGTTAACAATTTTGAAGTTTTTTTCAAAAAATCAAGGTCATTCCATGAAATTCTGTCTGATACTTCATGGAATGGCAGGTTTCTAACTTGTATGAATGATTCTAACTCTATAATGAACCACTAACTTAAGTATTTGGTGGCCACCATACACAAAAAGAGTGAAAATAAGGGTTATTTGGAGGGGACAGTCATATGGAGAGAGATTTGCCTTAAGGAGGGTAGGGTTTGAGAGTTGATTCATGTTTATGGTGATTAAACATAGATTTCTATAGTTTGAATTAGTCCAAGAAACCTTGGCACGTAGGAGATCGGTGATACCCTAGAAATAAGGGTTTTGAATAGATGAATTGGGGCTTTTGGGGTTAGGAAACCCATAGAGTGGAATTGAGTGTGGATTTATCTAATTAAAGAAATTTTAGGAACATATTCAAGTTTTGAAGTCCATACATTGAGTACTTCTATAAGTTGCTTTGTAAATGCACTATTGCTTCATTGTTGAAACAGGGTCACTGTGAAGAATCTTTGATACTTTCCAAAGGAAGCCCATCCAAGCTTTACATATGTTTTGAATGAAGATAAAGGTTGTTTGAAACTATGTCATTTGTGAAAACCAAAAGATATCGACCATTTTGTATTGCTGCTATTACAGAAGTTACAATTTTGTATTGACAACATTTAGGTGAGTTACACATTTTGGCTTGTAGGGTATGGAAACTGAAAGGTGTTGATGAGAACATGTTAGATATACTATAACAACCCTATTGAGATGCTAAAACATCCTAGATTTGACTAGTTGTGGAATTTTCCTATCACGACCTAGAAGGGTCACTAGGAACACTCCTACAATCTTGCTCATTTTGGGTTTTTACTCGAGTCCATCACCCTATCCTCTGCATCACAAGGGTGCATGAGTTTTCAAAACTTCATGTGCTTCTCAATAAGTTTCTATGGATAATAGGAAAAGTTTTCACATACCCTCATACATTTTAATATTGAAACACAATCAATATTTTGTTGATAGGGAATGTTTAGTAAAATGAAGCAGAGAAAAAGAAACATAGTTGCAGTAGAAAAATAAGGTTGAATGTAGTAGTGATCATTGAAAAAATGCCAACAAGATCACCATGAACCATCTGAGAATAAAAAAGATCGAACACAGAGGCAGCCCAATGTCCCATCATGCTTTTACAATCTTATCCTGATTTTCTTCCTATATCCAGATAACCACATTTTCTCACTGCGATGTTGACATTTTGATTTAATACAAGCCACAAGAAATTGTAATTTTTTTAGTGTTTTCATTTGGGAATATTGTGAAGGAAAATATATGGTAAAGGTGATGATGAAGCTAGAATGATGAGAATTCCATTAGTTTCCTAATTTCCTTTCTCATTCATGTGCACTATGTTGTAATGTTATTATATTATCTAATCTACTATCCCCCAGTTCTTTATTGTATTCATCTCCAGCTGGTCAAATCTCTTGGACTGTTATATCCATTACATATTTCCCTCTTTAAATTTTAATAAACCTTCATCCTATACAAATGTAACTATATTTTCTAGGTTTTTTTCACAAAACATCTAGCTGCTCTGTGGTGATTTGCTAGTTTACAAAAATTGGTTTTGCCAATAATGCAAAACAATCCCAAAATCAGTCTATTTGGGTTCATTGTACAATATAATATATAATTTGATATTCCTATATATATTTATAGATAACAATTTATATGTAAATACAATAATGAATAAAGTAATAGGAAGATATATATTTCACATCCCTCCTATATATCTTTATAGGATTACAAGAATATTATATTAATTAATTAGTTTACTGATTTATATATAAATTTGTTATATAATATGATTTTGGGTTGCAGATATTACACATATGTCATTGGCTGTCCAATGGGGAGTGTCGATTATCCAAAACATCCAATGCTATTGCTATCAACTCCATGACAAATTCCTCTGCTTTGGGTCTATCCTACCAAACTCTAGCCCACTTGAAGCATTCAAACATGGTTGTTAAGCCTTGGAGAACCTTCCATAAAATTTTAAACAATGGGCACCCAGAATTTTTTTATTAACAACATTTTGAGCTCCTAGACCTACATCATTTTCTCCTTCACACTCTCCATGCTTTCTTTTCTACAGATGCAAACAAATTTGTACCGGTCTTGCAACAACAACACCAAATAAATCTCAAATGCTTTGAATGTATTAGGATCACATGGATGCAATGAGTGCTAGGTGGACTATTTGTAATCACAAGAGATGAGCTCTTGTAAACCATTACTCTTGCAATTATTTCAAGAATGGTACTAATTAAACATCACATAATTTAACATGATGAAAAATACCACCTAGTTGTTAATGAAGGAACCAAGCATATCTATGATCAATGGTTCATAGGGCACATAACTTGTTGAAGGTTTTGCAATGGCATGGTGAGCTAACAAGGCTTAATCTGTGTCAAATGTCAATGCCATTTTAATGCCCAAAATATGGCTTTTTGTAGTCTATAATTATTATCAAAAAACTATATATATATATATATTCCATATTACACAATGATGTATGTAGCCACGTGATCAAGAAATGTACATATCTGATATGAAGGCTTTAAAAGGATTAAAATAGTTTTAAGATAGCAAAATGAGAAAAATAGATGTTTCCTTCTTTGTTGTTTGCAATATAGGTAAGGAGTAAATTATGTCCACAAAAGATGTTCTACAAAACTGCCAAAAATTAGAATTGATGCTTCTAGGAATGAAGTACAAACCTGATATATAAAAGAGATTAATTTTAACTTTTGACATCGAGAAACTAGCATAGAAGAGAACATTTTTCTAAGTCATGCAAAGTCCATTAAGGATTGTTCAGAGGGAGGCATATTCTCAAGCATGAAATATCATAGAATTCGTTGAGGAGAGGGCATCATTGGCCAAGCAATACCATACGAGGAATGTGAAGAATGGGTCTCTTCCACTTGCTACCAAGTTCAAAAGATAAGAAAGAACAAGGGAAAAAAAGCCCATCAAAGAAAGAACAAGGAAAAAATGCCCATCAAACTGATGGAAGAGAATTGGACATTATGATTCCTTGGATTGAAAAGAAGTAGCCATGTACAAGTTATACAACTACATTGAATACAATCATGGGAAAAATGATAATGAAGAGATGAAAGAATAAGAAATCACTTTTGATAGATGTAAAGGCAACGAATCTAAAGAGAAAACAATTGAAACTCTATCTTATGCATTCGGCCTTGCTGTTTCCAAATCTAAACTTCCAAAAGACCGATCACCTCCTTTTCAAAATATCAAGTTTCCAACTCCAACTGTGAGCAAGCTAGGGAAAAACCAGGGCATCCATTTTTTTGTTTGGTGATGGCACATCAAGTATCCAACTCCAAAAAAACATCCCATGCATGCAAAAAATAACAAACAACAAAACATCCCATGTGCATGAAAAAAAAAACATGAAATCTTTTTATTTTTTACATCTAAGCCCCCCATTTCTACCAACATAGGGCTTGGTTTCAATTTTTAAAAAATTTTTTTTGCCTTCTACATTCTGACAAAACTAAACTTTTTTAGTTGATGGTCACAAATTTTGGTAGAAAAATGATGTTAAATGTAGTAGTGTGCACACTCATTTTTTCTAACACTTGGCATATTTGACAAATATCAAGGGTGCACACCTAACACACCCCTCAAGGTGTGCTAGGTGTACACCCTAAGTATTGAAAGTGTGTTGAAGGGGAAAGGTGTATGTAGCACACCTTCAAGGTGTGCAAGGTTCACCAAAGTTTTCCAAGTTTTGTTCATCTGAGGTGGTAAAATTAGCTTTTCAGGTGTTTTACTTGGGTTTTATGTTTTGGGTCTTTTTTATCGTGATTAGGGTTTGTTTTAATTAATGTTTTCAACCTTTCAAACTAATGGATGTTTTTTTGGGTAGATAAAATGGCTTCATCCTTGTCCTCCCTCACTACAAAGATGGCTTCAAAACTAGTGGTATTCAAATTTTAAGGTGTTCCATCGAAGTCATGCTTCTAGGATGAATATTCAAAAGTCTGAGATGCTGAGCTAGGTCATATTGAATAGAACACATGCATGGTCATATGCAACAAGCCAAATGAAAGGCCCTATATGGTGTTTGTACTTATTAGATTAGGACTAATAAACATAGCATCACACATAGTTTTATTATAGTCATTGGAGTTGATTATGGCATTAATAGAAAACTATGTTTTAGAGGAAAGGGTTGTAAAAAGCATAACTAGAGAGATCATCCCAGATTTGAGATCTAAGACTGTTGAGAAAGTATTTCATCTTCTGAGAATAGATCAGTACATTAGGTTAACATATCATTAAGAAAAAGGTAGTATAGAGAGCATGGAGAGGAAGTATTATAAATCATTCAATCCTTGTATCTCATTGATAAGACTCCTCTTGGACAAAAAGTAGGTAAAGTAGATATAATGAGGGGCTATATGAAAGATGATATCAGATAGTCTATAGTGCTCCTAAGTAGAGTCATGGGATTACCAATAGTAGGACACTTGAATATATGGATGGTACACTTTATTGAGACCATCAAAAAAATGAAGATGCCAATTGATTGGGCTTCAATTATCAGTGAGAATTTAGATGAACAACTAGTGGTAGTCAAGGATAAACACAAGTTCTATATGACATCTTATTTGGTGTACCTATTAGCTAGAAGAGCAATAGATTATTTGAGATTATTCAAAAAGGGCAACTTGCAAGATGCAAATGCATGGCCTTATGTGGTATACCCCTAGTTGGTAAGGAAAAGGTTTTTAGAGAACATTAAGGAATACATAATAGTGAATGATGCCTTCATTTTTGTAATCAACTAGTTCATTGAAGGAGATTATGCGAAAAGGATGTTAGAAGAGGCAGTGACAAAGATTACATAAATCGGCACCTATTACATCCAATTTAAAACATTCACCTATTTAAGGGTAGAGGGTACAACTGTTAATCCAAAGAAGCTCCCTAGCTATCCGTGTGATAGACACATATTGTTGGAGATTGCATGATAACTCTCATCTGCATATGAGGGAGTAAGGAGAAAAAATAAGAAGACCTAGGTATGGCCCATCATTATAGGTCTATTTAGTGTTAACCGGAAGTAGGATATTATGACTTTTGAGTCTGAGTGGCATCAGCATCCCTAGGAGGATTATAACTCTCCTCATCCCTATTTTAATAACATTGGCAAAGTTCAGTACTTGGTAGGAAAACAATTCCAACATGAAGATACCATAGAAGATCATTAGATGAATGTAGTTGATGACTACGAAATCCAAATAATGGATTATTTTAGGATGAATCTCTATTTGGTAGGCAATGCCTTGAAAATAAAGGTCCCATTAAAGATCATATAGCGAGACACTGAAGAGGTCTTAGATCCCTTTTATAACAAAGATAAGATATTTTATTAGCCTGTCATGAATATAAAGATTGATTGAGAACAAAACACATATATTAACTGTAGGTTGAGGCATATCATCCAATTAACCAAGGACTGGATCAAGAGACCATTGAAGCTGGATCAAATTCCACAAAATGTAGTTTTCCAAGCTACAACCTACCTAGTGAAAGGTAGAGGAGCCAGGGTGACATTTCCAACATTTACAACTTAGTCTCTAGTAAGGCCAAAAATAGTGGATCAACTTGATAGAGAAGTTGGATACTTCAGGGCATAGAAGGGTAAAAATAAAAGGAAAAGAACTTCCCCTCAACAAGCCGAGCCCAGAGAAGAGGCAACTCAAGCACAAGAGCACCAAGAGGTAGAGAATGTACAAGGGGCAAAAAATGTAGAAGGCATTTAGATTTAGGATAATTTGCTAGTGCCACTACTAGAACAAGGGCAAAAAGTTGAAATAGAAGTGCAAGAAGTGTCTCTGCCTGCACAAGAGGAAGAAGCATCTTTGTTAGCTCCCAAGAAAAGAAAGTTGAAAACTCCAGTTAAAAGGAGACAAAAGGTGATAATAAAGGTTATTCCTTTTCCATTACTCCTAGATGTTATTCTAAAGGAACAAGAATACGATGATGAAGATGAAGAAGAAAACCTTTCCTTGAGTTAAAGCACTCATCTTGCTAGGGCTACAGAGGTAGAGCATAGAATAAGCTCCACTATAACACCACCATCCATTCCTATACAACCTATTCAGGCTACAACTTTGGAAGATGAAGTACAACAATGGATCAATGAGCAAGAGGATGAAGGGGTTGATGTCTTTAAGATGCCACACCTTGATTTCATGGCGGTAGGCATTGAGTTGGTAAGCAATAATATAAGTGATACCCCAAAAAATCAAACTCTACAAGAGGATTGGAGTCAATTATTGCCTTAGTCAGTAGGACCTTTAATTGCTCCACCATTATTAAGTCAAGATTTATCTTGCTTAGATAAAGGTTTAGTTACTCCTCTCCCTCCAAGTAATGAAGACCAAGTGCAAGCTGAATGGGAAGAAGAGCCACAAAAAATACCCATCGATGAAGTATTAGAAGAGGGAAAAATATATGAGGAACCTCAATAGACTTCCCAAGATATAGAGGTGAGGACTATGGACTTGATAGACACAAAGATGCCTGAGGTGGATCTCTCATAAAAGGAAAAGACTCTGGAGAGAAGTGATAAGGGAAGAAGCCTAGTGGTACAAGCACCTCCTTCGTCTAAGGGTAAATATTTGATGGAAGATACTCTGAGATGGTTGAGAGGAGAGGTGATGGTTAGACATAAAAGGTAGCTATATTGTACTGAGGAAGAGGGGATGGGAGAATTAATTGAAGCCCTCAAGAAACCTGAGCCACTCGTAGGTGATGCACAAACATTGGCCTTTATTAAGAGAGATCAAAATTAGGACTTGTTTGCCGATGTTGCAATCCCTCCTTTACATGCAAATATTGAGGACTTGACTCCAAAAGATTATCAAATGAAGGTCTTGCTTGGAAAACCCATTGTGGATACTGCCAAATTAATGGTTACTTCGGGATCAAAGAAGTGTTTAGACATTTAGAACAAGATGAGTTTGAGTTGTTAAATCTATGGAAGGAGAATGAAATCCTAAGAGGATATTTGAATGAAGTAGTTGGTCCATTGGATCTTGAAAATCTCAAGTAGACTCTAAATGGGACACTTGATAAGAGGGATAAGGAGATTCTACAATTAGATCCATTTTGAAGGCTTGTCAATAATGGCAAGAAAGTTTTGAAGGGAAAGGTGTGCAGATCATACAAGGAAATCTTCAACTACTACACCATATGTATAATAATTTAGATAAGTTGGTTGCTACATTGAACCAGGATTTTGGGTTAATGGATGAAGTACATACTTGGGGTAAAGACCTACAAACGTTATAATTAATAAAGGGTGAGAGGTATTGGATGTTGATGGATGTATAAATTGTAGATGATTTAGGTAAGATAGATGATTGGATAGAGAAGATTTCATATGGTAATAAAGTAATGAAAACATTACACATGGTTATTCCTAAGCTCAAGGATCAAGCCCAAGAGTAGATTTTGGAAGCAGAGAGATATTACAACGATCCTTGCTTGGAAATTTTTGAAGATGATTCAAGGGATAAATTAATGACTGTACAAGAAGTTGTTGAAAATTTTTGGAAGACTTTTGAAGAGGCATCCACTAATGAGAATATTAGACAAGCATTTAAGACCAAAGAGGCATTGCTAGAATTGGGAGATTTTGCACAGACTCGCATAGAGGTGGGCAACTATAGACAAAATGTAAAGGATAAATATGATGCTTTAGATTTTTTGGATGCAACCCAAGTGACAAAGATTATAGAGAAATTCAAGAGAAAATACCTAGACATAGCTCTGGTGTGAAGGGGAACAAAACCCATAAGCTAGAATTTCAGTTTTGACGCTTGGTAAAATTTAGCATTTTTTGGACCTATCTTCTAAGGTTCTCAAGATTCCAAGGTGTGCAAGGTGTACTTCTCCCATCGTGTGCTAGAAGTTTTTGAAGAATTTATAGGTGTATTGACAGTTAATTGCTAGTTCCAAATTTAGATCTTTCCATGCACCAAAAATACATTCTGATGGCAGTTTAACTCCTATAAACATCCATACAAGGTTGAGCTTCTATGTTTGGCATCTCTAGAGACTCCTACATCATATAATGGCTTTCTTCTTCTTATTTTCTCATGCTTTGTTTTTTTAAAGACATGTAAAGCATCATGTATCCATTAAATGATATAAATAAGGATAGAGTCCTACTTAGCACCAGTTAGAGAGTCAATTTGTACATAAATAGATTTTTTTTATTAGTTTAGAAGCATATGTTTGCATAAAGAGATCTCTCTCTCTCTCAACATAAATTGAGGAGATGATTTCTTATAAATTCAAGGATGTAATATGTATTCAAGGTTGTTATTTTGATGCAACAATAGATGTTATTGGTGCTCTCATTCAGAGTGTAGTTATTCTTGCCTGAGGTTGTTATATGTTGTGAATGTATGTTCATGGAGTGTAATGGAGCCAATAGTTTTATTGTGTTATTTTGATTGAGCGATATTTTAATTTTGGTGTTTTTCATGTGTTTACAAATTCTACTAATGTACTTAGTTGGAGAAGAGACGACCCTAATCTTCTTGTATAGCTTTTTGTCTCACATGAGTGAACTTTCCATGGCCTTGTGATCTGATGAAAAGTGAAACATATTATGGTTACTAAATTCCCATCAATGATTGCATTAGTGGAATTGAGGAAATGTTGCCCCTATTTTCATTGGTTACTTACCGATCTTTTTAAAGGCTTAACTCACAAACATGTTGTTTCTGTGGCTTATGTCCATTAGGGATTTATTTTTCAACTAATTTTCTTAAACTTCTTGTCAGCCTACTTTGTTATTTTCTTTTACAAACACTTGGTTAATTTAGGAACTCATATAGTTGCATAGTTAATACTACATTCATTATAAATAGAAAATACCAAAAATATATTTTATTTTTGTGTGGTTATTCTTTTGAGATAGCAAGCAGATTCAACATCTTATCCAACATTGGTTAGAAGTAGCAAAGGCCTTCTCATGAAAACTCACATTTATCTTCTACTAAGAGGATTTCAGTAGCTCACAAGATCACTCAGAACCTTGGAGTTAATCCTAGATTAGTTTTACAAGAGAGGAGTTCGAAAGAATTTGTACTATTAAGCATCGTGTAAAATGACATCTCAACATGGGTACCAGGATAGAACACATGGTGTACTTTGATCCATGATGGTGGATGTGTAGGGAGGGATTGTTCCCTTGTTCATTTATGTGGCTACAAATTTACCCATGCAATGTATACAAGTGGGAAATTGTTAGGATAATGGGTGTTGCACACATTGCATAATATTGTTATATTGTATTATTTTATTTTATTATGTAATGTTGCAACTAGATGGGCGTGTAACATGTAAAGATTCCCATGGGATATACTTGATGAGTTGTATTGTAACATTGTGATAATATTTTATGTATTTATTTAATATTAAAGAAAAAAAATTAAATGTCCAATAATAAATGTGGGGTCAATGGGTTAGGTAGCACATGGTTTATGTAATACCACTTAGTGATTTTGTGAGACTTGCTACTATATAAGTAGCCACAAGGGTAGTTATTGTGTGTAAAGACAAAAGAACAAAAAAGGGAAAGAGTCGAGTGGGACAGGGCTTGACAGGTTAGCCAAGGGAGCATTTGTGAAGGTTGGAAACATGGCATGGGATGTATGGATTTATGCTTGTTCACATGGATTGCTTGGTGGTGGCTATGGCTTTGAAGGCTTCCATGGTTGTATTGTAATGGTATTTTTGCTGAATAATACATGGTGATGAATATTTTTGGAGGTTGAATTTTTTCCTTAATGAGGGTTTCCTAGGGTATATCTTGTGTCACATTTTTTTGGGTATGTTGTCTATTCTCTTGCATGTGGATTTCAATTGCATTTTTTTTTAAGATCTATTATGGGTTATGTGGAAAAGGTTATATTTTTGTTGCAATTTTCCTTACACCTAGGAACCCTCCAATGAGAAGGTAAAACTAGGGTGGGGATGACACTCACAAATCTTCACTACTGTAGCTGTAAAGTGTAGCCAATTAAGGCTATAATAAGCTTAATCATAAACTATGATCTACCCTGTGAAAGGTCTGCCATGTTAAAGGCTTACAAAGACTGTTAAATCTTACCCTGTTAAAGGATTTCAACACCTTTCAAAAGGTATGCTTGGTTAAAGGAATTTAACTTATAATAAAGTAAACACCCTATTAAAGGATTTAAAAAAGCTTATTAAGACTACTTTGTTGCGAGATTTGAACTGATTCACCTATTAGAATGTTTCAACATTGATCTTTTAGTTAGCACTTCTCTACTAGATATCAGATCTTTTCTTTCCTAATTTGTACTTGATCCTCTTGATCAAATGTATCTATTTTGTCCTCTAAATGTTCTACTCTATTCCCTCTAACTAATTCTGCAATTCATATTTATCTCACAACCTCTTTAGTCACTATGAATGCTCTCTCACTTAGCATTCACCCTTCTCTTCTCATCCATGCATAGAGAAAATCTTTAGGGTTTTCCCTCCTTAAGAAGACTTAGGTGAACAAGGGTTAGGTAAGAATTAACAACTCTGATTCATCCATTTTTCCTCTTAAAACATCCATCAATTTTATTGGTTACATTTAATGCATAGGGATTCCCAATATACCTTCATATATATCTTCTAGAATCATAAAACAATCCTTAAGTTGGCCCAAAAATGGTTTTCATAGGGGTTTGTGCCATTACAAACAACTATGTCCAAAACTGTTTACTCGGCACTTGAAGCTTTGATGTTTAGCATCCATTGTATCCTTAACATTGTAACTTGGCTTCTAAATGACTTGGAATCCACTATTTTACTCAACATCTAAATCACTCGACATATATTGACTTTCTTGACACTAGAGTGACTCAACACTAAGTGTCTAATCGACACATACTCGTGCTCAATACTAACCATATATTTTTCTTGATATGCATTATTTGATAGCTTATGCTCAATATAAAATATTTACTCGACATGCATTGTGTTGTGTTAAGTAATGACTTAAGTGTGTTGTCACTTAGTTATCAAAACCAAAATGAGATCAACATTATCCAAACTAATACAATTGTTAGAAAAGTAATAATAGGACTTGATGTGATAAAAAATCAAAACTCACTTGTAGATTACAGATCTCTAGTTTAGTCCTCCATCCTGTTTGGCATTCATACTCTTCATCTCTAAAAACTTGTTCACTCTTGAAGTATTCATCCCTCTTATCCTTCTTTCTTTATATGCCAATTGCATACTCTTCTATTCGGCCACCATATGAAGCAACACCATAGACTCCTTCTTTTCCTTAGGTTCTCGCACATGAAAACAATTTCTTTTGGCCTCGTATCCCCTTATAAAGAGAATTGTGACATTTTTCTGCTTAATCACAATTGTCCATCTTAGGGTTAGGTCAGATTCATCGAATCCTCCCTCTTTCTATTTTCTTCCCTCTTGAAACTTCTTCTACAATCCTCTTTGAATTTTTCTCAAAATGGTTTATCTTGAATTCAGTGTCTTGAGCTCATCAAGCTTATCTTCCACACACTTCATATGATTCAAGAAATTATTATTTTTGGCTTAGATTTAGTGAATCTTTGATGAAACTCTTATTGTTGTCACTCAACAATAACCTTCTTTTGATGCTTAACACACACTGGGTTGCTCGACATCCACTAAACTTTTCTTATACTATCTTTTTACCATCACTTAGCAGATACTAAATTTTTACTTTTCTTGGCACTAACTTATTTTCTACCTGACTTGAACTAACATCGCTCGACTCCTACTGATCACTCGGTCAAGCTTAGTAGACACATTTTGTTTTCCTTCTTCTCCTAGACTCAGCTAGTGTGTCCATCAATTCCAGCCTTGACTAGATAAACAATAGATCATATTATCCATGTATTACTTGGTCTTCATGCTCCTTTTATACAATAAATAAAACCTTTCTCTAGGCACTCTTATTAAAATTTTGAGGGGGGAGGGGTGTGAATCAGGAGTTTGAACTTCGACCCATAAAACTTTTCACCTCACATTCACTGTATGCATTCAATAGATAAACTAAAATAACATGTAAAGTAAATGCATCTAAAACATTGAAGCAATTAAACACATATGCTTGACACCAGATATGATTACCCATAAAACTTCCAAATGAGAAGGTAACACTAGGGTGGAGATGACATTCACAAATCTTCACTACTACAGCAATAAAGTGCGACCAATTAAGGTTACAATGGTTTGATCATTAGACATGATCTACCTTATGAAAGGCCTACCCTGATAAAGGCTTAAAAAGGTTGTTAAGTCCCACCTTGTTAGAGGATTTCAACACCCTTTTAGAAGTGTGCCTAGTTAAAGGACTTTTGACCACTCACTTGGAATGTCACCATATTAAAAGATTTGATAAAGCCTATTAGGACCACTCCACTTCAAAGATTTAACTAAAATCACTTGTCAGAATGTCTTAGCATAGATCTTGTGATTGGCTCTGGATTGCTTGATTAAAGATCAAATCCACACAATATCCTTCTTGATCCTTTATGATCAGATGTATCAATGTTATATCCTTATCTATCCTTTCTTCTCATTTAATTGATTCTGCAATTCATTCTCATTGCCAAGTCACCTTGAATGATGTACAAACTCTCTTGTTTGCTTCTTCAATTCAATTATTCACCCCTTTTCTATGCTCTCTATTCTCTCTCAAAACTTAGGGCTTCATCTTCCATATAAAGTCTTTGGTGGCTTAGGGTTAGGTATGAATCTATGGCTAAGATTCATCCATTTTTTTCGCTTAAACCTTCCCTTCTTCTGATTGGTTGCATGTAATTGCATAGGGATTTTGCAAATAGATTCATCCTTATCCCTAAAGAATCAAAATCTAAACTTAAGTCGGCTAGAAAAAAATTTACATAGTTTTTTGTGCAATCACAAACAAATATGTCCAATTTGTGTTACTCGACACTTGAAGTTACTCTTGCTCGACACATACTATAATTTTGTTTCTGACTCAACATCTAAACTACTCGGCATCTACTATTCACTTGACACTTGAATCACTTGGCATGGTCTATCTGCTTGACACTTGAGTTACTTAGCACATGAGTGACTCGACATGGTCTTGTATTTACATATTATACTCGACATGTAGAAAGATCCACTCAAGAACCCAAAAGAAATAAACCTAATATGTTACAAAGTTTACTTAACTATTTTTTTTTTGAATTTTAAGCAACATCAAAGTAAAAATAATGCAGAAGCAATATATACATACACAAAAAATACACATAAAAAATTATAAATACAGTTTCAATTCCTCAAGGGTTCCTTCACATTGAGTCACATTTAATAATATTTTATTAATAAGTTTAAGTCTCAATTACAATGTCCATAATCATAAAATAAATAAACATGTACTTAGTCATATAAGAAAATGCATAAGTACAACTAATAATATGAAAGCACATCTAATGAATAACATCCACTGCACATGTCATGGGGTATGTAAAAATGATACAAGTACATCAATATACAATACAATATCCCATAGGATCTCAAAACACATGATACATAGACATCAAATGAATAGGAGTCTTCAAGATAAGATGAAGAATGATAACGGTACCATTGTATCCACAACACCCAACATCTGTCAATCTCAGGGTGACCCAAATGGTAAGAATACACTACCTCTCAACTGCGTGGTCACCTAATTAGGATCCCACTTGTATAGGAGAGATAATGTATGATCCATAGACATATAATCAAATCATAAAATAATCCTAGGCAAGAAATCTTGATAGCCAAAACTACCTCAAGTGTAATACAAACTACTCAAGAAGAAGAGATAATCAAAATCAAAAGGACAGTCATTCTAATACTAACATCTCATACCAAGTCAACATGCCAATACCAAGACCAAAATATACAACCACCTCGAAATCAATGTCAAATGTCACAAGCACAATGACCAACAGATAAAAACTATCATCAATAAAAGTAAACTACCAATCACTAACTCCAGCAATAAAACACCACCAATGAATAACTAATCATTCATAAATAAAAGTCAATTGTCAATAATAAATGACATCCTATCAATAAGTAACAATTTATAATAAATAAACCATCAAAAGAAATATCCAGCAAGTACATCACTAGAGGCAAATATAAAAAAACCATGAAAGAGAATCAGGGTACATACTATGGAATGTCATCACATTAGCCAACTCTAGAGTTACCCTAACAGTCTCTCAAGACCCCGTCCCTCTAGTGACTCTATGCAAAACTAGAATACCATCTCATGATGATGAGAAAACTAGTCATACCTCTCAAGGGTATCATCTTCATCTCATCGTTAGTCTATATAAGCACTCAAGGCACAGATGAGAAAAAATCTAACTTATCTGTTTAATATATCTCAAGGAAAAGGGCTAGGAAAGATATTTTAATTACTATATTATCACTTGTTACACAATTGAGTTACCCTAGTAGCAACTTTGGGCCCCGACCCCCATTGCAAGCCACTTCCATAGACATGCACCTAAACTATCTTCTCAAAAATCACAAACCATAATAGTGTCCCATACCATGAGTAATATTGATTGAATTTGGTTCCTTAACAAGCAACCCAAAAATAAAATTGGTTCCTAAAATCCAAGTTATCAAAATTGCTCAATAGCATAAAACTCATAAAACATAAATCTTAATTCAAATAATAAATTTCCTCGTGACATCCAATCAAATAATCATAAAAGAAATCTCTAAACCTGCCTCTAGTTCACATCCTAACTTGGCCAACTAAACAACCCGCAAAGAAAAACCATCATGAAAATAAACATCACAAGACTATAAATAGAATATTAGAAAACACATAGTTTTTAGCCACATAATTTAAATCCACCAATTTCTCTTATTTAGTTTGGATCATAAGGATGTGTTTAGAAATAAAGTAAGAATATATATGTTAATATAAATTGTTATGTTGATGTACTTATTTAAAACACTAAATATTTAAATATCCAATCTTTTTGTACATATAACATATCCTTCAATTTTATCATATTATTAATTTAAATTATCTTAAATCATAAATGATTTAATTAATTACATAAATGTATATTTTAAATATTGATATTAATTTCAATTTCTAAAATATTAATATGACTTTATTTAAGTCTAATATTAATATTTACTTTCCCTTTAATTCATAATGCAACTAGAGATAAAATTATTAATTTAATTTAATTATTTATAATTTCTCTGATAAAGTCAAATATTTATTAACTAAATGATTAAAAAGTGAACTCTACCACAACTTCTCTTAGAATAAATTTTTTTATTATAAATATTTATTTATTAACTTCCCCCTTGCATTAATAAATATTAAATTATTTATATGCAACTAAGAGTTTAATTAGACTTAAATAATCACTAACATTCACTTTAACTAAATGAATAATATTTATTTAAATTTTTAAAAATTAATAAATAATTTTAAAATTTTATTTTTAATTAACTGATTTATTTTTTAAAATAAATAAATCTGAAAATAAAAAATACACATGCAATTAGTATTTTTGCATGTCATTGATCTCTCAAGTCATGCAACCATATTATAATTAGTTTTCTATTTTTAGCATTTTTTTTCACATGCAACCCTACTATACTTAGCTTTCTATTTTTAGCATATTTATTTTCACATGCATGTAACCATACTATACTCAGCTTTCTATTTTTAGCATATTTATTATCACATGCATGTAACCATACTATACTTAGCTTTCTATTTTTAGCATATTTATTTTCACATGCATGCAACCATATTATACTTAGCTTTCTATTTTTAGCATATTTGTTTTCACATGCATGTAACCTTACTATACTTAGTTACAACATGTTTTCCTCTCAACTAATCTTGTTCCTTTTTCCAATAAATTTTGCAATTAAATTATTTTAGATATAAGAATAATATTTATCTATATTTAGAAAATTCATGATAATCACATGGTTCTAATGAAAAATTTATAGTTGAAACTCAAACTAATCAATTTATTATTTTCTTCCAATTTTCAATAATTGAATTTTTTTTTTCTATTAGATATAAGAGTTTCAAAACAAAAAGAGCAACCAAAGTACCACCACAAAAATCAACAAGGAGGCCAAGCCTCACTAAGGAAGAACAGATTCAGTTGTACAACATAACAAAAAGAGGAGAAAGACTAGCTAACTAAGAACATCATAGTAATTGACCACCCAGGTAGTCCAACCTAAGGGACCCTCCATCCAAACGACGCTTTTACATTCTTGAATCTGCATCAGCCTGAATAAATCATCCTTTCTAGCATTCACTTTCTTACGGATTTCTCTATTTAGCCCAATGCAAGCTTGCTCAAAAGCTTGCAGATCCTCCAAGGTTCTACGCCATTGGTATCCATGCTGAAGGAACCATCTCATCTTGTCTCGCTCGATCAACATAGTAGCTTGCACCTACAAAGAAATTTTAAAATAAGTGAGCTTTCAAAAAAATTCAATAAGGTCCCTTGGCTTACCTTGGTATCTTTCCTCATTCCTGCATTTCCAGATCTGCCAGAGAATGTTAGATGACAATATATTCCAAAATAAATTGGTATCTTTAGGAAGACCATTAATATGACCAGTGATAATATCAAGAATATTAACATCAATAGGATAAACAATGCCAAACATTCTCCATATTTCTTTAGCAAAAGAACAATCTAAAAGAATATGTCTACCAGTTTCAGGAACTTTGCATAAATTACAAAAATCAGAATTAGATAAATCTCTCTTAATAGGTAGCTTGTCCAACATGACTAACCATCTGAAGCATCTAATTTTAGGCTCAACAGAATTCTTCCACAAGATATCAAAGTATTTTTTCCAAACATCAGCATCAGAAGAAGAGTACCAAACAACATTGACATGATCAATAATATTAGTATTACAATCTAGGATTCTGTATATATTCTTGGCCTTAAGTAGATTCGTGACCACTCCACCAGGGCATTTACACTTTAGGTGCCTTTGAGAATCAACATGGCATATAGTGGGAAGACCATTAACAACTTGCACAATCATGTTATAAGTTCTTTTATGGGAATCAGGGATATCATATTTATCTTTAAGCTCATCCCAAGGAGTGATTTGGTTCTACTCAAAGAGATCTATGAACTATTTAATACCTTTCTTAGCCCACAATCTGGCAGAACACCCTTGGGTAAGGGCCAAAGGTTTACCATTTAGGTGCAGATTCCACCAAATTGATCTTTCACAATGGAGTTGATCATTGCAATGAAAATCCTTGTTAGTGATGAATTTCCTAACATGGTCCCAATCCTTCCAAATAGATCTAAAAACTATGGAACCTTGGACCATGACAGGAAAGTTACCAATAATGAGGTCACAAAAGGGGAGATTAGTCCAAGATTTGGCTTTCTTAGGCATACCCCTTTCAATGTTATTTCTAACTAACACTTTCCAAGGATAGTCACCCTCCATGGATTGAAAAATCCATTTGGTAGATAGGGCAATACCTTGAATTCTTAAGTCCTTCAGCCCAAGTCCCCCAAGGGCCTTGTCAGTGTGGCACCAAGCCCACCTAACAGAATGAATTTTATTATTACCCTTTCCATCAGACCAAACAAATTGTCTGATGGACTTCTGAATTTCAGCAATCTGATAATTGTTAAAAAACCATGCAGAGGAATAGTAAATGGTGTAGGAGGACAAGATCTTCTGGAAAACTTGAATTTTTCCTGCCAGAGATAATGCCCTATTATGCCATTTGTTAAGTTTCTTATCAATCTTCTCTTTAACCCATGACCACATGTCCTTGAGGGTAGGATCCACTGAGAAAGGGATACCAAGATATATAGTGATCTTATTGGGGCCTCCCCAAAGAAAATTGTATTGAGGAAACCAATCCGGGGGCTGCACATCCCACCCCAAACAAACTGATTTCACTTGAGATATTTTAGCCCTAGATATAGAACAAAAGAAACTAAGTTTATATTGCAAAGCCTTAAAATTGCTTTCTGAAAGCTCAAAGAACAACGCGGTATCATCCACAAGCTGGCAATTGATGAGCTCTTCATCATTAGGCAAATAGATACCTATGACATTAGGAGATAAAGAATTATCTTGGAGAATATAGAAGAGAGCCTCTGAAGCAATCACAAAAAGAGATGGTGCCAGAGGGCACCCTTTTCTAATGGATCTCCCTAGAGAAAAAGGAGCAAAAAGAACACCGTTAACTTCAACTTGAGCACAAGCATAACTAAGAAGCACCTGCACAATATTACAAAAGGAGGGAGGGAAACCGAAGGCCTCTAACATCATAAGAATAAACCTCCATTCAACCCTATCATAAGCCTTTTCAAAATCCAAAAAAAGCATGGCCGAGTTTCGGTGTGAGCATTTAGACCACTCCATGGCTTCCCAACTAGTTATGAGATTCTCGAGAATATATCTACCCTTGATGAAACCAGTTTGGGTAGAGTTAACAAATTTAGGAAGAATATTGACTAACCTAAGAGCCATAATTTTAGCTAAAATCTTATATGACACATTAAGAAGGGTAATCGACCTCCAATTCCTAATGAGGGTCTTATCTCCATCCTTGGGGAGGAGCTTAATGATCCCTCTATTAACATCCTGTCCCAAGGAGCCAATAGACAAAGCTTCAGAGTATAAGTCATGGAGATCCTTATAGATCCAACTGATATTGGATTTATAGAACTCAACAGGAAAACCATCAGGGCCTGGGGAATAATTGAATTTTTATTATATTAGAAAGGGGTTTATAAGAATATAGTCACAATAATTTTCTACAGTTTTTCTATAATTTTCTTTAGTTAAGTTTTCTTGAATAATAAGTTTTTTAAAATTTTTTTTTAAATCTAAAACATAATTCTTTATTCAACAATCAATATAGTAAATTAATAAGCAATATGCAAACACCTAGGAAAACATATCTTTCAATAAAATTTTACAATGGATTTTCAAACCCTACTTCGAAACCATAGGTAAAATCTAAGACAATTCGTGAATGCATGTAAATCCAAACCCTCTAAAACTTTCAACAATTCTTTTGATCCCAATTTGACTTTTGCTCCCCAAAACCTGTGTATCTAGAAATGAGCTTTAATTTCCTTAATAAAGAGTTTTTCTCCCAAATCAAGGCTTTGATCATGCAATCATGTGAAAACCCTTCGTCTTTAATTACTATACTTTAATTTTCATGCACACAGTTTATGCAATTTAATTAAAATAAACTTTATTAAATTAAAGCTTTCTCTCCCTTATTAAATCATGCAACATTTTTAATATAATATTTATTAATTTAACTAATAATATTTTTAGATTTTATTAAAAATAAAACTCTTAAATAAATTATTATTAAATTAAATGAATATAAATATGCCTAAATTATAACTTTGATGAAATCTTTTAAATTTAATTCTCTCATGCACATTTAAAGAACTTTTTAATTAAAATGTTCTTTTATATTTTCTTTTCTTTCACTTATTAATTTGTGCAAGCACTAATTAAAGCATAGTTTATTATTTACATTAGTAATAATAATCGAAGCTCATTGTTTAAATGTAACTCTAATTTAATTATTATTAAATAAATAACTATAATAAAGCAATATTAAATATTACATATTTTAATATTTTAATTATCTCTTTTTGTCCAACTTCTTAAATTAAACTTTTAAATTGAATTTTTTAAACTGAAGTACATATTTAATTAATTAAATATCATCATATTCTAATTTCTCTTTAACCAATTTTTAAAATTAAGTATTCTAAATTAAAGCACATATTTAATTGGTTTTTTTAAAATTAATTAAATACTCTCATGCTTTAATATTCTCTTTTTAATCAAATAATATTTAATAATTCTTAATATTATATTATTAACTTAAATATTATTAATGCCGATAGGCATTCTACAATGGCAGAATGGGGGGAGTGGATGGTATGAGCGTGTTAATGTTAACTTTTACTTTTCGAAGTTAAATTTGACAACCATCTACATGTAAAAAGTTTAAATCTTATTATAAATAGAATATAGTTTTAAAAATAATTTAATAAATACAATATAAAATATCCATTTAAATTATAATATTTGGAGATATAAATCATCCATTTTTTAAGAAATTAAAATAAAAAGCTTAGTAAAAAATTAGATAAATGGAGATAAAGGAAAAATAAATATTTTTACATGTAGTAAATTAAGTTATAATTATTTTGTAGTGGATATCTATTGACATTTCTTTAGATAGATTTATTTAAGATATCTATACTAGTAATTAAATCATTTACCAAATAAATCACATAACAAAATCTACATAAAAGCAATATTACCAAAACATACCAAAACTCAAACTCAAACAACATAGACAAAGATAAACTCATAGATTTTAAAAAGGGTGGAAAGTTAGTTACGAGTCCTCCTTGCAAGACAAGTATTTAGGCTATGGCTGGGATTGGACCTAAACATTATCTGCCCATTATTACTATTGAGTTATTGTGATAGGGCACACTCATCCTAAAAATTCAGGGAAGTCAATGCTCAGTACCTATATTCTGTATAAAAGATGAGCATGCACATGTATATAAATATATCTAAACTAAATAGGCAATGACAGAAATTGGTACATCGTGTAGATCTGCGACTAATAGGTGACTATGACTCCCTCCCTTAACCACATCAAACACGACAAATAGAAAGATAAAATAGACACACTCACCATACATATGCAAGTATGGGGTAAGTACCATAATAATTATAATTCAAACATCAAATGCTTAGATAAAATAATGCATCATTACAAATATGAAGTAATCATCATTAAAGCATCATTAATGCACTAGAAATCATAATCATCAATAAACATGTGAAATATAATCAACTAATTAATTATTTATTGATATACATGTAATCCAAGTCATGGAGTAATTTTATAATTTTAAATCCAATACCCTTGAAACTAACACATGCATGAAATAGGCATAAAAATAGTTTGGTAAATATAATGGAAAAGTAAACTATGGGTGGGCATTACAACATGCATTACTAGTTCGACATGAACTAAGTAAATATCTTAAGTGTGTTAACACTCAATTTTAAAAACCAATCTAAGATCAACAATCTCCCCCTTTGACATGAGTGTCAAAAACACTTGAATATATAAAAACAATCTAATCTTCTCGAGTATAACATATCCATGACTTGGCTTATATACATAACTTCAAAAATTTCAAAATTTTGTAGTAGTCTATATACCTTAAAATTTATAACTCCCCATGAGTTAATGTGTTTGTTTTGTATCCAAAATTTGTGCTCCATTATGAGTAGATTTGCCTTTGCTAATACTCATTAACTTTAATGCACTTGTAACTGATGTTCTTTATGCTTTGCCTTAGCTGTTCTGCTCTATTTCTATGTCTGTGTTGTATTTCTCAAAAAAATGTATGTTATTGATGTCAAAATCTGATTTTTGCTTTATTCATCTCCTTTATCCATCTCTTCCTTTTAATCTGTCTCCCCCTTGCTTATTTATCTCCCCCCTTTTGACACTTGTTGCAAAGGGTCTATACACTTATACTATATTTGTCCAAAAAAACATTTATTGACTTCCATTATTATTATTTTTTTCCTTGTCATCCTCTTTATCATCATTTTTATTACCATTATTTCTTCCCTCAAAGGGATATTCTTCTCCTTGTTTGACAATTGTTAACCCATAAATCAATTTCCACATTTGGGTGGATTTCTTCACAACATTTTTAACGTTTTTCTAAAGAATACTGAAGACTCTATCTTTAGGTCAAATCTTCCACCATATTTCTTGTTTGCCTTGGTAATTTATCCTTTTGTCAATTATGGCATAACTTGTGCTAATGTAGATTCTCTAATTTGTTTCTCCAAGTTTAAATGATAATGCCACTTTTGTTCAACAATGCTATATAGACCTTTTGGTAGAGTATTGTCAAACTCAAGTGGAGTATTCTTGAATTTGGACATCATTGCATATATTGATTCTTCTACTAAATTCTTTTCTTCCCTTCCAAGTTTTTCAAAATCAACATTTCTCAAACTAGACAAATCTGCATTATTCTTGACATTCTCATAGATTATTTCAAGATCGGATTGAAGTGTATGACTTACCACCTTAAATTTGCTTATATCCTCAAATTCTATTCTCTCATCATCAGTATCTAGTTGTGCAATGTATTTTGTTCTTTGTTTCTTTTGCACTTGGTCTCTTTGTTCTATAGCCTTGGCCTTTTCTTTGGCTTTCTCCTTGGCCTTTTGTGTGATGGCCCATGTGCTTTCTTTGGTTGTTGGTGCTATTGGCTTTGCTGAGCTTGTCTTAGCATTTTTATTTGCCTTTGTCTTTGTCACAATTTGTGCCTTAGCCTTTCTCTTCTTAGGCTCAAAATGTACTAGTGCTTCCTCAACTTCTTCTTCCTTGACATCCTCTTCTTCTTCTTTGTCCTCCCCCATGCCTTGGGTTAATGAAAGAGGTTCTTTAGTTTTATCTTGTTCTTCCTCTTCATCTCTTTCATCTCCTTCTTCTTCTTCTTCAGTACCTTCATCGAATTTGGCCTTTAATTTCTTCACCAATTTTTCTTTCTTCTTTAGTGTGGAGGATGTCTTCAACTCCATTTTTACTTTGGACTTCATCACTTCACAATTTCCAAATATTTTGGCTTTTTTGTCAACTTCTTTAGCAAGAAGTGCAGTGATGGCAACTGAGGCTTTATCAACATGAATTTCATAACCTAAGGTTCTTAGCCATCTTACCTAGGTATGATAGCCTGTATATATGTGTAATCAATATCTACAAGAAAAGATATGTCATTGTAATATTGTTCAACTAGTGAAACAAGTATTCTCATCCTCTGCTTCATAGACTTCTTAAAGTCTTCAAAATAACTTGTCATGATAGTCTCAAAGTTCTTACCCATTTGTTCAATGTATTCATTGATTTGCACAACTACTGATCTATTTGTCTTCCAAGTCACCTTGCCAAAAGATGGAAATGTATTCTGTACATAGAAAAATATACAAATTAGGATTAATCCAAATTTGCTCTGTGCACTCTTGGTTTTTCTAATGCCTCCTAGGTTCTTTGTTATTCATTGCAATTGAAGTTCAGCTAGATCATAGGTACGATCCTTCACAATTTTTTAGCCCACATCTACTGCAATACAAGATACACTGTTCAAATTGCTTGATTGATAAAACTTATGAGAACTTACCCTTATGGCAAAGTCCAACTGAGGGTCTGTGATGGTATCAATTGCCATTCCACTTTTGTTCCATTTGGCTCCTATGTTTTTCTCTATAACCTCTTTTGAGTCACTTCACAGAGTCTTTGGCCAATCTAGGGTTGGAGAACCAATCACCCTATGAATTATTCTCTTTGAAATTTTGATTGGTCCATCTTCCAACCATAGGGATCCATCCTATATTTTTCTTGATATGATTTTTATCCATTCTATTTTGAACATTGTGGGGAAATCTAGGGCACGGGTCAAATCCTTCCTTTCTACAATTTTGAACTCTTCTTTTAAGACCTCATTTCCACACAATCTGTCCTATGCTTCCCTTATCTCCATATCACCAGTTCCACTAATCTTGTAGTTATAACATTTTCTAACATCCTAAACCATAATAACTTTTGGGGGAATCATGGATAGCATGCCTGATGGGTCTTGTTTATAGAAATTTTAAATTATGTAACTCAACTAATGAAAAATACCTTGGAAACTTGAAGAGCATGAGTGAAATCATTGTTGGGATCTTTATAGTTGCTTCAAACAAACTTTTGAATCATCTTCTACATCTTTAGCTCTTGCTCAAATTCAAAATGACAAATTATGAGTGAAAATTGACCATATACCCTTAAAAATCTTGCATTTAGTGCTTAATCCTTGTACAACTATAAACTCAACATCAACATGATTTTAGTTCCATTCGGCATCTAATGACATGATCATCACTCAATAGCTACTGCATGCTTGACATCCACTAAATTAGTCTCAAAGCTTGGTACTATCTAGTGTTTCATTTGGCATACACAGAGAACTTTTCATGCTTGGGAACAACATGAAAACTTTGAAGATTTAACTTGAATTTTCACAACACTTTGCATCTTTATTCATGCTAATCCATTCTTCTCAATACTATTTTCTCCTGGAACTGATGTATGATGCAATACTTTGAATATCAATCCCACATACCTCTTGTTTGCTTAGTTTAATGAGGTGTGACCACTGGACCCATTGGGTGAAGTGATCCCTTGTCCATTTGATGTACTATAATCATCTTTCTTCTTCCATGTCTTATTCATCTCATTCCTGGTGTGTTCAACATCTACCTTTCCTTTGCTTTTATCAAGTTCACAACTTGGTGCCTTTGACCTAGTTGGACAATGTTTACTGATGTGACCAGTCTTCAAACAACCAAAAGATGTAGTTTCTTTTGTAGTTACCACCGAAGTGATTCCTAATATAGTTTTCAGGGATATGTCCATATTCTTGACAATAATGATAGCTATATATTGTATCGTAATCCCAATTATAAGAATTTTTATAGCCTCTTACCTTTTCTAGCTTGTTTGATGACCATGTAGACTTGAATCTACATTCAAAGGCTCTATGTCCATACTTCTGATAGTTGTAGCAATATACTTCAAATTTTGGTGCATGCATAGTTTTGGATCTGCATTCATGTGCCTGATGACCTTGTTTATTGCACTTATGACAATGGACCATGTGCTTAGGCTTAGCATTCTAATCTATATTCTTGCTCCTGCACACATTAGAAGTATTTTTTTTCTTTCCACAATTGTGACAAGTGGGTTTGGAGTTCTTGCCTTTGTTGTTCCTTTCCTTAGTAGCTTTGAATGATTCTCCTTCTTTAGTGCTTGTGTAGCCCAATCCTGATGTATCTCTATTAGATCTAGGGGATTTCAGTAATTTCTCAAAGTATTTGATAGCTTCATTTGGCTTGTTGAAGCTTTCAGCAAATTATTTTTCTCTTTTCAAGTCATTATGCAATTGTTCATTATGTAATTTTAATGTATTTATCTCAATATCCTTGACATTCAACTCATGTTGAGCATTCATCATTTAGCTTAAGGTATCCAATTGCATGTTTGAGATCCTAGTTAGCTCTGTTGACTTTTCTTCTAATCTATTGTTTAAGATTCTTTTGTCTTCTTCAATCATGGCCTTATCTTCCATGACTTTCTTCTTTTTTTCGGTCACCTCACATAGCAATATAGCTTGTGATTCTTGCTCCAACTTGAGATTTTTTATTTCTTTAGCTTGTGCTCTATTCTTCTCCATTAGATATGCAACTGCTACATCAAATTCACTAGAGTTACCATCTACAAATAGCTTTGTGGTGTCAATCTCTTTGTATTTTGTGTCATTTTCTACTATGGCAATTTCTTTCCTTCTTTTCAATGAGCTCTTCAAAGCATCTCTAGCTTCATTTAGTTGATGTAGTATGAGATGCATTTCAATCTCTTGGTTCTCAACAGTCTTTCCCAAATTGTAGACTTCAATTTCAAGATCTTTCTTCTAAGCTACAAAGCTTCTCCTCTTCAGAACTTAGCTCTAATACCAATTGTTGGAATTACAAGTGCGAAAGAAGTAAACTTATGAGGGGGGGGGAGGAGGGGGGTGTGTGAATCAAGAGTTTGAACTTGGCCCCCATAAAAATTTTCCACTTGACACTAGATATGATTACCTAGAAACCCTCCAAATGAGAAGGTAAAGCTAGGGTGGGGATGACACCCACAAATCTTCACTATTGTAGCAATAAAGTGTAGCCAATTAAGGTTACAATAGTTTGATCATGAGACATGATCTACCCTATGAAAGGCCTGCCTTGTTAAAGGCTTACAAAGACTATTAAGTCCCACCTTGTTAGAGGATTTCAACACCCTATTAGAAGTGTACCTAGTTAAAGGACTTCTGATCACTTACTTGGAATGTCACCTTGTTAAAAGATTTGATAAGGCTTGTTAGGACCACTCTGCTTAGGATATTTAGCTTAAATCAAATGTCAAAATATCTCAGCATAGATCTTGTGATTGGCTCTAGATTGCCTAATTAAAGATCAAATTTGCACAATATCCTTCTTGATCCTTTATGATAAGATGCATCAATGTTGTATCCTTATATGTCCTTTGTTCTCCTCTAACTAATTATGCAATTCATTCTTACTATTAAGTCACCTTGAATGCTCTACAAACTTACTTGTTTGCTTCTTCAATTTGATTATTCACCCCTTCAATATGCTCTCTACTCTCTCTCAAAACTTAGGGCTTCATCTTCCATATAAAGACTTTGGTGGGTTAGGGTTAGGTATGAATCTACGACTAAGATTCATTTATTTTTTCACTTAATCCTTCCCTTTTTCTGATTAGCTGCATGTAATTTCATAGGGATTCTGCAAATAGATTCGTCTTTATGTCCAAAGAATCAAACTCTAACCTTAAGTCGACTAGGAAATAATTTACATAGTTGTTTGTAAAACCACAAACAAATATGTCCAATGGTCTACACTTGAAGTTACTAATGCTTGTCACATACTATAATTTTGTTTTTGATTCAACACTTGAACTACTCAACATGTATTGTTCACTAGACACTTGAATCACTTGACATGGTCTATCTACTTGGCACTTGAGTGACTTACCACATGAGTGACTCAACATGGTCTTGTATTTACATATTATACTCGACATGCATTACTAGTTTGACTTGAACTAAGTAAATGTCTAAAGTGCATTGAAACTCAATTGTCAAAACCAATCTAAGATCAACACTTTGCCATCATTGAAAAAGTAATGATTGTTCTATATTCAACACATCAAACAATCTCTTTTCAACAATTTTCACAATGACCAAGTTTTAAGTGATGATCGAGTGTTAGAACTTAGTGATTATCAAGTAATAGTGTTGAGAATGAATTCCAAGAAATTGTGATTCCCAACCAACTCAGTTGGTTTCTTGGGATATGTAAACTATGTTGAAGATAAGAATGATGAGTTGGATCATTAAATTCAAGGAGAGGATTAGGTAAACACCTAATAGATGAATTCTAGAGACATTTCTAGAAGATGATCAAGAAAATAGACATATACAATGAAACAAGTTGAACCCAATCGTAAACCCTAAGATCTACAATGATTGTGAAAAATGGTAAAGCATGAATTTCCTATTTAAAGTGGTAAAAAATCAAACCAAAATATGTATGTGTGTGTGTATGGGAGATGCAAGTGTATGGAAGAGACATATACAAAAGAAGGTTGATCAGAAGTGCACAAGTGTGAGTGAATGCGAAGCTAGAGAAGAAAGCTTGCAAAAGATGAAACTGATGTTGAAAAGTGAATCTAAGTAGAAGGCTTGAGTTTTTTTGAGAAGAGAAGGTTGATTTATAGAAGGATTCCCAAGAAAATCAAGATTAGAGATGATAATGAGTAACTTATCCATGGATCAACACATGATTGGAACATAGATTCAGACCTACAAAAGTGAGTTGTAATCACATAGATCAAAACCTACTATTTTCTTTCTAATCATTGTAAATGGTTTGTATTGAAATTATTTTGACAAAGCTTGACCTATCAATAATTTGGAAGACTTGACAGTCTATATAAATCTTGTAACTAGGTGACATTCTAAATGAAATGATCAAATTCCTCTAAAAAGACCACTCTTAATAGGGTGATTAAATCATTTAACAAGGTCACATTTAATAGTGTGTTTTGTAACCTTTAATAGGGGTGGTTCATAATAGAGCTCACTTTGAAAGAGTGAAAAGTAGTGACATGTTGTTGCTGATTTTTCCCAAATTGGGTTTCCATGTAAAATCCTAGTTTCAAGATTTGTGTTGAAAGCTTTATATGTTTTACATTTGAAGATGTTTTCATTATGCAACAAGTTATGTGCAAGTTAATATTTATAGTAGAGATTGGGCAACAATAGGATAAGAAGAACAATGAATGTTTGTTTTATTTTTCAAATGGTACATATGGACCTTGAGTAATTGATTAACCCCCCTTCTCTGTTATTCTAAAAATTTCTAACACTTGTTACTAAATACCCATTTAGTTCCAACAACATTCTTATCCTCAGGGTTAGGTAAAAATTCCTATGTTTTTTTGTTTTCAATCTGCTCTAGTTCTTCTTTCATAACTTTTATCCAATAATCATATTTACAAGTTTCATCAACATTCTTAGGTTAACTTGAGAAATTAAACATAGTTCTTCTTATACCTTGTTTTTTGTCATGACTCCTTTATCCTTACTTCCAATGATCTATTCACCAAGGTGATTATTTGCCACATTTTATTAGGAATCACTACTTCAACTCTTATTTATGCTCTAGGTTCTTCTCTCTATTCTTCTCTTTGAATTTTAGTATGCAAGTCAATGTCAGTTTCATAAAATAATTCTTGATCAACATTCTGCCTATTAGTTCTTGGATTAGTTTCTTCATTGGGATTATAATCAAGTATCCTTTCCCAAATTTTAAACTTTTCATCAATTCTCACATTAGCACTTTCAACAATAGTCTTAGACTTCTAATTGAAACATGTGTATGCTTTGATTTTCAATGGATATCCAAAAACCATAACTTCATCAGTCCTTGAAACAAACTTTCCAATATCATCATCTCTCTTAATGTATCATTTACTTCTAAAGATTCTAAAATACTTCACAGAAGGTACATTTCCAAAGGAAAGTTCATAAGTTTTCTTACTAGTGCCTTGTTTGATTTTCACTCTATTCATAGTGTATATTGCCACATTCACTACTTCTCTCCAAAGTATTTTTGATACATTTTTTTTCAAGCATCATTGCTCTTGCTTCTTTTATTACTAATCTATTTCTCATTTCTTCAATCCCATTTTTCTCAGGTTTCTTAGGGGATGGAATTTATCTCTTTATACCATTATCTTCACAAAAAATTTTAAAATCATTTAAAATAAACTCTCCTCCTCAATCAAATCTCAAAAATTTAACCTTTAAACAAGCTTCATTCTCAACTCTACTCTTAAATATCTTGAGTTTCTCAAAAGCTTCATATTTTTCTCTAAGAAATGAAACCCACATCATTCTAGTAAAATGATCAACAAGAATAAAAATATATATTTCATCATGGAATGCTCGTCTTTTTAGGACCACTCAAATCTATGTGCATAAATTCCAATTTTGCTAAAGTGGTATAATTTTTTCTTGAAAAACAATTTTTCTTCAATTTTTCCATTACACATTCTTTACAAACCATGTTAGTAGGTTTCACAATCTTAGGGAAACCTCTAACTACAAATGTAGTACTAATCTTCACAATGTTATCAAAGGTGATGTGACAAAATCTCTTATGCCATAACCAACTATCATCCACTCTTGAAACTAAACATGTCATCTCGATAGGATCCAATTGAAATACATTACCTCTTTTCCTTGTACTAGTACCAATAATCTTACCATCTTTATATTTGATAATGCAAGTTTTCTTTATAAATTCTAACTAATATCCTTGTCAACTAGCTATCCAACATTCAAAAGATTATGTCTCAAACCATCCAAAAAGAAAAAATCATTAGTATTAGTCTTTCCATCAAGAGCAATAGATCCTTTTCCTTTTATATGACATGCTACATTATTCCAAATCTAACTATGCCTCCATTAAACTCAACAAACTTAATTCATATCTCTAGTCACAATATGCGAACAATCATGATCTACAATCGAATCACATTTCTTCTTTTCAACTTGTAGCACTAATGTTACTTCTTCTCTAACTTCATTTTTAGGGTTTTCTTCCTTAATAGAAAAAAAAAAACTATTTCATCATCCTCATCATCAATTTAAATCAAGAAGTATACCATTTAAAAATTAATTTCATCATCCTCATCAACATAAAAGCAATCCTTAGGTACTCTTGATTTATAAGGCTTTCTAGGCTTAAACATCTTTACTCTCTTAGGACATTTATAAGAATAATGATCATGTTCATTACAAGTTCAACACTTCAAATTTTTGTTACCTTTAGCTTCTCTCTTCACAAGTAGGGCAAGTCCTTCCTCAATCTTCTTCTCTTAATTATCTCTTGTTCAACTACTACTAGCATAATATCCACTTTTACTTACACTTCTTGTCAATATAGGTATTTCTCTTATTACATTGAAAGCAGTTTCTACTATGGGTAATTCAGCAATTTGACTCATCCATATTTTAGCTAACTATAATCTCCCAAAAAGAGTATCTATTGCAAAATCAGTCATGCAAGGAATAACTTGTTCAATCATTCGTGTTTTCTATTTTTATGTTACATGCATCAAAGTCTCTAATATTTTCTATACAACTTAATCTTTTGATTTCTCTCCTCCACAAGTCTTAATTCCTTTAACAATCTTTGATATTCTACCAAAATAGCTTCTTATAGATTTATTTTCCATCCCTTTAGCATCTTGGAATAAAAATATCCAACTCTATAGTATAACCTTCCAAGCATGTGTCCACCTTTAAATGTACTTTGTAAAGCATTCCAAATTTCATGAGTGGGTCTCAAAGATTTTTCCTGACCAAATTTAGTTTCACAAAAAGTTGATAATAATGCCTCTCTAGCAAGCATGTTGTACATGAGTATATATTTATCTATTGCTTCACAACTCTCAATATTTGTTTCTTCAATCACATCTTAGCTATTTTTAGTAATTAACCAATATTCTAAAACCATGCATAGAAAATATGTCTTCATCTTTTCTTTCTAACTATCAAAGTTAACTCCATCAAACTTTAGACTATCTTTCAAAGTTTTCCATAGATCTCCTTAAGTTTTTAAGATTTTACTTCAAGGACTTGATGCTCTAATACCAGTTATTAGAACATAAAGTTCACCAAGATAATGGGGGGGTGGGGGTGTGTGGGTGGGGTGAACTAGTTATGCCATTAAAATAACTCTCAATATCCTTATTAATTCTGAAACATGTAAACAATAGATGCAAAAAAGAAGAAGAAAGGTGATCATTCATAAAATGTCACATTTGTTAACTAGGGAAACCCTTATTTAGAGGGAAATCCCTGGTGAGAATGATGGCCAAAAGATGATGTACTAATATAAATGTTCCTTGTAAAAGGATGGGCCCTATTAGGAGCGAATTAAATCTAATTAGTACATATGAGTCCCTATTAGGAGACTTTTAATCCCTGTTAGGAGTTGAAGGAAAAATAGATGGACCCACTTTCCAAATAGCTTTAGTACTTTCCTCACTTAATAATACATGTTTATATCAATAACTATCAAATAGAAACTTATCTTGACAAACATAGTTCCTTGTAAGCTCACTATGCCTCAACTACACCAATCACTACTTTGATCCAAAAAATATTTGCATTCAAGCTTTCATATAAAAAAATGATTTTACTGATCACAAACTACACTCTACCACAAGGAAATAATCTTTCCTTTATAACAAGTCCTAAAAACATTTATTGAGTCAGCCTTTAGGATTTCCCAACTTACAATGATAATATAAGACAAACTTATGATATTACTATTAGCATGAATACTAATGTTATTCCTTTGGGGGAGTATCCTAATCATTGCTTGAACACTTGAGAGATTGACATGTTGCATTCATGACTATGTTTGTCATTGATGTCAACATAGTATTGTTTTTGTAAAGACTGGCAGAGTAGAAAACAAAGAACAAAGTCATACAGACTATGTATTGATGGTGAGGTCAAGTGTGGTTGAGGATATGTTCTACAATATATCCTCATGATGTGGAAAAGTGTGTGTGTGCAGAAAGTTGAAGACATGTGAAATTTATTTTTCATTTACAGAAGATAGTGTGTAAATAGAGTACCTAATAAGTGATTTCTAGTGTTCAGATTGTATCTCCTAATAGGGATAGAATCATGATGAGAAAATTTAGATAGTGACAGAAGAAAACCTAATGATGATGTCAATGAGTGCATGAGGTCTAAGGTCATAGCGTGAAAAGTTGTATTTGCTATGAGCTGACAATGTTTTGTAATTATGAAAAGATATAATGAATTGTATTATCTTAATGAGATCCTATTATCAATAATTGGGAAAGCCTCAAGGCTAACTTAGTGAATTATTTTGAGGGTCCATGGTATAAAAGAAAGTTTTTTTTGTAATGATTAAGTGTGTAATGAATGTAAATGTATAAGTTGTAAGTGAACTTGTATAATAGTATATAAAAATTTAGTAAATGTGAGTAAGTGATCAAATGGATCAATGTGATACAAATCCAAACATCTGGTATTGAGATCCAAAAGGTATTTGGCATAGTAAGAGGATAAAGAAAGAGTTTGAGTTGTGCAGATTAGTTGAATTTCTATTATTCTAAAAGGAATAATATAGAGTCTAGTTGGACAGTGAGTTCAATTGTCTTGCCCCATAAGCTATTTATATAGTGGATCCATATGTCTTCTACAACTCCTAATAGGATTGGAGTCTCCCAACATGGATTCAAAATATCCTAATAGGGACTGATATCTACTGAATGTATTTCATTGGCTCCTAACAGAGTCCATCATCTTATAAGGAACTTATATATTAGTATATTATTTTGTGGGTATCATCCCCATCTAGATTTTCCCTTTGATTAAGGGTTTCCCTAGTTAACATATCCAATGTTATTGTGTATGCGTATCTTCTTATGGTTGTTGATTATATTGATCACATGTTTAGGGTTTAATAAGGTTGATCAAACTTGTATTGATCAACTAACTGATTCATGCCCCCCTCTCATTTATCTTGGTGGACTTTACTTTCTAATAATTAGTGTCATAGCATTAGGTCCTTGAAGTAAAAGATTGACAACTTAAGGAGATCAATGACGAGTAACTTTAGAAAAGATAGTCTTACATTTGATGGAGTTAACTATGACAACTCAAAAGAGAAGATCAATACACATCTTCTATACATGGGTTAAGGATATTGGCTCATGATGAAGAATGGAAACAAAATTATGGAAGAAAGAAAAATTGAAGAATGCAGTGAAGGTGAAAGAGATCTATTTATGTGTAACATGCTTGCAAGAGAAGCACTTTTGTCAGCTCTTCCTGAAAATGAATATAGTCAGGTGAAATCCTTAGAAACATCTCATGGAATTTGGGAAGCTTTGGAATCTACTTTTGAAGATGAGAAGCATGCTAATAGAATTAGATTAAAAAATTGGATATGTTTTTTTAAAGAGTCTAAAATGATGGAAGATGAATCTGTAAGAAGTTATATTGGTAGAATATCAAAAATTGTTGCAGAAAATAAGTCTTGTAATGGAACTAAAGATGAAGATGAGATCATATGGAAGAACTTGAAAACCTTGACACCATCATTCAAGAAGAAAAAATAAATGATTGAACATGTGACACCTTCTACTAAGAAATTTACCAGAGAGACTCTTCTTGGAAGATTGGAAGTAGCAGAAGTAAGTTTGAGATAGTTTGGAGATTTTACTAGTGTGGAAACTACTTTTAGTGCATTGATTATTCTCCCTTCCTTTTCAAGAAGTGCAAGCATTGGTGGAGATTATGCTAGTAGAAGAAGATCCATATCTAAGAAAGAAAAAAGGATCAGAGAAGGAATTTCCTTTTTTGTAAGGAGGGAACAAGACAATAAGTTTAATCTTTAAATGTTGGACTTGTGATGAATTTGGTCATTATACTTCTAAGTACCCTAAAAGAGTGAAAAAGTACCAAAATAATTTCAAATCTAGAAGGAAAAGAGAATTTTTGTATGCAAATGAAGATGATGAGTCTAATGAGAGAGTTCCAAGTGAATGTGATGATAAGTTAGGATTTGTAGCTATAAAAGGAGAAAAATCCTAAAAAAAGAAGTCAGAGAAGAGAAAGCCCTAGTATCGTAGGTTGAGAAGAAAGCTGATTAGATAATAGAAAATGGTTGTTCACATCATATGACTAGTGACATGAATAAATTATTTAAGTTTAATAGTCATGATGGAGGAATTGTCAGATTTCAATGTGGCTTGTCATATCAAGGGCATAGGATCTATTACTCTTGATGGGAAAACTAACATAGATGATGTTTATTTTTTTGATGGATTAAAGCATGAAATACTAAGTGTTGGATAGTTGGTTGAAAAGGGATATTAGTTAAAATTGATAGAAAATACATGCATTATTATGAACAAATATATGGTAAGTTGATTGACACTGGTACAAGATCCAAAGGTAATTTTTTTAACTGAACCCTACAGAGATGACATGTTTGGTTACAAAAGTTGATAAATGTTAGTTGTGTGATAGAAGTTTTTTTCATTTAAGTTTTGATAATATTATGAAGGAAACTTGTACATTTGTTTTTAGATATTTACCAAAAATTGTGAAGCCTACTAATGTAGTGTGCAAGGAATGTGTTATGGCTAAGGAGAAGAAAATATGATTTCCTAGAAAGTTCACTACAAAAACAAAATTGGAAATTGTACATACATATTTGCATAATCCTATGAAGACAAGAGGATTCTATGATGATAGATACTTAATGGTTATTGTTGATGAATTTACTATAATGATGTAGGTAGCATTCCTTATGGAAAAATCTAAAGCATTTGGGAAGTTTAAGTTGCTTAAAAATAGAGTTGAGAATTAATTTGGATTGAAGACTAAATGTTTAAGATATAATAGAGGTGGATAATCTATGTTGAATTAGTTTAACATATTTTGTGAAGTGAATGCAATTTAGAGGCAGTGATCGACTCTGAAGACTCCTGATAAGAATATAATTGTTGAGAGAAGAAATAGGTCTATAATAGAAGAAAAAATAGCTATGATGCTTGAGAATGATGTATCAAAGAAATTTTGGAGAGAAATAGTCAATACAAAAATATATACAATGAACATAGTGTAAACCAGAAAAGATACCAAAAAGACATCTTATGAACTATGATCTAGACAAGCACTATTAGTGAAATATTTCAAAATATTTGGAAGTAAATGTTATATCAAGAGAGATGATGACATTGGTAAGTTTGATGCAAGAAGAGATGAAGGTATGTTCCTTGATTATTCATTGAAAAGAAAAAGCTTATAGATATTTTAATTAGAGGACTAAGATTATTGTTCAAAGTGCAAATGTAAAAGTGGATGAGAAGTTTGGAGTTAAAGAAAGAATGCTTGATTACAATTCTAATGATGAAGAAGTTAATCCTAAGCCTATCCAAGAAAATTTTGAGACTTTCCTTGAGACTAACAATTATTTGTAGAATGACATTCAAGTTATGGAAAAAAGAGAACAACAAAGATCTAAACCTATACTAGAAGTAAGAATTGAGTCAATGACACAACATCAAACATGAATTTGACAAAGAATCACCCCACTAAATTGATTTCCAAAAGCAAAGATAGAGGATTTATGACAAGAAAAAAAGTTCATGGAGAATTATGTTTGATTTCTAAATTTGAACCAAAGAATGTAGATGAAGCATGCAAGGATGATCATTGAAGGCAAGTAATGAAGGAAGAACTCTAGACTAGATTGTGGAGTATGAGATGTGGGAATTGGTCTGTAGACCTAAAGATAATAATTTGTTATAGATAAGAATGTTATAGGAACTAAGTGGGTTTTCAAAATAAGATGAATGGACAAGATGAGGTTGTCAGAAGTAAAGTAAGATTGGTATGTAAAGGATATTCATAGCAAGAAGGTATAGACTATGAAGAGACATTTCCTCTTGTTGCCAGAATTGATGTAGTAAGGATATCTTTGGCTTATGCAACATGTAAAAAGCTCAAAGTGTATCAGATAGATGTGAAGTGAGCATTTCTAAATGGAGAACTTGAAGATAAATTCTACATTGAGCAAATTGAAGGATTTCCTTTTGATTTAAGAAGGACTCATGGTATGCAAGTTGAAGAAAGCATTGTATAGACTAAATCAAGCACCTAGAACCTAGTATGCAAGGTTGGATAAGTATTTGGAAAAACTGAAGGTAATGTAGATAGTAATTTATATTCAAAATAAATTGAGAATGACTCATTAATTATTGTGCTATTTGTGGATGATATAATCTTTGGAGGCAATGACGAAGCAAGTGAAAAATTTGTTGATGAAATGAAGAATACATTTGAGATGAACATGATTGGTGAGATGAAATATTTCTTAAGTTTAGAGATTATGTAGAATGGTGATGGTATTTTCCTATCACTGACTAAGTATTTGAAAGATTTGTTGAAGAGATTTGGCTTGGAAAGTTGTAAGCCTATTAGTACACCTATGATAACTCATCATAACTTATTAGCAAAGATGAGACCCTAAGGAATCACACTAGTAACAAGATTTCAAGAAGACCCTAAACAATCACACTATGCAATATTAAAAAGGATATTCAAATATTTGAAGGGTACACTTGATTTTTAGTTATGGTATGAGAGATTAAATGACTTTACTCTAAATGCATATATACTGATGTGGGCTGGGTAGGAAATATGGATGAAAAAAGAGTACAAGTGGTGGAGCATTTTTCCTTAGAGGAAGATTTGTTTCTTCGCTAAGGAAGAAATAAGATTGCATTTAACATAGTACATTAGACATAGAGTATGCAACAAAAATAATAGTAATTAGATCATGTGGATGAAATAGATGTTGAAGGATAACAAGATATTGTTTTTAGGACATATAATCATACATTGTGATAACAAAAGTATAGTAATTATGTCTAAGAATCCTATGTTACATTCTAAGAAAATGCATATATCTATTAAGTGTCATGTTTTGAGAGAGAAATTTGTAGAGAAAGAAATCATACTAGAGTATGTTAATATAAAGGAGAAAATTGCACATATTTTTACAAAGCCTTTTCGTAAGGATACATTTGAGTATTTGTGAAGTATGCTTAGAGTTATGCCCCTTCCTACTTCAAAGCAGATGATGTAAAGAGTGCATTAGTCTAGTGGTACAAAGAAATATTATTTATCAAGGACTCTTGGTAGCTAATATGAAATAGTGTCTTTGGACACTTGAGGTAGTTGAAGACTTTGAGAAGTTTATTGACATGACGATGCCTTTGTCATTGATGTCAATGGGTGAGAGAGTGTATGAAAATGATATTATGATATTATGGGGGAGATATATAATCAGATTGAGCTATATCTATTGGATATAAGTGTGAATAATTGATGCTTGTCCATGCAAGAATGAGGAAGCATTGATGAAGATTGTTTCCATAAGTTTCATATTTGATCTATGAAGACAATTTAAAAAGATGAGAGAAGCAACAAAAATAGAGTTGGATTTGGTGTTCTTGGAACTTAGATGTTTTTTTATCTATGTTGTCCTAATGCCAAAGGGGGAGATTGGTAGCATGCATTCTTAAGGTATTCCTTTGGGGGAGTATCCTAAGAATTGCTGGAATACTCGAGAGATTGACATGTTGCATTCATGATTTTGTTTTTCATTGATGTCAACATAGTATTGTTTTTGTAAATACTAGTAGAGTAGCAGATACATAATGAGGTCATACAAATTGTGTATTGAAAATGAGGTCAAGCATGGTTGAGGATATGTTCTATAGTATATCCTAATGATATTGACAAGCATGCATGTATAAAGTTGAAGACATATGATAGTTCTTTGGGATTTACAGAAGATAGTGTGCAGACATAGTATCTAAGAAGTAGTTTCTAGTGTCTAGATTGTATCTGCTAATAAGGACAAAATAATGATGATCAAAGTTAGAAAATGATAGTAGAAAACTTGATGATGATGCTAGCGAGTGCGTGAGGTTCAAGGTTACACATGTGAAAATTTGTAATTACTATGACCTAAAAATGTTTTGTAATTATAAAAACATGTAATTAATTTAATTATCTTGATGAGGTCCTATTATAATTAATGGGAAAGCCTCAAGGGTGACTCAGTGAATTATTTTGAGGACATGGTATAAGGAAAGTTATTTTCCTTGTGATGAAGTGTACGATGAATCTAAGTTTATAAGTGGAAAGTGAACTTGTACTGGATATGTAAAGTTAGTAAACATGAGTTAGTGATCAAAAATATTGATGTAATACAAATTTGAAGATCTAGTATTAAGATTTGAAAGGTATTTTAGTGCAGTAGTGGCATAGTAAGAGGATAGAGAAAGAGTTCAAGTTGTGGAGATTAGTTGAATTTTTATTATTCTGAAAGGAATAAAATAGAGGCCATTTGGACAGTGAGTTTTCTTGTCTTTCCCCTAAAGCTATTTGGACAGTGGATCCATCTTCCTTTTACAACTCCTAACAAGATTGGAATCTCCTAGCAAGGATTCAAAATGTCCTAACAGGGACTAATATGTAGTGAATGTATTTTATTGGCTCCCAATAGAGTTCATCCTCTTACAAGAAACTTATATATATTATTACATCATTTTGTGGGTACCATCCCCACCAAGGTTTTCTCTCTGATCAAGGGTTTCCCTAGTTTACATATCTGGTGTTATTGTGTACGTGTATCTTCTTATGGTTGTTGATTATACTACTCAAATGTTTAAGGTTTAATAAGGTTGATACAACTTGTATTGATCAGATAACTAATTCACCCCCCCTCTCAATTATCTTGCTCAAATTTACTCTTTGACAATTACAATAGATGAGACATTATAATATTCCATCTTTTCATAATTACATTTAGTTTGTTAGCTCATAGTCTTCATAAATTTCCACGAGGTGACCATTTGATTATGCTAACTTAACTAAAGGACCTTAAACATGTCTTCAAGCTCTATCTTAGCTTTCTCAACTAGATTTTATCTCTATTAGTCTAGATAAAATTGAAACAATAGTACCCACTTTCTAGATACGATGTTTGAAATTTGTCTTCACCAAATTATTAATGACTCTATCTAGTCTTCATATTTTCATATGCACTCTTAACTATAGCATCTATACATAGTCTAGAAAATAATCCCAAGTGTGCATAATTTGATCTTCACTCCTTGAACCATGCAAAGCTTATATCTCTCTTCTAATATGTCAGTCTTTATAGAATAACAAGTATGTTGACATCAATTGACAAACTTTGTCATAAATGCAACACATAACTACTCAATCTTGTCTCCAACACTACTAGGATACTCTCCCATAGGAATACCAATAGTACTCATGCTAACATGGTTTATCTTTGTGATATTGTGAATAGGGGGTGACCATTCTAGAAGTCTTCTTAGAATTTCACAATGGTGCCACTATTAACAACCCCAAATAGATGAGGAAGGCATGATTCTATACATATTATAATTAATTTCCACTTAGAAGATCAACTTGCAGGGTTTTTAATAGTGAATATTCTCTCCTCCAATTCAAATTTGAGGTATTTGATCTTGATAATTTTGACATACAGGGCATTTTGTCTTTATATAGTTTACAAACTAAATTTTTCCCTAGATTGATATTTATTTTCTTTAAGCTAAGACCCTTTCACCACTTTGTATCTTTAGCTAGCAAATATTACCCATGGTATTAAAGGAATTTAATTTTTTCTCATCCAGATTACCTTTGCATAAAATGCCCCTCATGTTTCTTTTAATACTATCTTGCATAATTGTAGGATCTTAAAGTACACAAAGTGCTTAATTAGGAATTGAAATAAGGACAATTTTGATAAGCAAAAATTTCCCAATAAGAAAATTCATAGAAACTAAGTTCCAAGATTAGATTATATCTTTAATGGATGTGTTAGTTTTAGTCTAATATGATACCTTGTTTTCACCATTAAAGACATGAGTTTGATAATTAGATGTGGTTAAAAATTAACTATTGTAAATAAATACTACATTGGTCATTATAAATTATTGAAGAAAAGTAGTACTATAAGCTTTGATACATTACTGTCACACAACTTTCAAAGAAATAAGATTATTGACCATGCACATATTCAAGGGAAAACATTCAAAAGAGGGAATTTATTACTTAATACACTTAAGATATCATCCAAAAGGTGGGTTTGACCTAATTAATCCCCATATTTATTTACTAATTATATATAATATATTTTTGGTTTCCAATACATTGAAGATATTTTAAACACAAGTTAAAAAGATTTTCCACACAAAATTAGTTGAAGGCAATTGTTGACTTGCAAGTTTTGTCAACCAAACAATAAATAAACTAAAAGAAGTATATATAATTGTGACTATGATTTAGTTCCATTAATTTCATGTTGTGGCTATGAATACTTGGGCTCAAAACCCAATAACCACATCATTTTATGCAACATTTGTTTTAATCTTGCCTCTGTTATTTATACTTATATTAAAATTTATTTATTATTTTTTTGGAAAAAGTGGCAAGCCATTAATATAACAAAATACAACATTAGTCCAAGGTTCATGAAGGAAAGAACCAACAAGAAAACCCCCAATCCTTACCAAATATAGAAATTTCAAAGTTTACGGTTCCTAGGTGAACTCGATAAAATTGATGGAAAGATAGAGAAGCCATAATAAAATATAGAGTACCCATATCAGATGGGCTACAATCAATGAACCTAGGATTCTATAAAAAAATCTATCTAGTTCCCATAAAATTCATGAACTATAATAGATTCATTGAGACTGAACATAAACAAGTCAGAACTCAATAAAAACTAGCAGCCTTGAATCATGATCGACATGTTCTTGAATCTGCGAAGAAGCAGAGGTCATGAGCCTAGTAAAAAATCATGATCTCTTTATCATAATGTTAGACCAATCAACATAGTAATTCTCATAAAGGAGTGTGAGGAATTAACAGATCGAAATTAAGAGGGAGGGGAGGATGCCAAAACCTTCATAAGAAACCAAATCACATCAAAGTTCTGAACACCAGTGGTACAACATCATTTTGATTATATAAAATCCATATCAATAGCAATCCACATGTAGATAAGACATATCTGAGCACATGTCACTTGACAAAATAGATACTACACTAGCATTTGAAGACAAAATTTGCAAAGGTGTAAGAAGTTGATTGCAATAGGAAAGAATACAAGGCACTAAATTGGCATCATAAAAACAAAGTCTGCAAGAATTTGAAAAAATGGTCATAACAGGAAAAATACAAGGAAACCATTAATCATATGAAATAGGGGGTACACTGGAACCTCAAAGAAAAATATGCCAAGTGGACACGAGGAACTGACTATGCTAAACAAAAATATGCAATCTGGATCTATTCTTCCATTGGGACCACATGGCACCCACCCTAATCCTACACTAGTTTCATGTTGGAGAATGTTGCCACAAAACCAGTAATGTCAAAATATTCACTAGACCAGAGAGTAACCAATGAAGTAGCAAATACCATATGAGAATGAGAAGAACCAATTTTAAGAGTACAATCAATGAACCTAGGATTCTATAAAAAAATCTATCTAGTAACCATAAAATTCATGAACTATAATAGATTCATTGAGACTGAACATAAATAAGTCAGAACTCAATCAAAACTAGCAGCCTTGAATCATGATCGACATGTTATTGAATTTGCAAAGAAGTAGAGGTCACGAGCCTACTAAAAAATCATATTTTTTTTATCACAATGTTAGACCAATCAACATAGTAATTCTCATAAAGGTGTGTGAGCAAATTAACAGTTTGAAATCAAGAGGGAGGGGAGGATGCCAAAACCTTCATAAGAAACTAAATCACATCAAAGTTCTAAACACCAGTGGTACAACATCATTTTGAGTATATACAATCCATATCACTACCAATCCACATGTAGATATGACATATCTAAGCACATGTCACTTGACAAAATAGATACTACACTAGTATTTGAAGACAAAATTTGCAAAGGTGTAAGAAGTTGATTGCAATAGGAAATAATACAAGGCACTAAATTGGCATCACAAAAACAAATTCTGCAAGAATTTGGAAAAAAGGTCATGACAAGAAAAATACAAGGAAACCATTAATCATATGAAATAGGGGCTACACTGGAACCTCAAAGAAAAATATGCCAAGTGGATACGAGGAACTGACTATGCTAAACAAAAATTTGCAATGTAGATCTATTCTTCCATTGGGACCACATGGCACCCACCCTCATCCTACACTAGTTTCATGTTGGAGAATGTTGCCACAAAACCAGTAATGTCAAAATATTCACTAGACTAGAGAGTAACCAACGAAGTAGCAAATACCATATGAGAATGAGAAGAACCAATTTTAGGAGTGCAAAATTCACATGAAGACCTGATCAGGCAAATGGCTTGGTATGGAATTTGTAACCAAGGATGGTTAGAATAGCTTGTAGTTTGGAAAATGTTGCAAGATACAATTCAAAAGTGAGTGCCTTGCCCATGTTCTATAACATGTGTCCAAGTGGGTGAATGTGGCAGGTTCAAATAGATCTTTTCAAACTATTCATAATAAGCTTAAAGTTTGAGTTAGCCTTCAAAGGTTCCTATGTGAAAATGCTAGCAACAAATTCATATCCACCCTAAAGGTCATATTGTTTAGTAAGGTTCAAAAGCACAACGAAGGTCCTAATCTAAGGACATATTGTGCAGTCAATATTGTACTCAAAATTTGTTCATTTTTTTATATACTAGTTACTTGCATTCTTTTAATTAAATTTGTATCTTTCTTAGAAAATCATCAAAATATCTATAAATTATTACACCCACAAACAATATTAAAATGGTGAATTGCTAATCAATGATGGAGAGAAAAAACTATTTATAACTTGATAATTAAATATTATATTAAACAAAATTTTAAAAATGTAAGTACATTTATTCCTTTGATTAATAATAGAACTTATACAAATTATCTATTAATATATTTAAATATTCTTACTAAAATATTCAATTAAAAGACAATTAAAGCTATATTGTTTATTTGTAATATATTTATAATAATACCAATAATATAAGAAACTTCTTATTACCATTTTAGTTAACTATATATACTAGGTTCACTTATTTTTCATAAACTAAATAGGTTAGAAATATAATTATGTACCACAACTTGTGTTATTGGAAAAGAATTACTTGAAAGAAAACCATGGGAAATAACCTTTTAAATCATGCAAGCAACTTATTTAAATTTAAAATTACCATTTTAGTTAACTATATATAATAGATTCTTTTATTTTTCATTAACTAAATAAGTTAGAAATATAGTTATGAACCACAACTTGTGTCATTGGAAAATAATTACTCGAAAGAAAACCATGAGAAACAACCTTTTAAATCATACAATCAACTTATTTGAATTTAAAATTGGATCATTTTTACAATAAATCCAAATAAATTCAATATACACAAGTAACTCATTTTTCTTTATAGAAATCCTTTATATATTCTCCAATAGGTCTTACAATAACTCCACAATGTTATTTACACAATAATAGTAGAATTAAAGAGAAAAATAGTCCACTCACTTAAAAGTACATATAAGAATAAAAATTGTTATCATACACAAATGAAAAAATATGCCTCGGTTGGGTGTGCCATCAAATTTTAGTTTCTTTGTAAATATTTGAATTGCAAAAGCAAACATGCTGGCAACCAAATATGATGTGATGAGTGCAAGAAAGATTTCGTATTCCAAAAGCATCTTATATTTTGAGAAAGCATCTCCATGCTTACCTTTCAAGCTCTCAAAATTATAGGGTATGATGACAATAATGATGGCACTCATAAATGCTACTATTGTCCACAATATCGAAATGAGCAAGGTCAATCCAGACATATCAGATACCATGTATGTATCTAACCATGCCAAATATGTATTATGGAACTTTTGTTGTACTAGCCACTGAGAAACCACTGAAAGGGATGTGATGAAGGCCGCAGTGTCAGAGAAGATGAATAATCTAAAAATTTTAGTAAATGCCAGCTTAGCAGCTCCATAATGTACACTTTCTTTGTTATCCTCAATTCCACCTGGGATTTGGAAGATGGCTGCAAATGTGATGGTGGCAATCAGTGATGCCACCACCATGTGCGTATTTATTATGTCTTTTTCCATCCCTTGCTTCCATTTTTTTTTGGGCCTCAAAATATTTACAATGATAGAAGAATGAGGGTTATTTTGCATAATGTTTGAAGCTATGTCAAGTGCAGTCATGCCTTCATTGTTTAGGGTAGAGATCTCTAGTCCAACAAATGAGACAATGTACTCCACTATCTACACTCACAAAAAAAACATATTGTGTTATATTTATAATAATTTGAATATGTACTCTCACAAAGTGTGCAAGTTTTGAGATACATTTAAGGCCATTTTTCTGTTTAAAAATATTTGAAGTGAGCATGTTAATATATTTATAAATTTAAAAAAAATTATAGTTTTGGATAAACTTGATCCTCTTCTAAATAGAATATAGTTAGGATGAGAGAAATATAATTTTATATTCTAAGACATCAAGAAGTCATGTATATATAGGTCTATAGATGGCTTATAGTTTGATGAGATTATTGCTTCTTCTTTACGAAACTTGAAATATTATAAGTTGACACATTTTATATTACATTTATATGTCATCTTTCCTCTATTTAAAAAAAATTGTAACATTCACCTAGATCATCATTTACTTATATGTATGTGTTTTCATATCCTCAAACATAGTGTTATTTATTTCATCCAATCATTCATATGTCTTTACCATTTTGACAAGTATAAGTTCAATCAATGATTATACATTTTACTCTTTAATTGTTAAAAATACAATTCAAAATTATGTAGACATTTCTAATTCCTAAGTTATGATTAAACCAAAAGAATACACATGATGTGTCACTACTTCCTTCCATTTCAAACTAATTAATTATACTCACTATATGCCTAATCATCACCCAAGTATCACAGATATTTAATGAAGAAAAATATTCAATTTAGTACTCTAATAAGAATTTAAATATGCACATTTAGTGTAAGAGTTTAAATATAATGAGATATGTCCCCTTGTGACATAACAAGAATAAATATATTTTTAAATATTGAAAGATACTTTTGAATACTATAATTTGTTAGAGCATCAAGAAAGAAAAAACAATAAAATTAAAACTAGGAAAGATAATTTAAAGTTAGATTTGGACATTTTCAAAAGTTATGCATAAATTTATGAACTTAGATAGGTCATGTTGTTGGCAAAACCAAAGTATGCTCATAATAATATAGTCCTATCTAATATGGTGAATGATAAACTCAAAGATATGGAGTGCCACTATAATTGATTGAATTTATAAGATATATTCTTAAATGAAGGATAAATTCACCAAAAACTTGACACTTATCTCTAAATGTAGAGATTGAAAGAAGGGTATGTGTAATAAGTTGGGTCACAATTAAATAGAATCTTACATAAAATTAAAGAATCCCATTAGAAATGAGTACTCATTTTGAAATAAAAAAGGTCTGCATTTTAAGTTCCAACACCCAATCTACAAATTTAAAAATGAGAACTATTTTTTTTCAAAATGTCTATGCAGTAATTTTCAAAGAAACTTAAGCATTTTTTTTTGACAAATAATGTCTATAAACTCATTTTCACGTAAAAATTCATCATATTTATGTATAAGGTATACATTTTTAAATGAGTATGAATTATTTAAAAGTTGAATTCATCTCCCACCCTTTACATCAAGTTTGAGGTTGGGATAGGCTTGGGAGGACCAAGGTTACACAAGCTTTACATCTTCAAATTAATGGCTAAAGCATTAGAACCTATAAATTATACTCTTGCATAATTTTAAGTCCTTTTAAATTATGGCTAAATTATACTCTTTCATAATTTTTAAGTCCTTTCTAATTGAATTGTTCTAATAAAAAAATCCATTGTAATTCTAACTATGTAGATATCAAAAAAATATTTTTTTTGACTTAATTAATTCCATTTTTTTGTATTATTTATTAATTGATTGATACATAAAATTCAAATAACGATCTTGTCCAAAATTTTAACTTTATTATTTCTACATTTTAAACAAAATAAACTATATGAAATCAATCTACATACAATTAGATTAAAGATTAATGTTTTTTTTAAATATAAAAATTCTTAACATATATATGAGAAAGTATACCCCCTTGCAGTTTTGGAGTGCAGAAGGATGAGAATTATTATGATCATAATGTGCATTGCTTGCTATGCTTTCAATTCTTTTTTCATGATGCCTACAAGAAATTTTAGGAAAAAGGTGGAACTATTTTTTCTGATTTTTTAGTTTTGTATCAATGGACATAAGAATTTGAGGAACTTAAAAGATTAAATCTCATAGAAATTTGGAACTATATAATGTAGTGTTTATAGTCTACATATCCAATATGTCATTTATTTGAAGATACACATGGAATAAATCAATTTTTAGTAGGCATCTATAAAAACCACTTTTTCAAAATGATTGTGTTAGGATCATACCATACATGTGTACAACCACCATATTTTTACATAAAAAAGGATTTTTTGTAAATAATTTTAGGGAAAGATGCCAAAGATACTAAATATTTATAAGCATTTTATTTCTTCCTTTTTTGAATTACTATTAAATTCATTTTTTAGTAACCCGAAGGTCTATTTCAAAACCTCTAGTGTATTGGCATCGTAAATTGATGAAATATCCTCTACTTAAAGGTCTCAGGTGTCTAATGTAGGAGAGTCTTGGATTGGGAAATCTTGCATCAACCAAAACTATATATATTTCTTTATTTGTTCCAGTCTATTGTTATTGGGGGAAACCTTGCTATTCATGTTTGTTTCTTCTATGAATTTGTCTCCTTAATGTGCACCTATCATGCATCCTTACCCTGTGTTCATAAAACATGATTTCAGTTCACTTGGAAGTTATCTTTCATCCTTTCTTGAGGCATGTTCATTGTTGGGATATCATGTAATGTGAAAAAGTTGTCTTAAACAAAGTTCATATGGTTAAGCAGTGTTTTGTGGCTTTGGGGATTTATTCTTGGATCACTTGCTGACCTATCTTTATTCTCACAAATGGATTTTTTCTTAGTTGTAAGGTTATTGATTTCCCTTTGGGGAAGGACCTTTATTCTTTAATAATTATAACTTGACCTATGTGTCTTGATGGCTATATAATTGTGATCTAACATGTATATAGGCTGTAATATTTTTAGATAGGAAGAACAAGGTTTTGAATTGTGTATCTTTTGAGTTCTCTCATGGAATTTCTCTTGTAAATGGCTACAACTAGGTAGGCCTTATGCATGACACATTTTAAGAGTATTGTCTCACCAAATTTGTATTGGAATACAATTCTTTTGATTGTTTTATTATCTTGTGTTGTGGTTCCATACTTTAGAAGGGTATTTCAAGAGTGACTCGTTAAGAGAATCCACACACACACACACACACATCAGATACATGCATATATATATACATATATATTTATGTATGTATGTATGTATATAGATATGCATGTGTACAATGTGTGTGTGTGTGTGTGTGTGTGTGTGTGTGTGTGTGTGTGTGTGTATAAATAGACACACATATATACATATAGACATATACACACACAAATATATATAATATTTATATGTATCTATGTGTGTGTATATATATATATATATATATATATATATATATATATATATATATATATATATATATATATATATATATATATATATATATATATATATATATATATATATATATATATATATATATATATATATATATATATATATATATATATATATATATATATATATATATATATATATATATATATATATATATATATATATATATATATATATATATATATGTATGTATATATGTTTGTATGTATGTATGTATACATATCAAGGAAATCATGTTTCACCCATATGGAAGTGAATTTTCATGGAAATATATTATATGTTTGCATACCCCCCCCCTCCCCTTGGAATATATTATGCCTTTCTTTGAGTAACATGGTTCATTGAAAGTGTAGGATATTTTATTTAAGTGTCTAATTATAGCTTAAATAATGGTCATATATTATCTACATTAAAAGTTTTTCTTGCAAAGAATAAAGCTTTTACTTCAAAATTGTAACTTTTGGGGAGCCAACCTTCTATCTAACTATTTTGATCTTTCCCTATTATATTCTTTCATAGCTTATCCTATATATACCCATATGGTTTATGCTTCCCTAAAATACACCTATTTAGATTTTTCTACACATGTAAGAAATATCTAACCTAATGCATCACATGCCTACCTAGCATTTTCTATACATGTCAAATCACTATTTAAAGCCTCCCTATCACATTCATATCTAGTATTTTCTATTCAAGTGAACACATCATATAATATTCCTATAGAGTATTTTCTACACCTCTCAAAGCACTATCAAGACTTCCCTATCATATGGCTATCTAGCATAACATAGCTTTCAACCCATAAAGGTATACCACTAATAGCCTTAGGTCCATAGGTTATTCTTATCATATATCATGTTTAAATAGAACTTATGTGTTGGATGTTCTCCATTAATAATTAATAAATTCCAATATAGGGGCAGCCCTAAATGATAGAACCCCATAGATAATTTAGATAAGTTATTTACTTTAGATTACATATTTTTATGCTAGTATAATTCTCCATCTATCATTACCCCTACCTTTGCCCAAAAACATAAATTTTACACCATCCATTCATACTCACTCACTTGACCTTGTCATCACCCATTTTGAATCTCAACCATGTGACCTAGATAATATACGATGCATGAGAATCATGGAGACATTTGGATGTGATATGTAGTTATTCATGAATCTATACAATTGGATGGTATAATTGAGCTATTACACACTTCTTCCATGTAGAATGTAACACTTTAATTTTCACTTATTGATATGGAATTTGACCTTGTGTACCTAAATTATAAACTTTAGTTGGTATCCCTTTGCTCATTATTATGAGATTTTTTGAGCTAGTCAACACACATTTAGGTTATTCATCACTTTCTTTATCTCCTCACTATATTGGAATATTTTGAAATATTTTGGGTCAATAATATTAATATTTTAAATTCTATCTCATTGAAGGTTCAATTTTTTTCATCCCATTTCATTTTGTGTCCTTGATAGTATATTTCTTTCTCCATATTTTTTCTATAATTTATTTATCTTTTATATATATGTGGGGAAGGAAATAATGCACCAACCTAGAGGTGGATTAAAACCTCAAGAAATGCACTATTTCCTTTAAACCACGACATTGTTCTAGTTAGCTAGAGTGTCATAGATATTAGATTCGAGATATATAAATCATCTTGATATAATGTAGATGTTAATTAAGTGTGAATTATGTGCTTATATAAAGTGACTACAAGATTATGGGAGACCATTATAATAGCTACAATAAAACTCTATGAGATCAATACCATAGGAAGAAGCATGATCTAAAGGACAACATAACACAAAATGGACACCAACATGATGCTTAAAATATTACATAGGCAAAGCAAAATTTTGAAAATAATATAATTAAAAGATAAGCCAAGAATTAATTTGTGAAAAATATGTACAAATGTAAAAAAATAGAATGTGACTAAATTAAGAAGATGATTTACATGCGAGAAACAAAAGGAAGCTAAGGTTCAGATAGAGTTTATCTATTAATTGAGAGATTTCAAAATATGATAGATTAACCTATTTTATGTATTCAATAAATGAAATGATAAAGAGAAAGAAGAAAGAAGAGATAAGAATTGGTTTAGTGAGAAAGAAGAAAGAAGAGATAAGAATTGGTTTAGTGTTTGATATTGAAATCCAATAGGAGCTTTTGAACCCATGAACTTTTAGTAAAGATTTTCATAAAACATAAAGAGGAAAATTTTTGTAAATATTTAAGAGGTTTTCCTTGGTCAAAACCCCACTTTGGTGTTTCCACCTCCATGAACAAATTTTAATCAAAATGTCAAATTTTGTGATGGATAAATAGAATGGAAATAATAATAGAAAAAATAAATAGAAGTGTTGAGGTAGAGATAAACATTCTCAAAAGATAAAAAGGTGTGAAAATAGATCCCTAAATACAAAGAGATAAAATGCATGATATGAAGTTGAATATGAGAGCTTGGATAGCTTGAGCTATTTAAAAATGTTGAAAACCTATAATGTTAATGATGCAAACTAGATGTATGGAGTCATAAAATCATAGCCAAGAAGTTGCATTAGATTTCCAAAATACCTTATTAGATTTAATCAATAACCAAGAAGACCAAATGCATGAAAAAGAGGGATTTTTGAATTTAAAAAAAATATAAATAGGAAACCATCATTTTGGGAATTACATTCACATGGTGTCAAGTTTGTAATGTTCAAATAGTCCTCTACAAGCTTGCATATTTGTAGGCAAAAGCATGTGGATGTCTTTTTAGTGCACACACATTTGAAGACTACTATAGATCCATTATGAGGAATCCAAGCTAGATCGTGTGTTGGTTGATGACAAGGATAGCAAGATGATGAGTTTTTTTTTCTTAGGCTAAAGATGAAAAAATGTAAAAGTGACATTATACATAAGGGTGTAAATTTTATGTCATTACACTATCTTTTCACTATAGTTATCTATCACCATTTTATCATATCTATATCAACTGTTATAGAGGTGAAAACATAGAAACAATGATCTAAGTCATGATGGTATGAAAATATACCCAATTCTCTCCATAATTTCCATATGTGTAGGTTGAAAGAAATGAAATCTCAAGTCATTAACTTTATTGAACAAAAAACCAAATATTGCATCATCTTTCATTATTTTTCAAATTGTTCTCATAACATAACATGTTTGTGTAGTCATTATGCTAGTATTATATTTTAGATAATATTTTTCTGTATTATAGTTTTATAATGTTATTTTCATCATCTCCTATGTTGTCCTCTGCACTCTATCTATACTAGGCATACACACACAACATTAGCATCATGTACTAATGCTTGTATCCTAAAGTTGCATGTGTATTTGAGGCCATGACTTTATGGAGATCGGTGATAGTTCCTTTCTGTTTGTTTCTGTATTTCTTGTAGTCAAATTATTTTAAATAATTGATATCTTTAAATATTTGCACATGGAATTTTGTTTGTTTTGTTAGAAAGGTTAATCTTTCCTTGGATATATATTTTAATTGGGATATTCCAAGGGTCCCTACATGTAGTTTGTCCACTTGTACACATGTGGAGGACATGTCATTGTTTGTCCTTTATTCCACATGTAAGGACAACTCTTGTTTATTTCTTTATTTAGTTTATCCTCCTTAAGAGGATTGTGACACTTTGCACACACCTATTATGAATGTGGCATTCATAGAAATGGGAGTTACAAATGCAACTCCTCTCTCATCTCTATATAAGAGATGCTCCTCCTTCTTTCTACACAACTACAACAACACTCTAAGCACTTGATGTTATTGTATTGAGCTACTTTTGCTCCAACACTCTCTCTCTCTCTTCTCTAGGCATTTGCCTTCATTCATAATACTCACAAGGGGTTTTCTTTTCTTTCCCCTTATAAATCCTTGTCTCCATTGTTGAACCATCTTGGTGTATGCTCTTGGAGTTGCTTATCTTATGGTAACATTGTTTCACACTTAACTTACTTGGATTGTTTCTCGTTCCTTGCTCAACATTATCCTTTCTTACATGGTATCAAAGCTTGGTTATCTAATCCTTATTTTAAGTTTTGTGGTGAAGGTTGCCATTCATTGGAGCACACCTTATTTGGAGACGTTATTGAGAGAAGAAGTTTGTGTTGTGATTTTAGCTCTTTTTAACTAATCTTGTGCATGCAGGTTTCATATTTTTTTTAACTAACCCTCTTTGGAAGGCTTGCCGCCAAAGGGTTTTCTTGTAAAGTTTCATATTTTTTACTAACCCTCTTTGGAAGGCTTGCCGCCAAAGGGTTTTCTTGTAAAGCTTCATATTTTTTATCTAACCCACTTTGGAAGGCTTGCAGCCAAAGGGTTTTGTTAGTAATTTTCAAATTTGTTTTATTTTGGACGACATGCCGCCAAAACAAAAAGTATTACATTATTCAAGTTTTATATAACTCTCTATTATTTCTTACTTCTTTTAAAAAAATAAAAAAAAATAAATATTCCTATATATTGGGTTTTTGTTATATGCTTTCAAAATTTTGGTATATGCCTATTCTCACATCAATTATCATTTCTTATAATTTGTACATTGCATTATTATTGCATTTAAAAAAAAAAAAAAAAAATCAAAATCTTGGTTTGTGTTGGGTGGCCGCGCCACCCGCGCGCCACGCCCGCACCTCCGCGCGCAAATGCCGCCGACTACAGCCACTCCCGCGCAGAGCCCCACGCGCAACCACCGCCTGCAGTTTGTTTAGCCCTGCGTCGCTGCCGCTGTTTGCAGAGCCCTGCACCACCGCTGCCGTTTACAGAGCTGCCGCACCACTGCACGAAACCCAGTCGCGATCGCGAGCTGCCTGCCTCTGTCGCGTCCGTGGCTAAACTCCAACGCCTCCTTCGCAAGGTTTCGGCGCCTAAAACCTGCAACTTGCCTTATTCAACCGCCGCCTGCACCATTTAAACCATCTTCCACCACTTCTTGGCGTGGCCTGCGTCCCAGCCACGTGGCAACCATCGCCCGCGCGGGCAGAGCCCGCAACCTTATCCTCTTTTTTCAAATTCTCCAAAATCCTGCCTTTTTTTTCCACCGCCCACCTTTTTAAAATAATAAAAAAAAACTTGTTTTATTTAATAAAACTTAAACTTTTATAACCTTTTTATCACATTTTTTTATTTCTTTATTTTTTAAAAACCAATAAAAATATTAATTCAAAACATAAAAATAAACTTAATTTAAAAAAAAAAAAAAAACCAAAAACATAAAATAAATTTTTACATTAATCAAATTAAATTTTTTTTCTCATTTAACAATTTTTTTTAATTAATCTAATTTTCAAATTAAGGTTTTTTTCAAAAAAAGAGAAGAATTTTTTTCTTAATCATGTCAACATTAATTCCAGAAATCAAACTTAATTATTCTAATTATCATTCTTGGAAAACTCATATCTCATTTATTTTTCGTTTTAAACATCTCTTCGAAATAGCCACTAACCCTTCTCTTGAACCCGGTTCAGCGGCTCCTCAAGACGAGAAAGATACTTGGAAAGCTAAAAACGAAGAAGCTTTAGGATTAATTGGTATTTCCATTATTCCAGATTTATATATTTTAATTGCTCACTGTTCTAAAGCTCATGATGCATGGTCCATCTTGAAAACCAAGTATGACAGTGGCGATGAATACCGCAAAATACAATTGCAAGATCAACTCGAAGATCTCAGGTATGCAGATTTTAAAAGTATGGATGAATTCCTCTTAAAAGTCAAATTATGGCTTTAGGTGTTCAATTAGAGGACATTCGTTTAATTCATCTTATTCTTAAAAAATGTCTTCCTAGACAGTTTCAACAATTTATAACTAATATTCATGCACAGCTTGCTATTCCTACTTTAACTTCTCAGTTAACTTATGCTATTTTTCAAACTTTATTAAGACAGGAAGAAGCTAAGCTAATTCAGTTTGGTACCCTCAAATCAACTGAACATGCATTTGTGTCTAGAAATTCAACTAATAATTTCCGTTCCAATAATAATAATTACAAACAATATAATTCTAATTCAAATAACTCCAACAATAAATTTCATGCCAAATATAATAATAATACCAATCATCCTAATATTACTCGTAATACTAATAATCAAAGGAATCATTCCAATTCCAAACCTCATTGTTCTTATTGTGGCAAAGATGGGCATCTTGTCAATAATTGTTTTAAAAAGAAAAATGATAAAAAACCTATGAATCATAGTAACAATCATCAAACCTCAAACCATAAAAAAGGTAACTTGACTAGTTCTAATCCTCGTCATGCTTTTACTTGTAGCTTTAATCTTTGTAGACCTTTAGAATGGATTGTTGATAGTGGCGCATCACAACATGTCACTTCTCATAAAGAAATTTTTGATTCTTTACAACCTGATATTGCTAACATTCCTATTCAGTTAGCTAATAATCAGACTTGTAAAGTTGAAGGACTAGGTGATGTTACTATTCCTAATGGTAAATTACATGATGTTTTATATGTACCTGACTTGAAAACTAATCTGCTTTCTGTTTCACAGCTATGTCAGAACTATAAAGTTGAATTCTACAAAGATACATGTTATATCATAGATCCTCAAACTCTCAAAGTGATTGCTCATGCTAAAATGGATAATGACAATTTGTTTAAATTCCATGAATTTGCTAGTTCACGATATTCTTTACATACTTCTATTGATTTCAATATATGGCATGAAAGACTTGGTCATTTAAATTCTGATTATATTACTTTCATGCAAAAGCATAATATGGTTGATGGCTTGCCTCACATTATTCCTTCCAAGATTGCCTGTACAGGTTGTATGAGTGGTAAGATGCATAGGGAGCCCTTTCCAAGTGGAAAATCATGGCGATCAACTCATAAGTTGCATCTTGTCCATAGTGATCTTTTGGGCCCCATGGAGAATACCTCCATCCAAGGTTCTCGGTATGCACTTACCTTTGTTGATGATTTTTCTAGACGAACTTGGATCTATTTTTTGCATAGCAAGGATCAAGTTCTTGATATATTTATTGAATTTCAGTTATATGTTGAAAGGCAATCTGGGTATAAACTTAAAATTCTTAGAACTGATAATGGGAAGGAATATGTGAATAATGCTTTTCATTCTTATTTGAAATCATGTGGAATTAAGCACGAGCTTACTATTCCTTATACACCACAACAAAATGGTGTGGCCGAAAGAAAGCATCGGACCATTGTTGAAATGGCTAGAAGCATGTTGCATGCTAAGAATTTGCATTATAAATTTTGGGCTGAAGCCATGTTTTGTGTAACTTATATTCTTAATCGAACTCCTACCAAAGCTCTCAAGGCTATCACTCCAGAAGAGGCTTGGTCTGGTAGGAAACTGAATTTACATCATTTATGGATATTTGGTTCTATTGCTTATGTTCATACGCCTAAACAGAAAAGGCATAAATTAGATGCTAAGTCATCTCCTTATATGTTTGTTGGCTATGATGAAAACACTAAGGGTTATCGTGTTTATGACTCCACTACTAACAAAGTTCAAATTGCTAGAGATGTTTGTATTGCAGAAAATGGAGTTCATGATTGCTCTACTACACAGGATGAAGAATTCAGTGGCACTAAAATTGTGCTGGTGGAGGACCAACCTCCTTCTCTTAACCCTACTCTTTCTCTTAATCAAGTACCACCGATTATTTCTACTCCTACTCAAGTAGATACTAATGATACTTTTATTACTCATGATTCTTCCTCTAGTGATAATTCCATTACAACTAAACGTAAACCTAAATGGGCTCAAAACCTCATCAATGAAGCTGATGATTATATTTCTAAATCTGGTGGAATTAAACATAGAAGGATTAATTATTGTAATTATGCTTTGATGACTACTATTATGAATTCTAACGATCCTAAGTTTTTTGATCAAGCTAACTCTCAACCTCATTGGCAGAAAGCCATGCAAGAGGAATATGATTCTTTACTTGCTAATCAAACTTGGGACCTAGTTAAATTACCTCCTGGCAAGAATCTAGTTTCATGTAAATGGTTATACAAAACCAAATTGAATACTAATAATGAAATTAGTAAATTTAAAGATAGACTAGTTGCTAGAGGTTTTTCCCAAATTGAAGGCTTAGACTATAATGAAACTTTTGCACCTGTTGCTAAAATGCCTACTATCAAATTAGTTCTTGCTTTAGCATCTAAAATTAATTGGCCCATTCATCAAATGGATGTTAAAAGTGCCTTCTTAAATGGTGATTTACATGAAGAAATCTATATGGCTCAACCCCCTGGATTTGTTAAGAAAGGTAGTGAAAATCTGGTTTGCAAATTGAACAAATCTATTTATGGTCTTAAACAATCACCTAGAGAATGGTATTCTAAAATTAATTCTTTCTTCATTTCTCAAGGTTTTACTAGAAGCAAAAATGATCCTAATTTGTATATTAAACATACTAACGATGATATTATCATTGTTATTGTTTATGTAGATGATCTAATTCTCACTTCTGGTTCAGACATTTTGATTTCTGATATTAAATTCCAACTTAAACAGCAATTTCAAATGACAGATTTAGGTATCTTACATTATTTCTTAGGTATGCAAATTTTTCAAAATCCTAACGGTATCTTTGTTTCTCAAAGCAAGTATGCTTATGATCTTTTAGAAAAATTTAAGATGAATGACTCTAACCATGTTTCAATTCCATGTGAATTAGGAATTAAATTAATGAATGATATGAATACTCCTTTTGTTGATGAAACTTTGTATAGACAGTTAGTAGGAAGTTTAAATTATTTAACTCTTACTAGACCTGATATTGCTTATAGTGTTGGTTTAGTTTCTCGATTTATGTCTAAACCTCAACAAACTCATTTTAAAGTTGCTAAATGCATCTTAAGGTATCTTAAAGGAACTATTAATATGGGCTTGTTTTATGATGCAAACTCTGAATTTATTTTACATGGCTATACTGATTCCGATCTAGGTGGAGATCCCAATGATGGGAAATCCACTTGTGGTTATTTTTTCTTTGTTGATTCAGGTCCAATTTCTTGGAAAAGCAAAAAAGAAAACTCTATTTCCCTATGCTCAACTGAAGCTGAATACAAAGGTTGTACCAATGCAGCTAAGGAAGCTTTGTGGATTCGAAGACTTCTTGACGATTTGGGTCTACCTCAACAATCACCTACACCTATACATTGTGACAATCAAAGTGCTATTGCCTTGGCAAAGAATCCAGTGTATCATGCACGCACCAAACATATTTCACTTCAACATCATTTCATTCGAGAACAAGTTGAAGACAATCAAATTATTCTTCTTTATTGTAAAGGAGAAGATCAAGTGGCTGATATTTTAACCAAACCACTTTCTAAAGAGAGATTTTAGTTCCATTGTAAAAATTTGGGTTTACAACCCGTTGAAGTAAACTCCCCAAGTAAAGATTAAGGGGGGGTGTTAGAAAGGTTAATCTTTCCTTGGATATATATTTTAATTGGGATATTCCAAGGGTCCCTACATGTAGTTTGTCCACTTGTACACATGTGGAGGACATGTCATTGTTTGTCCTTTATTCCACATGTAAGGACAACTCTTGTTTATTTCTTTATTTAGTTTATCCTCCTTAAGAGGATTGTGACACTTTGCACACACCTATTATGAATGTGGCATTCATAGAAATGGGAGTTACAAATGCAACTCCTCTCTCATCTCTATATAAGAGATGCTCCTCCTTCTTTCTACACAACTACAACAACACTCTAAGCACTTGATGTTATTGTATTGAGCTACTTTTGCTCCAACACACTCTCTCTCTCTTCTCTAGGCATTTGCCTTCATTCATAATACTCACAAGGGGTTTTCTTTGCTTTCCCCTTATAAATCCTTGTCTCCATTGTTGAACCATCTTGGTGTATGCTCTTGGAGTTGCTTATCTTATGGTAACATTGTTTCACACTTAACTTACTTGGATTGTTTCTCGTTCCTTGCTCAACATTATCATTTCTTACATGTTTATTCTCTCTCTCTCTCTCTCACACACACACACACACACACACACACACACACACACACACACACACACACACACACACACACACACACACAAATAAAATAAAATAAAAATTTGTTAGTTGAGTTCTAATGATGACCAATGACATGTTCATCAATATATTTGGATGTATACTTATAAATTTAAACTAGATCTAAAGAACTACATTTTAATATTTTTTTCATTAAAATAGTAATAATTGAAAAAGTTTATTAGAAGATAACATCAAAAGAAAAATCTAAAATCACTAAAATATTCAAGATTTTTCAAAAAGGTGAGGAGTGGTGAAATAATAAACAAAATAAATATTTAGTACACACCTATTGAACTTGTATTTAGGCTTAGGATGAATAAATATTAAAATTAAACAAAGAAAATGAGGAAGAAGCCTAGCAAAAGAATAAATAATAAGAATGGATGGAGGTTAATTTTACCAACCAAATTTTACTAGTAATAATTGGAAAAGTTAAGACAAGATAACATCAAATGAAAAATCTAGCATCAAAAACATAAATTACTCAAGTAATCAAATTTTATATCAATTTTGTTTTTTAGTAATGAGAGAAAATAATGATAAATACGAAAACAAATACTTTATGCACACCTATTGAACATTTGTTTAGCCTAGAATGAAGAAATATTAAAAACACAAAGAAAATGAGTTAGAAAATTGGAGGGATATTTTTCAAGTAGTGACTATTTTATCAATTAAATCAAATATGACATTAATTTTTTCTTATGACTTAAGAAAATCACTAAATTGTTGTACTTCATTCTTTAATAATCAAATCAATCAAATAGTAAATTTTTACCATATTTTTATGAGAAAGTGATAAATAATTATCTTACTTTTATCAACAAAATTTAATTTTGACCATTAAACTAAAAATATTTAAATATAACACTTATAAAATAAAATCTTATATACTTGTAAATTCAATTTCAACTCTACATTTTCTTTTCTTTTCTATATTACTTTATCCTTAATATGAATCATTTTATGTTTCACATCCATTTTGCTTTTTTATTTACTTTTATTCTTCATCTCCCCACATAGACAAACGACATCTTCATTATGCTTATGCTTTGCTTTACTTTTACTTTACTATTTAAATGGCCCACTTACACAATTTTCCCAGATTTCTCTCTCATACTTTTATGATTCTTACTTTCATTAAACATGATTATGACAGAAATGAAATTTAAGAAATTCTTCGGACTGTAAGAGATGATATAGAATGGTTCTTCTCTTATATTTTATTGTTTTGTAAATCTTCTAGTCCATTTAAAAAGACAATGTTAATTAAAAATATATTAAAATAAATTATAAACAGGACTTCCACTTATAGAATAAATAAAAAACTGTTAAAAGTTTTCGCATGTTAGAATTTCTAAACTTATACTTTATTTCTAGATATAATATAAACCTATGGCATAATCAAGAAAAAATCAGGCGAGGTTTAAATTGTAACCTGAATTCTCCAGTCGTATCTATAAGAAGTTTTCTGTAATTTTTTCTTATCTGTTATTAATGTCATATTTTTCTGTAATTATGTTAAATAAGAGACTCTTAACTAGAACATTGCAACAATAAGATCGTTATTTCAAATTCTTTTAAACCAAAACAACAAATAATGCGAATACACAGCCCTACCATTTACCATGTATTCCTTTTAGCTTTCCCTAGTCTTAAACAATGAGTAGAAATAGCAAGGAAAATGAATGAGAGGAACTGGAAAAACAGGAAGATGTAGTAAACGAAGAATGTCAAACCTGGGGATCCACTGCATTTTTGGCTGCTAAATGTAGCGCTGTATTCTTCTCCAGGTCATGGTCACGGCTCACCCATTCAACTATTTTCGATTTCCTTTTCCCCTTTAGAAGATTCTTCACTACCTCAAATTGATTGTATTCCACAGCAAAATGTAGAACAGATTTATGATCTGAACTACGGATTTCAATACAGTCTGGCATTAAGGAGATGAATTCACTGATTATGTTCCAGTGACCTTTCATGGCTGCTACATGAATTGCGCATCGTCCAGACTTATCCTTCTCCAACATTAATTCCTTACGCCAAGAACGATCATTCTGTATTGCAACCACAACCTCTAGTTTCCCTCCATGCACGGCTGCATGTAGAGGACAGATCGGGCCTGTACCCATCTCTGCAACCCAATTCATTTCAAGCAATCTCAGTAACTTATAAGTGTATATTTTATCTTACAATATTTCTGAATTCAATAGTGTTATTATATATTTTTACATAAGGTTTGGCATCAGACTGTGTGATCCATCATCACGACAAATGATCTATTATTCTTTCTGATGATGGATCTAGAGTGTGATCTCAAATGTTAAAATGAGATCATTCATTCTGATGATAGATCACAGAATGTGATTTGAAACGTTGATATAAAAGAAGAGAGAAGAGTGACACAGTTGAATACAGAAATATTATCTATTACTTCTATATATATTTCATGCCTAAACAAAGACTGTACAAATTTCTTACCTTCCCAATATATTTCCTCCCTAGCAGATTGATGGGTTGCAGTAGCATCGTTGTACGGCATTGCTTCCAACAAAGATCTAACTGTTTGCACGTGGCCATACCTGCAAGCTATTGTAAGAGCCGTCTCTCCAAACTTGTTGCATTGCAAGGCACTAATTCTGTTGTGATCGAGTAGAAATTCGACGAGATTTCGATTGCCGCTTTTAGCAGCCTCATGCAGTGGCGTATCATCATCATTATTCCGAGCTCTAGCCAAAGCGGGATTCATTTGAAGGATCCACTCAGCAATATGTTTATGGCCTTCCCGTGCAGCAATATGAAGAGCACTGTCTCCTTCGAATGTACGGTCGCTGAGGACATGTGAGAACTGCCGATCAAAATCATGGGGGTTTCGAACAGTGCCACTTTCCAAAGCAAGGAATAGCTTTTTATTCATCCTTCCTATTCTCGTTGCTTAGGGCGGATCAAACCGTTCGCAACAAAACTAGTTCAATTCGTATTCTCCTCGAATGCTGGGCCGCAATGAGGATCCAATGCAATTATTTCTGAGGGGAAAAAGCTGTAAAAGTGAAATAAAATAGCATGCCTTAAGTACGATTCAATTCAACATGTAAACACTTTGCCTTGTATAACAAATAGAATTGTGCTCTGCGGTGGTCATTTGCTAGGCTTTTCGAAATGTTGCTATGATGGGCCAGTCTTTTCTGGCAAAAGGTGACCAAAGAATATTGTGTACAATGATGCATTTTTAATGTACCTTTGACCATCAATGTGTGCTAGATTTTGATACGTTAGTAGATCACAATTAATCAATATTCCTCGCGCTTTCTGATTTTCTGATTGATGTGGATGCGCTGATAACATTTTGATTTGAGATTGGCACTCCCCCCACAGAAAATTTAGTTTCTTATTAAACTCACCAACTCGCTTAAAATAAGAACCCTTGCGACAGTTAGTGAAAGCCAACATAAACTAATAATAATAACAATTCTTTTGTTTAAGCTTTTGATGCGTCTCTGCACTGTAGCAGTAGAATCTATATTTCTATAAATAACATCTGTAGTATATTTGGTAACTTTACTCGGTGCAATAATTTCTGTCGCTTGCCTTTTAACTTTGTCATTTTTACACTGGTTGGGAAGTTTGGACCGTAGTTTCAATACTATTTTCTGAATCAACAGCAGATTAATGTTAAAAGTATATTGCTACATATTCGATTCACTACAACATAAAGGGGGGTTTTAAGACAATATTTACGACAAATTTTAAGTGAGTTGTCTTAATTTGAGACAAAAATAAAGTTGTGTATTGTCGTAAATATTGTCTTTAAGGGAGTGTCTTAAAACTACTGTTTTAAAATGTTGTCTTATAAAGACAATAAGGAACAACAGTATTATTATCTCTTAAAGACAATTTTAATTTTGTCTTTATAGAAATGAATGTCTTCAATCTCACTACAATATAATTAATTATTTCATGAAAGACACGATGAATTTGAACCATCATCCCCTGCTTGTAATGCAGGTGCTCTTCCATTGAGCTAGCACCTTTTAAAATAAGGAAAACTAAATAAGAAAGGGACAAGATAAATTGAGTCTATGACTAAGAGAATTGGTGGCGAGTTGAGACTTGCATGGACAGATGGTGCAAAGTTTAGGCATGTGAAAATCTCACACTAAAGTTGTAATAAAACATTATATGAACGAACTTTAAAACAAATATGGTACGTGGGTAGTGACTATTAAGATAGTGTTTATGCTATCTCTATAGAAGAGTTTCCTTGACTTCTAGACTATTATGAATGACCAATATAGGAACATGTATTTTTACTGGGATGATGTTTAAGTTTATACCCATAAGCTTATATATTGTATTCCTATAGATGATGAAAATTCATCATCATAGATGATATTGTTAACAACACTAGAATATGCATTGTGTTTAACTACTTATACTACATTGGGAATACTCTATTCAAATATATTGATGAGGTCAAACATCAGACTCCACATTTGGTTGTCAAAATCAGATCATACACAGCCTAAGATCTCACAGGCATCTGGATCATAAGTCCAATGAAAATATCTCAATATTAACCACATGCATTCTATCATTGACCATTTTATTTTGTAGATTGAGAACAAGCCTATGCAATTCTAGATGTTGCAGGTCAATATGAAATAAAATTTATATGAACTTCATAGTATTTGTATTGGATTACATTATCATTTGATCCCTTGCATCAAAACATTTGGCCTTATCATTCCTTGAAACACATGCTCACTAATTCATGGTGTCTTCCTTATCACTTACATAAATTCACTATCCTCTTATCTAGATCTATCATTTCCATTTTAAATTCACTTGGATGCTTTTGACATTCATTAACCACTTCTATGATTACATTTTTATAATTGGTTTTCGTATTTAAACCTGCTTTTAGTTAACAAATGTGGGACCAATTGTATATATTGATTGACCAAAGAACTAGCTTACGAACTCTGAAATATAGTTTAGTTACATGTATAAACCTACAACACAAAAAGGGAGATTCAATAGCCAAATGCTAGCCAAAAAAAAGAGTTGTAGAACATACCTTGCAGTAAATGGCATGATGGGGAACTTCTGTATTATTTTGCTGAAAATAACCCTTGAAGATTTCGTCTTTAAATGGTAGTTTTTATTCACAGCCCTCTTATATATAGTTGTCTCCTTTTCATCAAGAAGCTTCAACTGAGCGTGCATTTCAAAGTACAGAATATTCAAAAGAAATTAGTAACCCAGCTTAAAATTTAAGTACACTATTCCCTGTATAAAGCAATCATTGTATGAAATTAGAGAAAATTGAAAATTTTCTCACTATTGTCACAAGAAAAAGGTAGTCATTTGTATAGTTCAAATATTGTTAATTTGTTAAAATCACAAAAAATATCTTCAAATTTTGATCCTTTACTCCTATTTGAAAGATTTCTTTTTTAGCATTTATCTGCCTCTTGCCACTAAACTGATTTAAAATATAAAGGAAGAAAAATAGAGTTATATTCACTAAACATGTAGCTTTGGACTTGCTCTATGAATAACAAAGATGAATTAAAAAAGCAAGCATATACTGTGGTTTTCCCATTCACAAAAAATAGCTCCCCATCTTTTAAAATGTCATAAAATACATTGAAAACTTTAGCTTGAAGCATAAAATATATTAGTTCCAGTAAGATTACCAATCTTGATTATATTCCTTCACCTTCCCATCCCCTGTGCTTGTGACAATGTTGATGGCATAAACTTCATTTTCCTCAAACTCAACATCACCAACTCAAGTATCTGGGTTGCTTACACCCAAAACTACTTTGTTCCCATCAAAAACAAATTACTTCATTTGATGGCTCAATACACTTAGCAATTTTACAATCATATGCCACTGCAACTTCTATATAGCTTTGATGACATTTTTATTCCGTGTGATTCAAAAACAATAATACAGAAACATTTTAGTAAGCAAGACATCCAAAAAAAAGAAATAAACCCTTTATACTAAAGCACTTCTAAAACATACCATATACTATAAATTATCTCCTATGCTCAAAAATCCAATAGAGAAGCAATGGATCTATGTACATTGCTTTTGGTTGTTGAGACGCCACAAGAAACACAACTCAATTTATAAATGATAAAGGTTCATCTTAAAAACAAGCAAAATCCAATTGTTTCTCTAATTGACCCAAAAAATCATACTGATACAATTATTGTACAATTATAATAGTCATTCTAAACTGCATTAAGCTTTACCAAAAGGTTGCCTAGATTTAGTTGGTTGACATTCAAAAATCTGCATATGTACATGGAACATAACTACTTAAATGGAATAAAATATGAGTTTTGAAAGAAAAAATCATTAACATTCTTAATTCTAGAATTGAATGGATATGTATATGGATACAAATATAGCTAAGTTCAATAACCTTGTCCAAAATGTCTGTTAAATAATTATAAAAAGGGAAAGTCAATAACCTTGTCCCAAATGTTACCTTGACCAAATGGGCATAATTTATAACTAGCACTTGTTTGTGGCAGGCACAAGGGTTACACCAATTTTTGATCCATTATAATGATCACTTGCTACAATTTAGGCTATTATATGAGCAATTGACAACTTGCTATAATTTACATAACCAGAAGTTGTTATGTGGACAATAGACAACTTAAGGTTTTGTTGCTTTGTCATTCTGCTTCTAATTCATTTTAGTCTCAAGTTCTCTATGATTTCATTTTATTTCAATTATGAATGATATGAGAGGAGATGCACTTCGCAATTCTATTATATAATTTATCCATACTACTTTTAGTGCTATTTACCATTTGGCCTTTAATCAATTTTGAAGTTTGAATATCAACAAATTAATAAATTAATATCAAGATACATCTGTGGATGTAAAATTGTGCAGAATTATTATGTGCTCTCAGCTGATCCATGTGGATCAAGCACTGGATCAATAGTTGGAATGTCAAAAAAATATGGTACCAATTTCATTAGGCACAAAAATAGCTGGTTTCATTTAGTGCCTATCAAGTGCAATTCTAGCTATATTACTACAATTCTATAGGCTGCTAATTATTTCATTCTAACCTTGTTGTCTTTCACAGTTCACTACTTTATTTTGCTTGGTGCAGTCCAAAAAATCTCTAAAATGATCCATAAAATTGGGTTAGTCAAAACTCTTGACTGGCAACCAATCAAACATTTTATTGTAGCACATAGTAAGAAAGCGTATAATATATCTAGGAAAGAATAAGATTATCAATTAGGCCATGTAGTTGGAGAAAGCTTGCAACAAAAACATTGACCAGTGAAAGAGGGAAAGTGTATTAGGTATTACTCAGGATAGAAAGAACAAAACTTGTGACTTCTTTATTTTAAAAGAAGCCTATGCAGTGGCAGCTACTTAGTGTTGCATTAAGGTAAAACAAACAATGACATTCCCTAGGTTGTAAAAGAACCATGGATAGATAACAATCCTGTCTCATGTTTGAGCAGCAAATAGTACACACTTAGTCAAAAATTGCAACCCAACTAAAGATCAAAATAAGCATTACATGTATGTAGTACAGATGAGGCGAACAAGAGCTGATCTCCTAAACTTGGGACCAAGATTGTAAAACAAATCTGGGTGAGACAAAAACACATTATTCAAGTAGGAGCTAGGCCTTGAATCTAGTGAAACATGAAAACAACATTGTCACATATCTACAACACAACTAAGAACAACATAATGACATGAGTCTGGTACTAGAGGGATTGACAAATTTGCATTAACAAAGATACAATTCTTGCAAAATAAACTAGGATCAAATAAGTTCTTTTATACTAATCATAGATATGACAGTATATTCAAATCAGCAAGTTCAGAATGACTTATCCTACTGCCAACACTAGAAACACCAAATCCATGCCCATTGTTGAACGTGCTCTTTACAGTAACATACCTATTTACCCATAGGTGGAAGAATGGAATCCTTCGTACCTCAACTTTCCTTTAGGAATTTGGACCAATCAAGCACTCCAACAAAACCACCAAATATTTTGGATAATATGCAACAAATAAGTTTATCCATGTACATGTCTACTTGTGTATGTTTCAATGTAGGCAATTACAGTCAGAACAAAGAAAAGATTCTAGGTGTCATAAGAGACAATCAATTGCATATAATTATTACTTCTACCAAGGGAATTAAAATTGTCCCACTTAAACCTCTGCCTTAACTGTAATATCATAGGACAGTTTCATAAAACATTGATGTAATCTGTATAGATACATTATTCTGCATAACCGAAGGCACACTTAACTATTCTAACAAAAATATAGAATCAAGTTAGTTCTTTAAAATCAATCATAGAGACAACATTGATTCAAATCATCAAGTTAAAGAATTTTTTTATCCTCCTCCCACAATTAGAAGTTGCATTGTTTAATTACTTAAAATACTAGATCCATAACCATTGTGGTGCACTCTCTCTGCCCTGTAATATAACTATCAACCTAGATACTCAACTCTCTTATATGAACGTAGAGGAATTGAGTAATCCAAAAAATCCTCAAAAATGTTTTGATGGTACTAACAAATAATTTATTCTATATAGATCTGTGTGTGCATCATTCATGCTGTAGTGGCTACAATTAAGTATGAAGGAAAGAAAATAGGTGTTGTAAGAGAGACATTACACCTAAATATTGCTGCTAGTAAGGGAATAAATATTGTAGCACTCTTTCTTGTTTCTTCAATGTAATAACATAGGTAGGGTCAGACAACTTCAGCGTCATATCTATATAAGTTTCCTACTCACAATTTGCATAGATAGATTACATTACTTTTCTTAAGCAAAGGCACAATTCTGATAAAAAAAACTAAAGATCAAACCAGTTCTTAAGAAAAAGAATAGATGAGCGTTGAATCCAAATTAGAGTCACAAAATTCCTTATCCTCATAATCAGAGTCACAAAATTTCCTATCCTCCTACCAAAAATTCCAAATCCATTGGCAACAAACTTACTGGAATGATTCCCAATTCGGTGGGTGCAATGAATTCACTTCTAAATCTTGATTTAAGCTGAAATTCATCGAATGGGCAGATACCAACTACTATGTCAAATTTACAGCATTTAGTGTCTCTCAACTTATCATTGAACAATCTTAGTGGAGGCATTCCGGTGGGTTTGGAGAAGCTTCTGAATCTGAAGAACCTAGATTTGCATCAAAATCAGCTATCTGGACATGTTGAAAGTTCTTTAATGCTTCTGATGAGTGCAGAGTACATTGATCTGAGCTACAACTTGTTTTCTAGACAAATTCCTTGGAAAATGTAAATTATAGCCAGCTTAACACAGTCACTCTCGTATTTGAATCTTAGCCACAATAGATTTACATGACTGTTACAATCTAAGGATAGCATACCTTTGTTTGACAGTCTAAAGGTTCTAGATATTAGTAGTAATCAACTGACGGGGGAACTTCCTGCTTTTCATTTTGTTTATGCACTTGAGGCTTTGCGCTTGAGCAATAACCAATTTTTTGGCTTTGTAACATTTACACTCTTGGCACAAGATTCTTCGGTATTGGTTGAATTGGATCTTAGCTGCAATAATCTTTCAGGTAATGTACTAAATAGTCATTATGTTCCCCTTGTACAAGACAAATCTTTCCATAGCATTTAACATTGTATTTTCCTTTGTATTAATCTATTTAGATGTTTAGTTTGTGATTTGGACTGATTATAATGGAATAGTGCATGTTTTAAATATGCATTTATTTTCCAATGTCTATTCTCAATGCATGCACTTTAATCTTTTCATTTGCTAATTGTGTACTCTTTCCTAATTAGTGTACATTATGAGCTCAGTTATTTATGAATTTCTGCACCTTGGAGTTTGCTTTGGTTAACTGATCTAAGAATGTCAAATGGCATATGACACATGCTTTCATTGAAATATTCTGTTGGCCATATGAGTTTTCCTTTTCTTTTGTAGGTCCACTTGGTGTAATTACATCAACCACTCTGAGAATTCTAAATATTCCATAAAGTTCTCTCTTTGGTTCGCTGCCCAACAAAATAGGGACATGTGTAGTGATGGATCTAAGTAATAATGAGTTTACCAGAGACTTAACTGTGATGCAGACCTGGGGAAATTCTATGCAAGTCCTTGATTTGAGCCTTAATCAAATTTCAAGATCAATACCAAATGAAACATCTCAGTTTCTAAGACTGAATCGTCTAAATCTCTCGCACAATGCATTAGTTGGTCCTCTCCCATCCATACTTGGAACATATCCCAAGCTTAATGTGCTTGACCTTAGCTTCAATCATCTAAAATGGTTTATTTCTGACTAGCCTTTTTAGTTCATCTATGTTGGCAGTTTTACACTTGGCTAGCAATCATTTCACAGGAGCTATTCCATTGCTAAAAATGCTCCCTGTCAGTCCAGCATCATCATTTGCATATACACCATATTTACAATATTCACAACTAGATTCACTGGATATTTCAAGAAACCAGTTGAATGGCTCCATTCCTGCAGATATTGGCTTCTTGGAAAGCCTCAGGGAACTAGATCTCCATGGAAACAATTTCCTAGGATCAATACCATCTAAAATAAGCAAGCTTAGTAATTTGTCATACCTTGATCTCTCTGTTAATCATTTGACAGGGCGCATATCTCCCAATCTTCCAAATAGCTTGAAAGGACTAAATATTTCCTACAATAATTTAGTAGGAATAGTTCCTCATAATTTGAGAAGGTTCCCTGAGTTATCCTTTCATACCAACAATGCTCAATTAATTTATCTTCATATTGCTTCCCCTTTTAATGGTGTTCCAAGCAGAGAATTCAATAGAAGCCATGCTAAGAGCCTTAAGCCCCTTCATAAGGCTTTGATCATTGGAGGGTGTGCTGCTGGTGCTGTAATTCTCATTGCTCTAACTCTTTTCTTGCACCATAGAAGAGTTTCAAATTCTTAGGACCTCCTGGAACATCCTAAACATAATAAGCAAGTTACTCGAGCAGACAACAATAAGGGTAGCACCTCCTCTGCTCGGTATTTTTTACTCTTTCAAGAGTGCTGATATGATAGAACCTGCATTAGTAAGCTTTTCTGTTGATGACCACATTGCTTCCAAAAAAGCATCTCTAGTTGCCACACAAAAGGCATTCTCTTCTGAACTAGCTTTACTGTGGGCTTCAGATGTTAAATTAGGTCTGGACTCTGCAAAGCTTATTGGTTCAACACTTTCTCCACCAATGATTAAGTGGTCCTCTCCTGGTTCCAATAGTCACTTCTCATCATCTCCATGGTTTGAAGATTCATTCACACCTGACTATCCTGTTATATTGAAGGTCTGGTCACCAGATCACTTGGCAGGGGACCTCTATATTCTGGATCAGAATTTGGGTTTAACAGCTGAGGAGCTGTCACGTGCACCTGTTGAGGTTATGGGTAGAAGCAACCATGACACTTCTTATAAAGCAACACTTAACAATGGCCATTTTCTGAGAGTGAAATGGCTGAGGGAAGGCTTGGAAAACTACAGAAAAGATTTCACAAGGGAGGAAAAGAAATTTGGTAACATAAAACATCCAAATATAATCTCTTTGAGAGGATATTATTGGGGACCTAGCGAGCATGAAAAGCTAATTCTATCTAGTTTTGTGGGTTCAGGCAGTCTAGCAAGTGATATGTATGGTAAGACATCCTCCCATATTTATATCTTGATAACTATATCTCTTTATAAATGTTTCTTTTCTTTTTGGGAGAAGAGTGTTGAACTTAATTCTTTAAATTGTTTATTATTAGTTTCTTACCCCTTACAAATTTGTCTTTTTCATAAAGTTCATATCTGCAATGTGGCTTTTTTATGGACAATCAGTTGGGTAGTATCTGTATGGCATTGTCGTAGACCATTTTTATTTTTAACATTCCGAAGGCAGTAAGTTTACATCAGGAGGAATCCTGAAGGACTATATCATTTCGAAGTCAAATTTGTTCAACTGCTCCATAGCCTTCAGGCCCGCAAGGGAATGCACAGAATTTGAATCCCTGGCCATTTGAAACTGTTGGTTATAACATATGACTTTCTATTGTTTGTTACGTCTCTTTGCTTTAATGCTTTGAATTTCTTGTGTCGCTTGTGCATTGAGATGTACTTTAATTATTTAGGTTTATTGTAGAGTATGAAGGACTGTGTGCAATTTTAATTTCATAAAATTACTTAAACATATTAATGAACAAGGAAGATTTTGGAGAGAACTCTCTCTTAATCATGTTGCTTCACTGCAATAACTTCATTTGCTATCATATAAGCTAAATTCTCTTAGCAAAATTGTTCCCACCTAAATAAAAGAAAATATCATTTCTTTAAACTAATTTAAAATGTAATGCTCAACTCAAATTAAAAAGAATAGAAATTGAC